>QJPP01001963.1:216164-553688 GCA_003996215.1 Jaltomata sinuosa | reverse complement strand
CCGGTGGTGAGGGTGGTGTGAGTGTGAGTGTGAGTGTGAGTGTGAGTGTGTTAGGGTTTTTAGGTAACAAAATTAAAAAAAAAAAAAAAAACCGACCACTTGAGGTCGGTATTTTAAAAAAATAAAGTATTTTTTGATAAAACCGACCACTTGAGGTCGGTATTTTTAAAAAATAAAGTATTTTTTGATAAAACCGACCACTTGAGGTCAGTATTTTTAAAAAAACTAAAAGTAATTAATAAAAATTATTTAATCAACTTTTGAATACGTACTATATATGTACATCATTACTAGACGAGAAATATATTTAAAACGGACGACCCAGTAATATTATAGGACTTGCGTTAATTATGATGACGCAACGATCGATATTACCCGTGGCTGACGTTATACATGGTTATTCTTCCATGCTTGGAGGGAGGATCGAAGTTGATGAAAGTAGGGCGTTGTGGAAGACGTGACGTAAATAACTAAACGCAACAAAAAACCAGATATGTTCAAGAGCGACCGAGTCCAGAGGATAACCAGAGAATAACGTGTGTTAATTATAAAAGGACGGACAGGACCAGAACTATAGACTTGGGGTAAATAGTTAACCCAACAGGCGGAGATTTTACCCTCCTCGACTAATACAAAGTGACATTCCATTGCTTGGATGAATATTCGATTATTAATTTAGCTTTTTGAATACTACTTATGATATACGTACAATATCGCCAACCAAAAAAAACATATATTCAAGAACGACATATCATTCACATTATTATATCAGCGACTTGCTTATTTCATTACTCAACAATGGCGATATTTACCTCGTGTGTACGTAATACAATTGTATTCCATTGCTTGGATGGATTATCGATTAGTTAATTAGCTTTTGAATACGTACTATATATATACGTACAATATCGCAACAAAAAAACATATATTCAAGACGACGGATCATTATAGTACATAGAATAACTTGGTTAATTATATTCAATGATCGTATATTAACTCATATGTACGTAATATACAACATATTCCATACTACTTGGTTATTGATTATATATCGATTGGTTAATTAGTTTTTGAATACGTACTATGTAGATACGTACATCACTAGACGAGACATATATTCAAGACGATGGATCATTATTATATATAATATATAGGACTTGGTTAATTATATTTCTCAATGATCGTATATTAACTCATATGTACGTAATATATGACGTATCCATACTACGTATTTGGATATGTATTATCGATTGGTTAATTAGCTTTTGAATACGTACTATATATATATATACGTATATACATCACTAGACGAGACATATGTATATTCAAGACGATGTATAAGTTATGAGGGAATCTATGTATTATCTTATACAGGATATAGAAGGTGGAATAAGTAATACTTGTATAATTAATACATGAATAACTAATCTCTACATAACTAATACATGTATAAATAATATATAGATTACCTCATAACTAATATCTACATTACTAATACCTATATAACTTTAACTAGCTACCAAACGACCTCTTAGTGTTATACACAATAGAAAATAGTGATTATTACAAATATTTTAAAGGTAATACCGACATCCGGAGGTCGATTTTATTCAAAATAATTAAATAAAAGTAAAATACCGACCTCCGGAGGTCGGTATTACCTTTAAATTTAATGAAAATAACAGTAAAATACCGACCTCCGGAAGTCGGTATTACCTTTAATTTTAATGAAAATAAAAGTAAAATACCGACCTTCGGAGGTCGGTATTACCTTTAATTTTAATGAAAATAAAAGTAAAATACCGACCTCCGGAGGTCGGTATTGCCTTTAATTTTAATGAAAATACAATGTATTCCATACTACTTGGATGGATTATCGATTGGTTAATTAGCTTTTTAATACGTACTATATATATGCATACAATATCGCCACAAAAAAACATATATTCAAGACGACAGATCATTACTATATATATAGGACTTGCTTATTTACATTACTCAACAATCGTATATTACCTCGTGTGTACGTAATACAATGGTATTTCATTGCTTGGATGGATTATCGATTAGTTAATTAGCTTTTGAATACGTACTATATATATACGTACAATATCGCAACAAAAAAACATATATTCAAGACGACGGATCATTATAGTACATAGAATAACTTGGTTAATTATATTCAATGATCGTATATTAACTCATATTAACTCCGGAGGTCGATTTTATTCAAAATAATTAAATAAAAGTAAAATACCGACCTCGGGAGGTCGGTATTACCTTTAAATTTAATGAAAATAACAGTAAAATACCGACCTCCGGAAGTCGGTATTACCTTTAATTTTAATGAAAATAAAATAAAATACCGGAGGTCGGTATTACCTTTAATTTTAATGAAAATAAAAGTAAAATACCGACCTCCGGAGGTCGGTATTGCCTTTAATTTTAATGAAAATACAATGTATTCCATACTACTTGGATGGATTATCGATTGGTTAATTAGCTTTTTTATACGTACTATATATATGCGTACAATATCGCCACAAAAAAACATATATTCAAGACGACAGATCATTACTATATATATAGGACTTGCTTATTTACATTACTCAACAATCGTATATTACCTCGTGTGTACGTAATACAATGGTATTCCATTGCTTGGATGGATTATCGATTAGTTAATTAGCTTTTGAATACGTACTATATATATACGTACAATATCGCAACAAAAAAACATATATTCAAGACGACGGATCATTATAGTACATAGAATAACTTGGTTAATTATATTCAATGATCGTATATTAACTCCGGAGGTCGATTTTATTCAAAATAATTAAATAAAAGTAAAATACCGACCTCGGGAGGTCGGTATTACCTTTAAATTTAATGAAAATAACAGTAAAATACCGACCTCCGGAAGTCGGTATTACCTTTAATTTTAATGAAAATAAAATAAAATACCGACCTCGGAGGTCGGTATTACCTTTAATTTTAATGAAAATAAAAGTAAAATACCGACCTCCGGAGGTCGGTATTGCCTTTAATTTTAATGAAAATACAATGTATTCCATACTACTTGGATGGATTATCGATTGGTTAATTAGCTTTTTAATACGTACTATATATATGCGTACAATATCGCCACAAAAAAACATATATTCAAGACGACAGATCATTACTATATATATAGGACTTGCTTATTTACATTACTCAACAATCGTATATTACCTCGTGTGTACGTAATACAATGGTATTCCATTACTTGGATGGATTATCGATTAGTTAATTAGCTTTTGAATACGTACTATATATATACGTACAATATCGCAACAA
The DNA here is from genome assembly GCA_003996215.1 of Jaltomata sinuosa. Lineage (NCBI taxonomy): Eukaryota > Viridiplantae > Streptophyta > Magnoliopsida > Solanales > Solanaceae > Jaltomata > Jaltomata sinuosa. The sequence continues at coordinate 550,349 of QJPP01001963.1, read as the reverse complement.
AAAAACATATATTCAAGACGACGGATCATTATAGTACATAGAATAACTTGGTTAATTATATTCAATGATCGTATATTAACTTATATTAACTCCGGAGGTCGATTTTATTCAAAATAATTAAATAAAAGTAAAATACCGACCTCGGGAGGTCGGTATTACCTTTAAATTTAATGAAAATAACAGTAAAATACCGACCTCCGGAAGTCGGTATTACCTTTAATTTTAATGAAAATAAAATAAAATACCGACCTCTGGAGGTCGGTATGACCTTTAATTTTAATGAAAATAAAAGTAAAATACCGACCTCCGGAGGTCGGTATTACCTTTAATCTTAATGAAAATAAAAGTAAAATACCGACCTCCGGAGGTCGGTATTGCCTCTAATTTTAATGAAAATACAATGTATTCCATACTACTTGGATGAATTATGGATTGGTTAATTAGCTTTTTAATACGTACTATATATATTCGTACAATATCGCCACAAAAAAACATATATTCAAGACGAAAGATCATTACTATATATATAGGACTTGCTTATTTACATTACTCAACAATCGTATATTACCTCGTGTGTACGTAATACAATGGTATTTCATTGCTTGGATGGATTATCGATTAATTAATTAGCTTTTGAATACGTACTATATATATACGTACAATATCGCAACAAAAAAACATATATTCAAGACGACGGATCATTATAGTACATAGAATAACTTGGTTAATTATATTCAATGATCGTATATTAACTTATATTAACTCCGGAGGTCGATTTTATTCAAAATAATTAAATAAAAGTAAAATACCGACCTCCGGAGGTCGGTATTACCTTTAAATTTAATGAAAATAAAAGTAAAATACCGACCTCCGGAGGTCGGTATTACCTTTAATTTTAATGAAAATAAAAGTAAAATACCGACCTCCGGAGGTCGGTATTGACTTTAATTTTAATGAAAATAAAATTAATTATGTTAAATAAACATTACCGACCTCGGAATGTCGGTATTAATATTATTTTTATTTTATGATATAAATAAAAAATAAATACCGACTTCGGGAAGTCACTATGAGAATAATTTAAGGTAAATAAAATCAATTATGTAGATTTAATATTACCGACATCAGGAAGTCGGTATTAATTTATTTTTTTGTTTTTTATCTTTCAAAAGACCGACATCCGGAGGTCGGTTTATTTAAAAGTTATTAAAAATATTTCTTTTTTTCATTTTTTTATATTTAATTGAGATAAATTTAAATTTTATTTTTTATTTACTAATTTGATACCGACTACAAGAGGTCGGTTTTTCTTTATTTTATTTTTTCTGGGAAAGTTTCCGACCATCGGAGGTCGGTATTTGGTTTTCCCGCATTTTTTTTCCAAATAAACCGACATCTTGAAGTCGGTTTTCTTAAGAAAATAAAATAATTTTTTTTTTAACAATACCGACTTCCGGAGGTCGGAAATTACCGACTTCCATAGGAGGTCGGTAATTTTGAGGTCGGTATTCGCAGTTTTTTTAGTAGTGCTCTTATGCCTAGGTTAAAGAGGTTGTACGCTTCAATGAGTTCTGCCCCACATATGAGATGGCACCGTGAAAATAGAAGGCCACCGGGTGTCTTGTCTCATCCATTAGATGGAGAAGCTTGGAAGTATTTCGATAGAACATATCCTGATTTTGCTAGAGAAGCAAGAAATGTTAGATTGGGATTGTGTGCAGATGGTTTCACACCATTCTCTAATAATGCTGCACCTTATTCTTGCTGGCCTGTATTTCTTACTCCGTATAATCTCCCACCTGAAATGTGTATGACAAGTCCCTACATATTTTGAAGTTGTATTATTCCAGATCCCCATAATCCAAAAAAATTGATTGATGTCTATCTGCAGCCATTGATAGATGAGCTAAAACAATTATGGTTTGATGGTGTAGTGACATACGATATATCAAGTAAGCAAAATTTTACTATGCATGCTTCTTTAATGTGGACTATTAATGATTTTCCTGCATATGGGATGATGTCGGGTTGAATGACTGCTAGAAAGTTAGCTTGCCCGCATTGCATGGAAAATTCTAAAGCATTCACTTTAAAGCATGACCGAAAAAATTATTGGTTTGATTGTCACCGTCAGTTCTTTCCAATGGACTATGAATTTAGAAATATGAAAAATGCATTAAAAAAGAATAAGGTTGAAAATGATCCGCCACCTCCATCACTTTCAGGACATCAGATTTGGGAGAGAGTTAGTCAGTTGCCTAAAATTTTAGATTTAGGAGAGAGTTCTACACTTCCTGGATATGGTATTGAACATAATTGGACCAAACAAAGCATATTTTGAGAGTTACCATATTGGAAGGATAATCTTCTACGACATTATCTTGATGTGATGCACATTGGAAAAAATTATTTTGATAATTTGTTCAACACGGTAATGGATGTTAAGGGCAAGACAAAAGACAATCCAAAAGCTAGAATGGACTTATAGGAATATTGTAGAAGAAAGGAGTTGTGGTTGCAGGAAATAAGAAATGGTAAAGTGGTTAAGCCCAAGGCAAATTTTTCATTCAACATTGGATGAGAAACGAGAAATTTGTGAGTGGGTGAAGAATTTGAGAACGCCCGAGGGCTATGCTTCGAATTTGGGAAAGAGGACAGATATGGATGAAGGAAAATTGATTGGTATGAAAAGTCATGATTGCCATATTTTCATGAAAACTTTGATTCCTATCGCATTTAGCCACCTACCCGACAAGATATGGAAACCAATCACAGAAATAAGTTTGTTCTTCAAAGATTTGTGTTCTAACACTTTGTTGGAGAGTAGCTTAGAAAGGATGCAGCAAAATATTCCTGTTATCACCACTAAGTTGGAGAAGATCTTTCCATGTGGCTTTTTTGATGTGATGGAGCATCTTCCAGTTCACCTTGTAGAAGAGGCTCGCCTTGGGGGCCCAGTTCAAACAAGGTGGATGTATCCATTCGAGAGGTAATGACCCTTTATTATTTTTGTTATTATTTCTTAAATGTATTATATTAATTAGCTAACATGCAATTATATAGGATAATTGGCAAGTGCAAATAAACTATTACGCAAAGAGGAAGGATCGAAGGATCAATTTGTGAAGCTTATCTTGCAAGAGAACCTGCTCATTTTTGTTCTTACTACTTCGGGAATGAAGTGCTATGTAAGAGAAATAGAGTCAATCGCAATGATAACGGTGATGGTGATCCTATGTTTGAACCGATTTTAATTTTTAATCAACCTGGGCGAGGATCTAAAAAATTTCGAAAGCGAGGTTTCACTAGTGTTGAAAAACAATTAGTTGTGACACATATTTTGCTCAATTATCCCGAGATTCAACCATATATTAAGTAAGTCTTATTGAATTGTGTTATAGAATTACATAAATTTAAATACGAAATATTAATTAAACTAACGAAATATCTCAATGTACACTTAACAGTAAATTCGTAAGCATATGGGGTAATGATGCCATATATACAAACTTTTCTGATTGGCTGAAAAAATATGTAAGTGTGTAAAAGCTTATTTACTCATTTGCGCTTAATATTGAATCAACATGTATAATATACTCATTTACTAAAATTTAATTTGTAGGTTTATTATGAACATAATATTGTCGAACATTCACAATTGGTGAGAGATGTTGCACTTGGGCCTGAAAGTCAAATTCAGACGATGACTAAGTATTGTGTGAATGACTTCAAGTTTCAAACTGAAGAAGTTTCTAAGTATAAGAAAACTAATAATAGCGGAGTGTGCATTCAAGGTGATGTCGACGATAATGGCCAAACTGTTGAATATTATGGTGTCATACAAGAGATTATTGAAGTTAGATATCCTGGTTGGCTAGAAAAAAAGATAGTGTTATTTCGGTGCAAGTGGTTTGATCCTTCACATAGAGTTACTAAGGTGAATCAACAACATAATATAATTGAAGTAAAGCACACGAGATAATATGGTCGCTATGATCCTTTTATCATTGCACAAAATGCTAAGCAGGTATATTACGCTCCATATCCGTTGTGCAGAGATAAGGTTGATTGGTGGGTGGTCATAAAAACTAAGCCTGTGGGTAGGATTGAGATTGAGAATGTGTTAGATGTGGCATACTAGAATGATGTCGCAGTTGTTCATCAAGCAGTGGATGCTGAGTTGGAAAACAATCTAGAACATCCTCAACACATATTAGAAGAAGTTTCTGATGATGAATTGATTGCCATCACAAATCTTGAGGGACAAATAACTGAGGAGGAAGAATAGAACGATGAAAATGAAACAACTGATGAGGAAGAATGAGAGACTGATGAAAATGAATCAAGTGAGGACGAAGATTGGGAGAATATGGACTAGTATGTAAATTTGTGTATACTTATGATTATGATTTTAATTTCTTTAATACTTATGATTATGGTTTTCTTTAATACTTATAATTTTCTTTATATATTTTAATGTAAATTTGCATACAGATGTCATCAGGTGACGGCAGATCGCACAATTTATGCCTTGGTAGATTCTGAGAGGATAACGAAAGAAGAAAGATAAAGATATGTGCAAGACCATCGAGCCTCTCAAAGAACCGCTTAGATTGACTTTCTTTAGTTTGCATTAGCCTTTTGTCACTTTATTTATAATTTTGTACTTTTTTTATGTTTTGAAACACTTTGTAGGTCCTTTGGATGAATCTTTTATGTATTTAATGAATGTTTTACTTCATATTTAATTTCTTGATGATGTTGTAGTTGCTTTATGAATGTTGTGGCAACAATTAGTGCTGATTTGGCTGTATTTGAATTAGTTTTATAAATGGCAGGTGGTGCATATTGAAAATGCAGATTTTTGCAGCTGAAAAAAATGTAGAAAAGCGACGGACAACGTCTCTTTTGTCCGTCGCTTTTCTGGAATTTTAAAAAAAAAATCCCTGAAAAAGCGATGGACATCGTCTCTTTTCTGGAAAAAATTTACCAGGAAAAGCGACGTTGTCCGTCGCTTTATTCTTCAAGTTCAAGAACAAAGCGACGGCATCCGTCGCTTTTTTGGAAAAAACAATTCCTCGCTTTTTACTTGGCAACGCAGTCCGTAGCTTCTAAAGCGACGTTGGCCGTCACTTTTGGAAAAGCGACAGGCCATTTTCCCACGGTAGTGAGGCCGTCGCTTTTGGCCAAAAAGGCGACGACCAGTGTCCTTTTTGGCCATCCTTTTTTGGCCTTTTTTTAATAGTGAATTGATGAATATCAGATACAAAGAGAGCAGTCCTATTTCTAATCATATAAATGATTTTCAGGGTGTCCTTGACCAGCTGTCCAGAATGGGTGTAAAGTTCGATGAAGAAATTCAAGGACTTTGGCTTCTTAATACTCTGCCAGACTCTTGGGAGACTCTTCGAGTTTCTTTGACTAATTCTACTCCCAGTGGTATTGTAACTATGGAATATGCTAAGAGTGGTGTCTTGAATGAAGAGATGAGAAGAAGATCTCAGGCCTCATCTTCTTCAGCTTCACACTCTGATGTTTTGGTTACTGAAGATAGGGGGAGAAACAAGTTCAGAGGTCAAAATGCCAGAGGTATAAGTAGAAGCAAGTCAAAGTTCAGATACAAGAATATTACATGTGAATATTGCCACAAGAATGGGCATATCATGAAATATTATCACAAGCACAAGAGAGATAAGAGACGACAAAAAAAAGAAGGCAATAATGAGAATCGTGTTGTTGTTGTTGCTAATAATGATCTTCTTGTTGCTTGTGGTGAAAATGCCATTAATTTTATTCGTAATAAGTGTAGCTGATTTGTGGATTCTGGTGCTACTTCCCATGTCACGTCCAAGAAGGAATTATTTTCTTCTTATACTCCAGGTAATTTTGAGATGTTGAAAATGAGAAATAATGATGAAGTTGAAGTTCTTGACATTGGGACTGTTTGTTTGGAAAGTAACAATGGTTCGAGATTAGTTCTCAACAATGTCAAGCATGCTCCAGATGTTCGCCTGAATTTAATTTCTGTGGGGAATTTTGATGATGAGGGTTATGTTAACACCCTTGGTGCTGGCCAGTGAAAGCTTACTAGAAGTTCACTGGTTGTGACTCGTGGTGACAAGTTGTCTAACTTGTACGTATTTAAAGGCTCCATCTCTAGAGGCTCAGTAAACTTAGTGGAGAATGGTACTTCATTAGAATTATGACATAGAAGGCTGAGTCATATGAGTGAGAAGGGGATTAATAGTTTGGCTAAGAAAAATTTACTTTCTGGAGTGAAACAAGCAAAGTTGAAGAAATGTGTTCATTGCTTAGCCGGTAAATAGAAAAGAGTTTCTTTTCAGAGTCATCCGATTTCAAGAAAGCTTGATTTTCTGGAGTTGGTACATTCTAATTTGTGTGGTCCTTTTAAAGTAAGATCTCATGGTGATGCACTTTACTTTGTGACTTTTACTGATGATCATTCTCGCAAATTCTGGGTATTTTCTTTGAAGTCCAAGGATCAGGTACTTGATGTGTTCAAGGATTTTCAGGCCTTGGTTGAGAAACAGACAGGAAGAAATTGAAATGCATTCCCTCAGATAATAGTGGTGAATATATTGGTCCTTTTGATAGATATTGCAGAGAGCAGGGTATTCGGCATCAGAAAGCTCCTCCAAAGACTCCTTAGTTAAATGGTTTAGCAGAGAGGATGAACATAACTCTAATTGAGAGAGTTAGATATATGCTTTCAGATGCTAAGCTGCCAGATTCCTTTTGGGCAGAAACACTTAGTACTGCTGCTTATGTTGTCAATTTATCTCCTACTATTGCTTTAAATGGTGATGTCCCTGACAGAGTTTGATCTGGTAAGAATATCTCTTATGATCATCTTAGAGTTTTTGTGTGTAAAGCCTTTGTGCATGTTCTTCAGGATGAGAGGTCAAAGTTGGATGTTAAATCTAGGCAGTGTATCTTCATTGGTTATGGTCAAGATGAATTTGGCTATCGTTTCTATGATCCAGTTGAGAAGAAACTTGTTAAAAGTCATGATGTTGTGTTCTTTGAAGATCAAACAATTAAAGATTTTGACAAAGCTGAGAAGGTTGATTCTCAGAGTAGTGAGAACCTATTTAATGTTGATCCGGTTCCTTTGACTATTGCACCTGAAGAAAATCTTCATAATGATGAAAATCAAGTTATTGATAATGAAGATGGTGATCATGTTCAGAATGACCAGGATGTTGTTGATGCTCCAGTGCAAGAGGATGTGGTTGTCCAGCAACCAGCTGCTATTGATGCTCCAGAGAGCTCTCTCAGAAGATCTACTAGAGAGAAAGTACCTTCATCTCGTTATTCTCCCAATGAGTATGTACTCTTGACTAATGGGAGAGAACTTGAGAGTCTTGATGAGGCCATGGATAGTGAAGAAAAAGAAAGGTGGTTTGATGCTATGGAAGATGAGATTAAATCCTTACATGACAATCATACCTTTGATTTGGTTAAGTTACCTAAAGACAGAAAAGCTTTGAAAAACAGGTGACTTTTTCGGGTTTAGTTGTGAAGAGTTTTAACCAGAAAAAGGGAGTTGATTTTGATGAGATATTCTCTCCAGTTGTGAAGATGTCATCCATTCATATTGTTCTAGACTTAGCTGCAAGTCTAGATTTAGAGATTGACAAATGAATATTAAACTGCTTTTCTCCATGGTGACTTAAATGACGAAATTTATATGGAGCAGCCGAAAGGTTCTGAAGTCAAGGGAAAAGAGAATTATGTTTGCAAATTAAAGAAGATCTTGTATGGTTTGAAACAAGCTCCTAGACAGTGGTACAGAAAATTTGGTTCTTTTATGAGTCAGCAAGGCTTCAAGAAGACTTCTTCAGATCATTGTGTTTTTGTGCAAAAATTCTCTGATGGTGACTTTATTATTGTGATGCTTTATGTTGATGACATGCTTGTAGTTGGTCATAATGCTTGCAGGATTCAGAAGTTGAAGCAAGAGTTGAGTAAGTCTTTTGCTATGAAAGACTTAGGATCAGCAAGGCAGATTCTTGGCATGCAGATTATTCATGACAGAACGGCCAACAAATTGTGGTTATCACAAGAGAAGTACATTCAGAAAGTACTTTGAAGGTTCAACATGGATAAGGCTAAGATTGTCAGTACATCTTTAGCTATGCACTTCAAGTTGAGCACGAATGAGTGTCCTTCCAGTAATGATGAGAAGGAAGATATGAAGAAAGTTCCTTATGCTTCAGCTGTTGCCAGTTTGATGTATGCAATGGTTTGTACAAGACCAGATATTTCTCACGATGTTGGTATTGTTAGCCGTTTTCTTTCTAATTCGGGAAGAGAACATTGGAATGCTGTGAAATGGATCATGAGATATCTTTGTGGCACTTCTAGTATGAGTTTATATTTTGGTATAGGAAAGCCTTTTCTTTGTGGTTATACTGATTCAGACATGGCTAGTGATGTTGATACTCGCAAGTCTATTTGAGGGTACTTGGTTACTTTTGCAAGGGGAGCTGTGTCTTGGCAATCTAAGTTGCAAAAATCTGTTGCTCTATCTACTACAGAAGCTGAGCTTATTGTTGTTGTTGAAGCTTGTAAAGAGTTGCTCTGGATGAAGAGATTCTTGGGAGAACTTGGTTGTGCTCAAGAGAGGTATATGCTTTATTGCAACAGTCAAAGTGCTATACATTTTGGCAAGAATTCTACATTTCATGGTCGGTCTAAACACATTGATGTGAGATACCATTGGATTCGAGATGTGTTGGATTCTAAGTTGCTTGAACTTGAGAAGATTTATACGGATGATAATGGTTCCGACATGATGACTAAAACTTTGCCAAGAGGGAAGTTTGAAGATTGTTGCATGATCACCGGTAGGGGTGTACATGAACCGCGTTGGTTAGGATTTTTTAAATATCAAATCAAATTATTAGTGTCGGGTTTTTAAATTTATAAACCAAATCAAACCAATAAAAGTCAGGTTTTTTTGGGTTTTTTCAATTTCCTCGGGTTTTTCGGGTTTTTTTGGTTTTTTTTCCGGTAAAGTCTTTATACAAACATATAATTAACTTGTGCTTCAAATATTTCTTTAGTCCGAGCAAAATATAATTATCTAAGGTATTTTAAAAAAATAACACAAAATATATTCACTTTATTTGGAATTTATGAAGTGAGTGATGACAATAAAATATTCAATCAAAAAAATAATAAAATCCACATAGAATAAATATTACATATTAATAAGTCATAATAAAAATAAATAATCATAATCTAAAAGTACTAAGTCATGCTAAACAACAACAACAACAACATACCCAGTATATTCCCAAAAAGTGGGTTCTGGGGAGGGTAGAATGTACGCAGACCATACCTTTACACCAGGGTGAAGTAAAGAGGTTGTTTCCGATAGACCCTCAGCTCAAAACAGTCCAAGATATAAAATCAATAAACAAAACAACAGATAATCACAAAACTATACTACAACAAAATAGTATAATAATCTAACTACACAAGGCACTAGCAAGTAGCCGGCGCAGATAAAACAAAAGCTACAAACGTAGCCTTACAACTACTAAAAATGCAACAAAACACAACACTCCTCCTTACAAAGAAGCCAACCAACCTACTAACCTTCTACCCTAATCTGAGCCCTCCACACCTTCCTATCTAAGGTCATGTTCTCGGTAAGCTGCAAATGCACCTAATCCCGCCTAATCATCTCTCTCCAATATTTCTTTGGTTTACCATGACCTCTCTTAAACCCATCCATAGCCAGCCTCTCACACCGCCGCACAGGGGCCTCTGTGCCTCTCCTCATCACATGCCTAAACCATCGAAACCTCCCTTCCCGCATTTTGTCTTCCACTGAAGACACTCCCATCTTTTCTCGAATATCCGCATTCCTAATCCTATCTCTCCTAGTAAACTCACACATCTAGCGCATAAAATAAATTAAGTCATGCTAAAATAAGTCTAATAACTATTAACTACATGACTAAATATTAAACAGAAAAATAAATTAGTTTATGTAATTATGTAAAATTAAAGAATAAATATCTAACATAATTGTCATTCCCAGTGTTGGATTGAATAATTTTTTGTTAACATTCATATTGATTTGAGCTTTATTTAAGTTACTAATATCTATAGGTTGTAAAAAGACTTATTGGACCATTTAAAATTCTAAGTTTAAACATGAAATAATATATTGAAAGATAAAAACTATGAAAAAGTTGAAGAAATGTTTATAAATTACATCACAATAAATATTTTTAAAAATAATATACATGTAATATTTGGTTGATTCGGTTCGATTTGACTTTTTTTAGTTAAAAGCAAACCAAACCAATTATAGTCAGATTTTTTGTTTCAATACCAAACAAAGTCAAACCAAATCATTAGTCGGGTTTTTTTTGTGGGTTGGTTCAGTTTACGGTTTGGTTTAGTTTGCGGTTCGATTTTGTACACCCATAATCGTCGGAATGGCGGTCTCCTCCACATAGTCGTGAGGGGAAGAATTGTTGGGGTTATGGTCTTTTTTCCTTCCTATGTGGATAAATAAAGCTCAATTTGGACCAACCATTTTTTTTCATAGGCCCAATTCTATGAGAAATATATATAGACCTTTTTTAGGTCTTATTTCATATCCACAAAAGAGTTTTCAGCAGCCACACATAGAGAAAAAAATGTAAATTTTTGCACCCAATTTCAGCCCTATATTGCCAATCTCAAATTGCGATTCCCGCTTTGTTTTTTATCCGATTGAGCTAATTTTTGGAAAGCTTATTCTTCTCATCTCAATCTTTGGTTAGCAACTGACAGAGTTTGATTTGATGCCCCATAGCTTTAGTTTTGCATCCGTGAATAATAGCTGCATTTTTTGTGCTTTTGCTCCTTTTATTCTCTTGTTTTTGGTGTTGAGATTTATCTATTGTTGCTCGTTATTTGGCACTTCTTTGGTGGCAATTTTGAGAATATTATTGTAACTCTTGATGATTATAGTGGAGGTTTTAGTCCCGTGATTTTTACTCTCCACGTAAATTTTGATATCTCGTGTGATTGGTTTTATTCTTGTCTTGTCGTATTCTTTTGGTTGATATATTTGCTTCCCTATTATCATTGTTCTTGAGTTTGTTGTCTTCTCTTGGTTCAAATTGAAAGGAAAAGTTTAGACTTGGGTATTCTTCCGCTGCTACTCTGTCGTGCATTCTTTGTTAGTGTCTTGTCTTTCCCAACAAATTCGACACACACCCATTGATATTTTTAAAAGGTCCATAGCCTAAACCATCCGTACCCGTGCTAATGCGACGCTTTGCTTACCAGTCAAATAAAATGTTACAAACCAAATGGAAGAGCTTTTGATTTTATTCTGAGATAACAGCTTAGGTCTTTCTATCTCTTGCTTCTACTTTAACGATCCATTCATCCTAAAAAAAAAACTCTGTTCTCTCAGAATAAAATTGAAAGTTGTTATCGCTTTAGCCAATCGCTTGACTGGATCCGCAACTTCAACAGCCTACAGCACCATGAATTGACCATTAGAGAGAAATTGTCTTGATTTTCTCAGCAGTATGTAATCAAATACGAATATAATTTGGCTATGTTTCTAATTAATTGCCTACCATTTTTGCTAATGCCATGGAGATCGATTCTTCACAGTAATATGTTTCTAACTTTGCTCTTGCATTTTACCTTTGTTAATTTTTTGCAATGAGAATCATGATGCTTAATTGACTGAAGTATTTCTTTGGGTCTGTATTCCTGAAACAAAACTAATCAAGAAGGATTAGTCAATGAAGCAGTTGAGCCTTTTATCTTTTTTGATTGATAATCAATCAGTGACCAGATTTATAGATATTCAAATTGAAGCACAGGACATATACAGAGAAAAGCAGAAAAAGAATAAACATAATTAATGATATTCGTCTTCACCTAGGTAGTCATCAAACACAAAGATAGATACAGATCACACACCCTCATCACGGTAGAGGGGATTTCAAAAGAATTTAGAAGTTCTTTGAAGTGAAAAATTAAGAAAAGAGATTCGATTTTGTTAACTTTCTCGGTCATGTTCGTTGTTGCTTTTTCCATTTGAGCACCACCAGAAGCGTGCTGTCTATATCTCCACCAAAGTTTATTTTATACAGCCAATTTCATTCTACAGGTTCTCTTCCAACCTTTTCATATCTATTTGTATGTTCTGGTTGTGAATTGAAGCTTGATTATGTTGTTGTAATGGTGAAATTCTCAGATTTTGCTTAGATAAATTTTCGTTTTTCTAATGTTAAGATTTTCTTTTTAAAAAAGTTTTAAATGGTTTATATTCATGTTTGTCCTCCTGCTCATTTCATTACTCTATAAAATTTTAAAGAGATTTGTTTTGGTTTCTGTAATTAATCATATTTTAATAAAGTCCTTTTTTGACACCTCCTAAATAAAGGCGATCATTTATCGTGGAGGCGTGTCCTAATTTCTTTTGGTTTAAAGAAGTTGTAACTAATTTATGTATTCTCAATAAATCAAAGAGTCTCCTTCGATGATTCGTCTATTAGATACGTGTGAAGTTGGTGTTGAGAAATGGAGAGAGATATTATCAGGCTTTACTATAAAATAAGAAAGATCGAGATATCATAATCTTCTCCTCCTTCATTTTTCCTGTTCATCTTCGAAAACAATGAATTTTTCAGTTTTTGGTTTGTTGTTTTTGTCCCTTTATTTTCAGTTTAAATCAGCTCCTTAGTCCTTAACGTCTATAAAAGTCAATTTCGTTTTACAATCTTTGTAAGCAAGGTAAATAATTTGTCTCTCTCAATGTGGATAATTAATAAGAAACTAAACAAAAAAATGGAGTTGCTGATAGAATCACAAAGAAATTGAAGAAATTTAACAGAAATATCCTAAGGAACAAGCCAAGAAGCCCCTGAACAGATATTTGATTGATAAAGAAATTGGAATTGCAACTGAGGAAAGAGAGAAGAGAATTTGATTACACTTTCAACGAACCCCTACTTCTGAATTCTATCTAGAATATAAAGGGAAATGAATACTGGAAAAAAGGAGGGAAAGTTAGTTAAGCGACTAACTTCTGGAAACAGCTGGCTAACTACACTAACACACTAACCACCTTGTAACTGACTGCCAGCTCAGCACTCCACGTCATCAACTCTTTTTAGGCTCGTAACAATACCCACCCCTTCAAACAATCCTTGTCCTCAAGGATTGAAAAGGGAAACTGAGCTTGAAGAGCATCAAGGTCTTCCCAAGTGTTGTCATCAGAGCCTGTGTGGAACCATTTGACTAAAACCTGAGAGACAACTCTGCCTTTGCGAGGCACCGCCCTTCTATCCAAAATAGCTTCAGGTTCAGTGAGGAAATGACCAGAATCAGAATGAACATGTGGAAGGTGAGTAGTAGAAGTGTGAGATCCCAATTTCTTCTTTAGCTGAGAGATGTGGAAGGTGGGGTGTATCTTAGAGTGAAGGGGAAGGTCCAGGGTGTAAGCAACAGGTCCAACCTTAGCCACAATTTGAAAAGGGCCATAGAACTTAGCAAAAAGCTTCTGGAAGGACTAATTACTCAAGGACAATTGTCTGTATGGATGTAGCTTTACAAATACCCAATCACCTACTGCATAGTGTCTATTAGTTCTGTGTTTGTCTGCATGTGATTTCATCCTACTTTGAGCCCTTTCCAAGTGAGACTTCAGAGCTCTCAAGGTAGACTCCCTAGCTTGCAAGCTTCTATCCACCAAATCTAACTGGGAATCAAAAGGCATATAGGGGAGTAGTGGGGGTGGTTTCTGGCCATAAAACACTTCATATGATGTTAAGTGAGAAGAGGAATGGTAGGTGGTATTGTACCACCACTCCGTAAGGGGCAACCATTGAGGCCATTCCTTAGATTTCTCAAAGGTCATACATCTGAGGTAGCATTCCAAACACCTATTAACAACCTCTGTTTGCCCATCTGTTTGGGGGTGATAGGCAGTAGAAGTGAGGAGTGAAACTTTCTGCAATTTAAATAGCTCTTTCCAAAGCTTGCTAGTAAAAACCATATCTCTATCAGAGATGATAGTCTTGGGCATCCCATGTAGTCAAAAAACATTGTCCATGAATAATTGAGCCACATCCAAAGCTGCGTATGGATGCTTCAAAGCCATGAAGTGAGATGATTTACTAAGCCTGTCCACTACTACAAAAAGCACCTCATTGCCTGCTACCTTGGGAAGGCCTTCAATTAAATCCATGGATACATCTTGCCACACCCTTGTGGGAATAGGAAAAGGCTGTAATAAACCTAGAGAAGACACAGTTTCAGTCTTGCATTTCTGACATACATCACACTCCCTAACATACTTGTACACATCCTATTTCATCTTTCTCCAATAAAAATCTTGCCTGAGCCTGTAATAAGTAGCCGTAATACCAGAGTGTCCCCCAACTGGACTATCATGGTAGTATGACATTAGCTTCCTTCTGATGGTATTATCTTGTCCCACCAACATCTTCCCTTTCCTGCTAAGGATCCCCCCTTGATTCTTATAATGAGATTTAGTGTTGGTACCAGCTTGCACAGTCTGCAAGAGTTGCTGTAAGTGAGGGTTTGTGGACCAAGATTGCTTAACCTCCTTCATCAAGCTAGATTTCAAGCCAGAAATACTGCACAACTGAATGTCCCCAAGTCTTCTAGATAGAGCATCTGCCACAGTATTCTTCTTACCCTTTTTATAAGATATGGTATAATCATAACCAAGAAGCTTAACTAGCCATTTCTGTTGGCTAGGGGTAGTAATCTTTTGCTCCAATAGAAACTTCAAGATGTGGTGATCAGTTTTTATTATGAAATGCCTCCCCAACAAATAAGGTCTCCACTTTTGCACTGCAGTCACCAGGGCTAGTAGTTCCCTCTCATAAACTGATAATGCTCTATTCCTTTATGATAACCCCTTGCTAAAAAAGGCAATGGGTTTGTTATCTTGACTTAATATAGCACCAATGCCTCCACCTGAAGCATCAATCTCCACAATGAATTCCTTATCAAAATTAGGTAATGCAAGAATAGGAGCTGAAGTAATTGCAAACTTCAGTGCCTCAAATGCAGTGGTAGCTTCAAGGGTCTACCCAAACTTTCCTTTCTTGAGTAGATCAGTAAGGGGTCTAGCAATCACCCCATAATTCCTTATGAACCTACTATAGTATCCAGTTAGCCCCAAGAAACCCCTCAAAGCCTTTGGTGACACTGGTTGTGGCCATTTCAAAACAACTTCCACCTTGAGAGTCCATAGCAACCTCTTGTACAGAAATGACATGTCCCAAGTAATCTACTTGTGTCACACCGAAAGCACACTTGCTCTTTTTGACATAAAAAACATTGTCCCTAAGTAGCTGAAATATTTCCTCCAAGTGCCTGAAATGATCATCCCAACTGACACTATAAATGAGTATGTCATAAAAAAAACTAGAATGAATTTCCTGAGGAAGGGATGGAAAATTTGATTCATTAAACTTTGAAAGGTTGAGGGAGCGTTTGTCAAGCCAAAAGGTATCACAAGGAACTCATAATGGCCATGATGAGTTCTAAAGGCCATCTTTTGTATATCCTCTTCACACATTCTAATTTGATGATATCCGGACCTTAAGTCCAACTTAGAAAAATACTTTGCACCATGTAATTCATCAAGCAGCTCTTCAATCACTGGTATTAAGAATTTGTCCTTTATTGTGGACTTGTTTAATTCCCTATAGTCTACACACATCCTCCGTGTACCGTCCTTCTTCTTCACCATAACAATTGGACCTGAATACAGACTAGTACTGTTTCTGATCACTCCAGCCTCCATCAGTTCAACAATCATCTTTTTTACTTCATTTTTTTGTATGGTGGGATACCTATATGGCCTAATGTTGATAGGAGAAGTACCTTCCTTCAATATGATTATGTGGTCATGATCCCTGTTGGGTGGAAGGTTCTTGGGAGTTTCAAACAAGTCTTCAAACTTACTCAAAACATCTAGCAATTCTGCTTCTGGTTCCTGATTAGGGACACTACCTTCTAAGGACCATAGACTGACAGTAGTGTCTATGAGTACCTCAAAAAAAACTCCTACTGTCATCATACATAGCTCAGCAGGCTTAGCTAAGAGTTTTTCCATCTTTCCAGGTTGTACCAACTTGACTAGGGATGGCAATGGGGCGGGGCGGGGTGGTTTTTAGACTATACGAGGTGGTTGTGGGTTTAAGGATATGTGGGGCGGGGCGGGGGCGGGGCGGGCTGAAATAATTCTTTTAAAAATTGATGCGGTGAGGGGAAGGTTGCGGGTTTGTGCGGGTTTAAGCAAAACAAAAGCTAATTGAAGACCAATTCATTATTGAGTTAAAAGGAAATACTACTAAATTTGTACTAAACTAGCAACTGTTTGGCGACTTCAGTGTTATATTAGTAGCAGTGGCAATAGAGCTATTGTATTAGCCTAATAAATTATTTACAGTAGATAATCTACTGACCCAGATGTAATAGTTTAAGTTATAATTTATAAAATATCCCCCTTACCAAAACGAAAGAAAATGAAAGTGAAAGATGCAAAAATAACTTAGCAGTATTATATTATGATTTAGCTTTACCAGATTTTAAAAAAGAAAAACTGTGCGGGGCGGGGCGATGCGGGTTAATGTAGGGCAGGGCGGGGTGGGTTTAAAACACAGAAAAATGTTATGCGGGGCGGGTTAAAATTTTGCAGGTTAAGGATCAAACCGCCCTGCACCCGCCCTGCCCCGCCCCATTGCCATCCCTAAACTTGACTGCAGGTGGTTGAATTCCCCTTAGTGACACCTTCTGCCCCATAATGCTGAATTACATCTTCAATTTCCTAAAATTCCACATAATATCCCCTAGGGTGATCAACCATTGGATGCCTAGGACCATGTTGCACCCACCAATAGGTAAAATTAACATATCATATTCAAACACAACACTTTGCATTTTCCAGTTGAGATTTTTTCACACAAAGTTACTCTACACCTTGTTCCCATCAGCCACTGACATAGAGAATGGTGCTATGGCAGTCAAACAACAACCTAACTTCTTAGCTGTGTTGTAGTCTAGAAAATTGTGTATGCTGCCAGTGTCTATCAACACCTGTACAGCCTTGCCTTTGATTGAAATAGTGACCCTCATGGTCTTAAAGTCATAAACTCCACTCATGGCATGCATAGAAACTTGAGGTAATATGGAACCGTCAGAATCAGTTTCTAATCCTTGAACCATCATAGCTAGTAATTCTGCAGGATCCAACATTAATTCATCCTCCACTTCTTCCTGTTCCATTACCTCAATAGAGAATAGTTGCCTCTTTTTCTTACAAACATGGTGGGGACCATATTATTCATCACAGTGAAAACACAACCCCTTGGACCTCTTGTCCTGTAACTCGGCAGGGCTCAAGAATTTTAGTTTATATGGGGTTCTGGCATTTGAATTTTGTGCTGGTGGTAAGGATCTTTGAGTGGACTGACTAGTTGTTGGCTGGTAGAAATTGGAATTTCTTGGATGAAATCTAGGAGTGGGTAAAAGAGGGGGCTGCTTAAGCAACTGCTGATTGATGCTCAAAGTTTGCTCTTGGATTTTGGCTAATCCAATAGCCTTTTGTAATGATCTTGGGGCAAACATCTTAACAGGAAAGCCAATCTCAGGCTTGAGACCTCTTAGAAAACAACTAACTACATAGTCCTCAGATAACTCAACCCTAGTTAGCAATTTATCAAACACATTGATGTAATCTTGCACAGTAGTTACCTGTCTAAGGTCCTTCAAATTCCCCTTGGGTCATCATACAATTCAGTCCCAAATCGAGCATAAAGGCAGCGTATGTACTCACCCCAACTAGGCCACTCCCTGGTGAGCCTACTCTTTATGAAAGCTTGGTGCCATTAGAGGGCCTTCCCATCCAATCTGCAAGAAGCTAATTTCACTCTTGATGTTGCAGGGGTCTCATCTACCTCGAAGAATTATTCGCACTTATACACCCAGTCACGCATTCCAGATCTATCAAATCGTGGAAATTCTACCTGGTGCGTGCGTGTTGGTAGCTAATACCCTTCATCCCTTACTTCCGTCATTGGAGCTGCTGGGTCCTCCCTTGGAGCTGTTGGAACCCTATCTCGTGCACCCCCCATGATCGCCAGTATCAATTTCTTAATTTTGTCCACTGCTTGGGCTACCTTATCATCAACAGATCTTCTCAAATCCTCCATTGAACCAGTAACACCCTCCAGCGATCCTCGAAGTCCATCGACTTCCCTTCGTAACTCATGAATCCTTGTATTGGGCTCTCCCATGTCGAATTATCACATGCCAGAGGATGGATGGCTCTGATACCAATGATAGAATCACAAAGAAATTGAAGAAATTTAACAGAAATATCCTAAGGAACAAGCCGAGAAGCCCCTGAACAGATATTTGATTGATAGAGAAATTGGAATTGCAACTGAGAAAAGAGAGAAGAGAATTTGATTACACTTTCAACGAATCCCTACTTCTGAATGCTATCTAGAATATAAAGGAAAATGAATACTGGAAAAAAAGAGGGAAAGTTAGTTAAGCGACTAACTTCTGGAAACAGCTGGTTAACTACACTAACACACTAACCACCTTGTAACTGACTGCCAGCTCAGCACTCCACGTCATCAACTCTTTTTAGGCTCGTAACAGTTGCTCTCTTTTTTCAATCATGGAGTTCAATAATGAGAAATTCATGAATTTCTTTATTTTTACATGTAAAACATCTATTTTTGCTCATAGAGTTCAGTAGTGTAGTTCATGGACTTTTTCATTCTTTTTGTAAAGCATCTCTACTTATCTAATGATTTATGTAAAATGGGTTTGTACAAATATATCTTGTGTTTAAGCAGAAGTTAAGTTAACCTTATGTATGTATATAGTGTAATTTTTCAGCGAAAGAGATCTCGGATGAAGCCCCTTTCTCCCACCTCCGCCTTGTGTGTGATATGGGACAAAGGTTGGCTACAAAGAATTGAGGTGCATAACTTTTGTGTAGTTATAAATAAGAGTAGTGTTGGAGCGGTAAACATTCCTTCATTTTTAACCAGAGAAGTCCTATTGGGAACAGAGTCACTTTTGTTAGGGAGAATTTTAGCCCCCTATAATGGGACTTCTCGATGCAAATTCTGATTTAGTCAAGCTCCAATGCGAATACCGAACACTGAGTGGGAAACAAATAAAATTATAGTTGAGAAATATGAATGTAATGGCTATCCAAGACTTGGTTGATTTTTGGTCTTCTCCCATTTGTAAAGTCTTTGGGCCCACATAACTTGGAAAATTTCTCTAAAAGGAGTAGCTTTAATACTTGGAAAATTCCCACATGAGAAATTAATGCAAGTTAGGTAACAAGTAATTAAAGACGTATTAATACTGAGATGACAGAATGAATGAAGAATAGACTCCTTAAAAGATATCCATGTGTCCAATATTACTTGTCCATTATTGACTTGGTACACTTCTTAAGAAGCTATAAATAGAAGGGAAATTTTACCATATCATCCTTTGAATATAATAAATACAATGTCTTAAAAAATATATTGGGGAAATGACTATAGTTAATGGTAAGGGTAAATTAGGTTCGGAGTCGTTTGGTGTGAAGTATAAGGTATAATAATCCATAGATAAAATTCAAGATTATTTTATCCTGCATTTGGTTGGAGATATTAGTTATTTCCGGGATTATTTATTCCACCATTTATACCATAGTGATGGGATAAGTTATCCCATATACATGGTGGGATAATTTATATATAGGATAACTTATCCCGGGATAGCTAATCCCGGGATAATTAATCTCGGGATAACTTATTTCCAACCAAACGACCTTAAGTGTTAAATTATCTCTTGATTTTATAAATTGGAACAAGTATTATTGGACATCTATTTTTAGTATAATGGACTAGTAAAGATGGACAGAGGGAGTATTCTATAAAACATGAAGGCCAAAACACAGGTGGATAACTGGATTATTCTAAAGTTAATTATTGTACATATTTAATAAAGTTTTTAAATTCAAATATATTACTTGAGCAAAAGCTACTAGTTCAGTTAAATCCAAAAAGGAGATCTCATCACTATTTAGTCTCAAAACACTTGTTACTAGCCATGTTTTGCCAATATTTGCACTTATGGTATGGGGAAAGCTTTCACCTCTTTTCAATATGTATAAGTTAATAAATGTAGCACTATTTTTTACCACACAATTATAGAGAGAGTGAAGAACCTTGTCAAACAAGTTTTGATAATGAGGCAAAACCTATTTTTGGTAAAAAGATATTTATGAAGGAAAGAGTAAAACGTGCGAAGAAGGAAGGAAAGAAGGCACGCGCAAAACAGTGCCCAAGTCCAATAAGGAGACGTTCTAGGTGGCGACCAACTCCTACAAGGAAAGAATTGTCTTTTCCTGTCAAGAAGAGGAGAGAGCTTGAGACCTCTATAAAAGCACTGGAGCTATGAAGAATTCAATCACCTATTGCACAAAGCTGAGAAGGAGTATTCTCAAGCAATAGAGATCTCAAGTAAGCTTTTCAAATGAAGACACAAAGAGAAAGTTGTTTCTAGTTCAATCCTGTTTGATTGTTAGGACAAAGAGTGTGTGTTGTGAGGCTTGTAACAAGAAGTGAGTTTAGATTTTTGATAGAGTTTGTGAGACGTGTAGCAAGAAGTGGGTTTGGCTTCTTGAAAGAGAGTTTGTGAGAAGTTGTAACAAGAAGTGGGTTTGGCTTCTTGGATAGAGAGAGTTTGAGTGAGTTGAAACAATAAAAGTTTATTGTTTGAGTTAAATACTAGAGTTAGTTCCTTTGATTATTGAGTTGTAATCATAAAACTTGAAGAGTTAGTGAAAGTGAGTTCGTGGTTTTTTTCTCCCGGAGTTAGGGAGTTTTCCACGTAAATCTTGTGTGTTAATTTGCTTACTGCTTTAAGTGGAACTGTGCCAAGGACCTGGTCCCTGAGTTAAGTAGTGGGCACCAACTTTTTTCAATTGGTATCAGAGCAGGGTCTTTTTTGTTAAAGGTTAACATCTGAAAAGGATACAATGGTTGCCCCTCCAACTGCTCAGGAAGGCTCTTCTCAAACAAGACCACCATTGTTCAATGGCAAATACTATGGCTGGTGGAAGAATAGAATGATGGACCATCTCATGAAAAAAAGCGCTGACCTGTGGAATGTTATTCTGGATGGCCCTACTATCCCTATGAAGGAAGCTAGGAAGGAAAGGAACTTGTTCCCAAAGACAAGAAGGAATGGAATGCTACTAACAAAATAGCTATTCAGAATAATGCCAAAGCTAGGAAGATCCTTATCTGTGGGATTAGACCTGATGAATATAATAGAATCTCCTCATGTCAAGACACTAAGCAAATATGGGACACACTTCAAACTGCTCATGAAGGCACTACTATTGTGAAGAAGGCTAATATTGACAATCTAAACAGACAGTATGAGCTCTTCAGGATGAAGGAAGGAGAGAACATTTAGGATATGCACACCAGGTTTACAGTCATACTAAATAAAATCTACTTCTTAGGAGAGAACATTCCCACAGGAAAGGCTGTCAGAAAGCTTCTAAGTGTACTGCCAGAATCTTGGGAGAGTAAAGTAGAAGCAATCATTGAAGCTAGAAATCTGGACACTTTGGCTATGGATGAACTCATTGGAAACTTGACAACCTATGAACTAAAGAAGAACCAGGAGAGGGACACTGGAACTAAAAGAAAGGATACATCCCTGTCCCTTAAATCCACTGAGGTTGCTAACTTTGAGGAAGAAAATCTAGCTTTGGTTACCAGGAGGTTTCAAAGGATGTTTAGTAAAGGGCAAAACTTTCATAAAAGAACCCCTCAAGTTGAAGAAAATGATGCTCTGTTGTGCCACAAGTGTGGAAGTCCTGATCACTTTATTAGATTCTGCCCTCTATGGGCTATGGAACATGAGAAGACATCAATAGAAAAGCCTAGACATCAGAGCAGGGATCTCACACTTCCATGCCACAGAAGGATGACCTCACAAGAAGCCGACATAGTTGTTCAAAAGGCTTTAGCTGCCATGACAGATCACAAGAATGATGAGTCTGATGATGAGGATCCCCATAATTTGTCACTAATAGCCATAAATGACTCTGAAGAGGATTATGAAAGAGAAGAGTTAGCAGAATTAACACTTGCTCTCATAGCAGGCTTAGATAGTGATATTGAGCAAGAAGAGACCAATAAGAGCAAGCCTTGGTACTTTGATAGTGCCTGTTCTAGACATATGACTGGAAGCAAATATAATTTCTTGTCACTCTCAGACTTTCAAGGTGGAAGTGTGGCCTTTGGTAATGGAAAGACTGGTGAGATTGTTGGCATAGGAAAAGTAGAAAGGTCAGACTCTCATGCAATAGATAATGTGTACTATGTGCATGGACTGAAACACAATCTACTGAGCATCACTCAAATGTGTGAGAAAGGAAATAATGTATTGTTTACTGTTGTTGACTGCTCTGTGACAAAGGTGACAAATGGCAACTTAGTACTGAAGGGAAAAAGACACAAGAATGAATATAAAGCTGACATCATGGATCCTCTAGAGTATGAGCTAACCTACCTGAGTGCCACTTCAAGCAGTTCACTACTATGGCACAAACGAATGGGACATGCAAGTTTCTCAACTATCAACAAGCTGGTGTCAAAAGGACTAGTACTAGGTCTGCCAAAGAACAAACTAGATGAATCCATTGTGTGTGGTGCCTGTGCCAAGGGAAAATATGTGAGATCTTCCTTCAAACCTAAATGGATGGTTAGCACTACTAAACCTCTTCAACTACTACACATGGATCTATGTGGACCTATGAGGGTTCTCAGCAGAGGTGGAAAGAGATATGTGTTTGTGATTGTGGATGACTACTCCAGGTTCACCTGGACACTCTTTTTAAGCTCCAAGGATGAAACCTTTGAAGTATTCAAAAAATTTGTCAAAATGGTACAAAAAAAGTTGAGCACTGATGTGTCAGGAATAAGGTCTGATCATGACACTGAGTTTGAAAATTCAAAATTCTTGACCTTTTGTGCTAAAAATGGAATTGATCACAATTTCTCTGCACCAAGAACTCCTCAGCAAAATGGAGTGGTCGAAAGGAAGAATAGATCTCTTGAAGACATGGCAAGGACTATGTTAATTGTCAGTGGTCTTCCAAAGAGCTTCTGGGCTAAGCAGTAAACACAGCTTGTTACTTACTGAACAGGTGCATGATTAGGGCTCTGTTGGACAAGACACCTTATGAACTGCTCAAGGGGAGAAAGCCAAACCTAACTAATACCTTTTGGTTGTAAATGTTATGTTCACAACAATGAAAGGATGCTCTAGAAAAAATTGATGCCAGAAGTGATGAGGGCATATTCTTAGGATACTCTTCACAAAGTAAAGCTTACAAAGTATTCAACAAAAGAACAAGTTATGTGGAAGAGAGTATCCATGTCATCTTTGATGAAGAAGATTGTGAAAGTAAGTCCTGTGATAATGATACCAGGATTGGACTAGTTGATGACTCAGAAGATGAGCATGAACAAGAGCCCCTCAGAGATAGTTCCCCAACTGAAGAACAAGGAGAAGTGCAGGAGACAGGGGGAATCACTCATGAAGAAGATCCAGCTTATCACTTAGATGCACCTGGACCCTCACAACCTATGGCTGGAAGAAATTGGAAACACAAGATCTCACATCCCATTGAAAACATTATTTCCCCTATGGATTCAGGCATGAAGACAAGGAATAAGGTGAAAAACATGGGTGTTTATTCAGCCTACTTGTCACTAATAGAGCCTAAGAATATCAAAGAAGCCTTAGAAGATGCTGATTAGATTATTGCAATGAAAGAAGAGCTAAACCAAATGTAAAAGCAGCCCGGTGTACAAATGTAAGATCAGCCCGGTGTACAAATACCTGTGTTCACGTAGGATCTAGGCCCTAGGGAAGGGCCGCATCCAAGGGGTGTGATGTAGACAACTTACCCTAATGCAAATATTAATAGCTGCTTTCAAGGCTTGACTCGTGACCTATAGGTCACACGGAGACAATCACCGTTGCTCCAAGGCTGTATAACCAAAAACTACTTCTTTTTTCAAAATTTATAAAAATGTTTGTCCAAACAATATTCAGGTTAACTTGCATTTGGAAGAAGTATGGTATGCAATCCTTTACTTCTTGCTTTTTCTCTTCTTTTTGCTATTGTACAAAAAAAAAAAATTAAAAGGAACCAAGCATTTGCAGTCACTTCTGAATTCTGATTTTCCTGGAGGAGGAAAAAAAAAGGGACTCCCTATAACAATGAACAATACATTTTTCTTAAATGTTTTGAAGAGATAACATGATCAAAGGCACCAATCCAGAGGGTCTATCGGAAACAACTTGTCTAGTCCACAAAGATAAGGATGAAGTTTGTGTACACCCCACCCTCCCAGACCCCACTTGGACTACCCTGGGTATGTTTTTGTTGTTGTTGTCAAAAGCACCAATTATTCGTATGTAACACATCTGATAACGGCTTATGTAATTTTAATATATGCCATTCGAAATTTCAAATTCGGTTCTGACTTGCCGTAGTACTCTGCCCTGTTTAAAATTTTAGTTGTATTATCCCTGCCCCCCATGTCCAGTTAAGCTTTTTCCCTGTCACTTCCCTTGCCCCGCCCCGCCCCGCCCCATTCCCATTTCTACTTCCAACTGAGTTTTGCTAATCACAAGACTTTGATTTGTTAGCAAATTCTGCCTGCTTTCATCAACGAACACAAGAAGATGTTGGCGAAGACCTGCTTACTGCACACGAATGAAGGGGTGTTGTGGGAAGCAATGATAATGAGAAAGAATTCCAATTTCTTCATCTGTGAAGAAGACTGGCCACAGTTTGTGGTGTATCACAAACTGAGGTCAGGGGACATCTTGCTCTTCTTACTCGTTAACAAATCGACATTCCTAGTTGTTCCCTACAACCAGAAAAGTGGTAGAAACTTTCGTGGGAGGCAACCTTTCGAGGAACTCTGCAGCAGCTCGGAAGAGGAGGAGAAGGAGGATATTGAACCTTCAAGAAATTCGAAAGTATCATCAGACTCTGAGGAAGAAAGAATTGATCCATCCAGTTGCTACTCACATTTAGGTAACATGTTTCTTTATACATTTGACGTTGTTAGTTCATACCGACTAATCTGGATAGAGGAGTCCTAATTGTTGTTGTACCTGTATTAAATTTGCTATATTTGTTATTGTTTTAGTCTAGTTAGAGACATGTATGTTATCCTGACTCTAACTATGAGATCTCTTCCCATTCGGTCCACATTATACACACATCATACCATGCCAGCGCAGGAGTTAAATGCTGTCTTTCAGTCATTTTCTAAACCCTAAAGGTTTCATCATGACAGGAGTTAAATCCAATGTCAAAGCTGATGACAAGATCTGCTTGAAGAAGAAAATTCCGGAACTAGAATTTTTTAGGTGGCTTGTCAGTGATTATGACAACCCTAAGAAGCCTCTAGGTTCATTCATCGTTTTCATGGAGGAGTTTAAGAAGCGGTGCCTGGAGGTGAATCCAAACATCAAATCTTTTGATGCTGTCGAGAAATTTGGCGTAGGCAAGTGGAAACAGATGTCAGATTCTAAGAAAGCTCCTTATATAGCAGAGGCAAAGAAAAGGAGGGTCGATTATGCAAAGGTCTTGAATTCTTATAACCGACTAATGGCTTCTGGATATGCCGAAAAAGAGGAATCTGACAAGTCAATGTCTGAGGTTGATCCATCCAGTGGCTCCAAAGATGGGGAAAATCCTTGCTACACACATTTAGGTAAACAATGATCTCTTTATATGTTTTGGTATATCTAACTGTTTTCAGTTCATCTACAAATGATGTTGTTAGGTCATACCGACTAATTTGGGTTGGGTCCTAATTGTTGTTGAACTTGTATTAAGTTTGCTATATTTGTTACTATTGTTTTAGTCTTGTTAGAGACATGTATGTTATCCTGACCATAAGTATGAGATCGATCCCCTTGGAGTCCCTCACCAAAGACTTTCCTTTCCATCCATATATATACTCACTATATCAAAGCTAGGGAATATCTTTTTGTTTTTTTTCTCTCTCTCTCGTTCATTTTCTCAACGGTAATGGTGTCTTCATGAAGGAGATAAATCCAATGCCAAAGCTAATTATGTATTCCGCATGAAGAAGAAAGCTCGGGGACTAAAAAAGTTAAGAAGGCTTGCCAGGTGTCTTGATATACCTAAGAGGCCTGCAAGGGCTTTCTTCATTTTCATGGAGGAGTTTAGAAAGCAGTTCCGTGAGCTGAATCCAAGCATCAAATCTATTGCTGCTGTCGGGAAAGCTGGTGGAAGCAAGTGGAAGCAGATGTCAGATGCTGAAAAAGCTCCTTATATAGCGGAGGAAGAGAAACGGAAGCTAGAGTATGCAAAGAGAATGAATGTGTATAACAGGCGAATGGCTTTTGTAGATACCGAGGAAGAGGAATCTGACGAGTCAAGGTCCGAGTTTGATGATGAAGAGGGAAGTGGGAGGAAGAGGAAGAGGAGGATGACAACTTGTATACTTTCTTCTTTTCCCGTTAGATACTTGCACTTTCTCGGTTCTACTTTTTGGGGGTTTTGTAGGGAAGAAAAAGATGAAATTTAGAGCAGTTGCTTTTAAAGCACAATATATAGTTTATGTGCTTTCTGTTTTGATGCTGCTTAAATATAATTCAACTGGGCTTTTTGTATTTCTTGGCTTGTATATGGAGTTCCATCTAATACCTCTCTTGCTACTTATTGTCTACTTTGTTGATGTTGATATGCTCTCTGTTGAAGCTGGGGTAGCTTTTTGTTCCACTTGTTTCTATGGAAGTGTTGTTTCTTGCACTTCGATTATCTTATTATTTTGTTGTAGTTACGTTTCTTCTTTTTTTTCAGAATGCATTGACATGCTTTCTATAGTATTTTTCCCTGACTTCCTCACTCATGTTATTCCTTTTCTCGGCCTGCTTTGAAATGCTTTTCCTTGAGCCGAGGTCTATTGGAAACAACCCCTCTACCTTTCAAGGTAGGGGTAAGTTTTGCGTACACTCTACCCTCCCCAAACTCCACTTATGAGACTACACTGGATATGTTGTTATTTTTGTGGAAGCGTTGGGACAACAAAAAGGGCACGAGATCCTTAATTTGCCTCAAGAAATGAGTTGCATTTAGTACTGTAATGACATTGTGTCTATTATGGTGAAATGGATATAAAGAATCCAAATAACCGATTGAACTAAGTTAGAGGCGTTGAGACGTAGTATTGAATGATTGATCTGAATGTCCTGGTAAATATTGAACTCCAGAGAGTAAGAAAGGTGTTTCTCAAATGAAAAGAGAACGGTCTAATGAAAGGTCGTGAGGTTCGGTCTGGTGAAGTGAAACCATGAAAATAGTTGTAAGAAAGTCACATTCTTGACTTTTTTTGGCAAGGTTGAACATCTGTCCTTGTTATCTTTGATTGTTTTCCTGCTTCTTGCTTTTGTACATGCTTAGAAAAGCATCTATATAACAAAAGGTACTAGTTTTCTCTGGAAACATGCTTAGAAAAGCATCTATATAACAAAAGGTACTGGTTTTCTCTGGAAACTTGTTTGATGAGTATGTTTAGACTATCCCAATGAACTTGGCTAGATGGACTGGCATAATTGACATGAAGAGAAATGAAGTAGTGTATAGTGGATATACATGTATGTACTTGGTTTCTTTTTTTGTTGCATTTTGGTGTCTGTCTTTGTGTGCAATTTCTGTGGCTTTTTGTTCCATTGCTACTAACCAAAGATGCAGAGATTTAGAGTGAAAGTTCAGGTGCAACAAACACCCCTCAACCACCCCACCCCCCGTCCCCCACCCGCAGCCTAGTGTTACTTCTTTGACATTTTTGGAACCTCCGTAGAGTTGGAGTTAGAATCTGTATGATTTCAGGCCTTATTTGTCTGGGCGTAGAGCTATTGGGAACAAATAGGTTCTCAAAGTTAAACCCAAATCAGATGGGTCAATAGAAACATACAAGGCACGATTGATGACTTTACTCAAGAAGTTAGAATAGATTATGAGTAAACATTTTCACTAGTGGTGAAGTTTACCTTATTTCAATTTTTTTTGGCTATTATTGCACGTTTGGATTGGAATTACTTTTTTTTTTTCCTTTAGATATTTTTTTCTACCCCTCCCTAGGAGCTCCCACCCCTTTTGCTCCCTTGATGACTCGAACTCACAACTTTCGGATTGGTAGTGAGGAGTGCTTACCATCCAAGCAACTCTCTTGTTATTTGGATTGGAATTACACTAAATGAATGTAAAGATAACTTTTCAATAGAAAACTAAACAAGAAAATCTACATAGAGTAACCTGTAGGCTATAATTTGGAGTAGCTGAAAACTATTTAAGTCAAGACTTTCAAAGTCATTTGACATGAAAGACATGGATGAAGTAGACAAT
This sequence comes from Jaltomata sinuosa, assembly GCA_003996215.1. Lineage (NCBI taxonomy): Eukaryota > Viridiplantae > Streptophyta > Magnoliopsida > Solanales > Solanaceae > Jaltomata > Jaltomata sinuosa. The sequence continues at coordinate 521,815 of QJPP01001963.1, read as the reverse complement.
AAATTGGGTGTTAGGATCCAAAGAGATTGTTTCAAGAAGTTTTTGAGTCTGTCTCAAAAAACATATATGTTTAAGAAAAAAATTGAACACTTTTGAATGAATAGTTGCAATTCCATGAATGTGGTTTGGTTGGGAACAAATTATCCCGGGATAATTAATCCCGAGATTAGTTATCCCACCATGTATATGGGATAACTTATCCCATCACTATGGTATAAATGATGGGATAAATAATCCTGGGACTAACTAATACCTCCAACTAAACGCGGGATAAAATAATTCTGCATTTTATCCCAAAACTATAGTACGTACTCTAAATAAAATTAGTTAGTACGTACTAAAAGTCTAAAAGTTTGTATCCTTTTTTGATAAGGATAAGGAAACCAAAAGAAAATAGTTATAAAAGGCCAAGAGATAGAGGCAAAATTCTTCAATCTTTCAACAATATGGAGCTACTTTTTGCAATATTCTCGAGGCTTCCTCTCAAGTCTTTAATGCGTAAGTTTTCCAATTTTTATAATTCCCTAGTATCAGAATCAACTGGTGATATCAAAGTTATTGTGCGCCAGTATTCACAATTATACACTATAGACGCAATGAAAGAAGGAAAAGCTTCCCCTCTTCATATTGAGAATTTTAATGATAAACGCATATTCTACGACCATATAATGTGCGTTAATGGTTTGTTTTGCTGCTCCATGAAACAAGTAGAGCGCGTTGCAATTTTCAATCCTACAACTTTGGTTGTAAGATGTCTTCCCCCTGTGAAAGATTTTGAGTTTGCGTTTCCTAAAAGAGATTACCCAAAGTATTTCTATTCAATGGGTTTTGATCCTCAAAAAAAGACGTACAAAGTTTTGATGACAGTTAGCGGATATTCACCAAGTACATCCACAAGAAATTGGATTTTTACTTTAGGTATCAACAAATCATGAAGAGAGATTAAAGCTGGTATTACTGATTTTTCTCTTATAGATGAAGATGAAGTTTGCGTTAGTGGAGTTATCTATATGTTGAGTTATGGCGGCAGAAGAAACCCCAGTTCATAGTAGCCTTTGATGTTAAAAGTGAAAATTTCAGGATTATAACATTGTGGATCATCACATTAGGACACCTTATCAAATGATGAAAGTGAATGGCAAATTAGCAATCCTGGATAAGAAAAATTATTCCATAGTAATATACGCTTACCTAAAAGAGTGCTGGCATAAATAATAGAAAATAACCACTTTGATGATGAAGGGCTTTACATGGACAGTAGTACGAAGTTCCTGTTCCGACATTTCAACATCCTCCACCTGCACAATATCATTATTCCATAGCAAAGCAATATCATCGGATGGTTAGGGTTTGCCCTGAATTTCCTATTTTATTTGGATTCTGCATAATTTTTGTTCTAATTCAAAAAAGATTTCTTGACGGAAAATATTTTCTCGATAAAAAAACTCTGCAATATCTATCCTTTTCTGGGAAGAGAAGTCTTGTAATTCTATAAATAGAAGACATGTTCTTCTCAAATAGAAGAGTGAAGTATCAAAAAACACACCTAAATTGTCCTTTTTTTTTAGTTTCATACCTTAACTATTGGAAGTGTGAGTTTCATACCTGAACTATCACTCATTAGTTTGAGAAGCACCTCAACGTTGATTGGACCAAACGTTTGTGTACAAATACATTTAGGCGCGTGTGACTATTAAATATCTGGTGACGTGATATCTTTTTTTATTTTTTTTTAGTTGACACGTCGTTTTTTTGAGTTTTCAATTGATTTTACTATAAACTCTTCCCTTCTTCTTCATCGTTTCTCAATGCGGTTAATATTTAATTTTTAATCTAATACTAATAATTTATCTAATTTTTGCCAAGGTGGAAAAAAAAATCCACGCGGAGTGCCACGTGATAGAATTTTTTAAATAGAAAAGAGAGTGTAGTACACACACCATCACATATTAGTTGAGGTGTGTTTCTCAAACTAATGAGTGATAGTTTAGATATGGAAAAAAAATCCACGCGGAGTGCCACGTGATAGAATTTTTTAAATAGAAAAGAGAGTGTAGTACACACACCATCACATATTAGTTGAGGTTTGTTTCTCAAACTAATGAGTGATAGTTTAGATATGAAACTCACACTTCCAATAGTTAGGTATGAAACTCAATAAAAAGAAATAGTTTAGGTGTGTTTTTGATACTTCACTCCAAATAGAACGCAATAACATCCACAATATAGTCACCAAAAGAGTCTTGTCTAGGGAGAGATTTTTCCTCGATAGTTTCTATGCTTTCTTATTAGTTTTCATATGTAGGTCAATTGACCAAACAACATAATAATATTATGCTTTTTAGATTTTAGTATAGTTTTTCTTTTTCAACTGATTTATCACATTTAAGGTTTGCAATTATTAGCTTTCGTATGACGTCATATCGATTCGATCCCAACATGGATTGACCAGTGGCAGGGACCTGTCTAAGTAGGCGTTTGGCCATGAAAATCAAAAACATATTTACTTTATTTGAAATTTTTGAAGTTGGAGTTGGAGTTTGTGTTTGGTCATAGTATTTGGAGTTAATATTTAGAATTCAAATATATTTTTTTTTTAAATCAAAATAATAATTGAACATGCAATATAATTTAAATTAGATTATTTTGTGAAAATAAAAAATTTAGAATTTTTTTGAAAAAATAAATAAATTAGAAAGTGAAAAAAGTGAATTCAAATAAAGTGAAAAAATTCCAAATATAATATTAAATTATATTTGGTATTTTTATGGCCAAATAAAAATTTCAAAATAAAGTGAATAATATTCATGGTCAAACGGTCGTAAGATTAGTGAAGTTGAAAGCTGTGACTAGTTCCTGATGGTTAGTAAGCTTTAAGGGGACGGTTCTGTCGGACTAGAGGTTTGTGGAGGAGTTTCCATAGAAGAACTTGAGTTTGTAATATTAGTCCAATTTTCTTTTTTTCGCTTTAATTAAATCTTTTGATGTTAATTTATTTGTTCGTTATAAAAAATTATATAAAAAAATATTATAAATTATAATAATGAACAATTTAAAATATTAAAAAAAATTAATTAACTTTCAAAAATTTATCTATATCACGTAAATTGAAACAAAGGGAGTAATATATGTTAACGAAAAATTACGTAAAAGGTATTATATATCACAATAATTAACAATTAAATATCTAAGAATCTTATAAGTAAGAAATTTGGGTGACTTTCAAAATTCATCTCTATCACATAAATTGAGATAAAGGAAGTATCATATATTATGTGAAAATTATATAAAGAGTATTACAAATCATAATAATTAACAACTTACAATGTCTAGAAAAATATATAAAAAATTTGGTTGATTCTCGAAATTCATTTGTGCCACATAAATAGGGACAGAAGGAGTAATATATATTATGTGAAAATTATGTAAAAATTATATAAATCGTAATAATTAACAACTTAAAATATTTTAAAAACATATAAAAAAATTGATTGATTTCAAATTTCATGCGTGTTACATAAATTGAAATAGAATAACATATATTGGGTCCGTGCAGATACAAGCTCTGTATCTAGTTTTTTAATGATGCATAAAAATAAAATGTTAAAAATTAAATCACAATAAGCCACTTCTATAAATTCTGAATATTTATTCTCTATATTTGTTCACAAATTGAGTACCAAGTTCATCCCAAATAACTGGAATTCTTCTCCATCTCCATTTGGACTTGAATTTTCAACTGCAAGTTCACAAACACAAATCCAACAAATCCCAATCACAATTTTGAATTAATTTCATAAATCCATATTTGTTGTTATTCAAACTTCCTCAAGCTTATCAATGAAGTTTTTGAATCTTTCAACACCCCATTATCACCTTTCACATTAACCAACCCCCATATCCAACTAATACAAACGGTGGTTTCAATGATCTTTGGGGGAGAAATTTTTTACTCCCTCCGTTCAGAATTACTTGTCACTTATTTCCTAATTGAATTTTCATTTTTACTTGTCCTTTTTGACATATCAAAGAAAGGACAACTTTTTTTCCCGTTTTACCCTTGACATTTATTGTTTATTCTCCAAACTAATTTCAAGACACAATAATAACCATCAATTAATAGGGTTACTATGATAAAATAATTATGTTAATAATTATTTTCTTAATGTGTCAAGTTAAAAATTGATAAATAAAAGTGAACGAGGAAGTAGTTGTTTATTGTTATTTCAATTTTGGTGTTGGGGTGGAACAAATGTTTCATTTTTATGCCATCATTTAATATATTCTAATTATAAAATTTGTGCAAATATAGTTGTTGAAAATTATCTTTCCTTTCAGATAATTTTCTCACATATATTTAAACCTTACAAATAAATTGTTACATTGTAATCGAACATTTATAATAACTTACAAAATATTTAAAATGAGGTTTTTCATCATATTGATGTGAGAAAAATTGTAATTTATAGCACTTTTCATGTTTTAGAATATGTAAATTTTAATTTTAAAATATTTAATCTAATTTAGCTTTTAAAATTAGTCAAATTAACTCTCGGAAAAAAGAAACGTGACAATAAAAAGGAACGGAGGAAGTTGTTAGGGACCAAGATTAATATTTTATAGTGGTTAATGCATTTTTTTTAAAAAAAAAAAAGGACAAGGTCCATGGTGCTTGAAGTGAAAAAGCAAGAAATGAAGCTTACTCTTATTTGTGCACAATTTATGGAGAATTTTAAAAAATGAAGAACATATTTGATTTTTTTTTATTTTTTTAAAAGAAATTGGGGTAGGGGAAGGGGAAATGAGAGAGTATTACAAGATGGGGAATCGAACTCTTACCGATAAGGTGAAAATTCAGGGTAATAAAATTGTTTTATGCTCTTGCGTTTCTTTTAAATCATTTTCTAGAGCAGATGGTCTATCGGAAGCACCTCTTTACCTCACAAAGGTAGGGGTAAGGTCGGGATACACCCCACCCTCTCCTATCCAGACACCACTTGTGTGACTATTGTTGTTGCTAATGAAAAACTAATTTCAGCATCCGATATATATAACAATGTGTATATTAGTCCATTCTTAACACAATGAGATTCAAAGAATTACCGCTTTTCTTTTGGATTACTTTGCGCATCAGTGTTTGAAGCGCATGACAATGAAGTGGATTGAGAACCATGAGGACTTAGTTCAAGTCCAAGCGGAGGCACAAAAACACTAGATGATTTCTTCATATATGCCTAAGTTTTGGTGGACAGAGTTACTCAGCATTTGTTACAGTGCGCCCAAGCTAGTCTGGACACCGTCATCATAATACAAATAAATAGTTTACAGTGGTTAGGGTGCACAATTTCATGTATTTGCTTCCTTTTGATTATGTGTGCTGTCTACCTGATCTATACGTTTTCATAATTGTCACAATTGGATTTTTGGATGGGTTAACAGTTCTCGATATTGTACACTTTCGTGTTCTGCAAGATATGTGCAATTGTGATCCATAAAGAGAAAAATGTTGATATGATTTTGATTTGATTTAGGCCCTTCCCAGGGCTACAGACGAAACAGTATTTAGTTGTTTATTTCAAAAACTAAGTTGTATTGTAATCTTCATGTTCGAAAAATTTTCATGCTCTTTCAATAAAAGGTAAATAAGTATGTTAATGTGGTTCTTTGTCTTAATGCACATGGATTTTCCATTCATCAGTTAGTTATGTCAACAAGAAAAGTTACTTCATCTTGGGCGTTAGAAAGGTTGTTGCGCTAATTCTGTGGGTTTTTTATAGTTCTCAATTGTAATGTATTTGAGGGGGAACGTTGAAGTAGCGATAAAGTTGTCTCAGTATAACCTATTGGTTAGGAGTTCAAGCCATGGAATAGCTATTGATGCTTGCATCAGGGTAGGTTACCTACATTACGCTCCTCTTGGGTGCGACCTTTCCCGAACCTTGTGTGATCGCAGGATGATTTGTGCCCTGTGCTGGTTTAGCTATCTTTCTTGACGTTTCATGTTGAAGTATATTTTATTTGATGATTTCTAGCTTTAGTATGGTTACTGAATCTGTTTATATCCTCAGTGCTATAATTTTACTGTCCCTGCAATGTTCCATAGAGTTCAGTGCAACTTCTCATAATTTCCTTTGGTGACTGCGCACAACGCTTTGTTCTTCGCTGGTTTGCCTTGGGGATGTGGGGGTTAATTGACGCGATAAATTAGGAGATGCTATAAGTTCTGCGTTTTTTCTTTTCTTTTGTGCTCTATTGATACTTTGCAAGTTAATGTATGATGCAAATGTTCCAGTTGATAAATGAGTCTGGTAAGCTGTATTTGCTGAAACAGATAGCTATCAATCTGTCATGGAAGGAACTGATAAAGGCCTTTTTGCATCTGTTCAATCGGTAGTTTTTGTGGCACTTAAATAGTGTCGGAAACTGAAGTATAGAGACGATAAGGATAAAGAATTTTTCGCCTTTGCCTGAAGGCATTTTACATAAATTGCTTCTGAGCAGAGGACAATATAACAGGTTTTACACTCTAGGATAAAGAATTTTTGTGCCCTAATCTCTTCTAGAGCATTCTTTTGTCTTCTCTATGGTGTTTCACTGATTTTGACACCTTTAACATCTCCTGCAGGACACAATTTATACTGTGCAAATGGTGGAAGCTTTTGTTCAATTGATCAAAGCACAAATGATAACAGTGAATCAAAGATTTCACCAGCAGTTTCATCTACCAGTTTCCGTGGCATCAAGCCTGTCGACTTTTTCCTTTCTCCAATAGCATTATCGTAAAACAGTCTTGTTCCGCCCGCTTCTTCCACCAATTCTCACTGTTTATTACTCTTATTAAAATTCTCAAAATGCTAGTGGATCCCGATGAGCATCCATCATTTTACAAGCTCTTATTTAAAGAAGATTTTGTGGATAAAATAGTAAGTTATTTTTTTCCCTTGTAGCGGTCTAAATCTTTTTCCAACTGAGTTTAGCTAATCTTGAGACATTGATTTGTTAGCAAATGCCACCGGCCTTCGTCAAAGAAAACAAGAGTATGTTGGCCAAGACTTGCTTATTGAAAACAGATGAACGGGTATTCTGGGAAGCAAGGATAGTGAGGGAGAAGCGTGGTTACTTCGTATGTGAAGGAAAGTGGTCACAGTTTGTGGAGTATCACAAACTAAAACAGGGGAACATCTTGCTCATTTTTCTCACTGATAAATCAACATTCCAAGTTTTGTTCTATAAACAGATTCGTTTTAGGAACCTTCTTGGGAGGCAACTATTTGAGGAACTCAGCAGTAGCTCGAAAGAGGAGAAGGAGGATGAGGAGGAGGAGGAAGAGGAAGAGGAAGAGGAAGAGGACATCATACCTCCAAGGATATCAAACATATCTGAAAGACACTCAATAGATTTATCCAATTATTATGCGCGAGAGGAGAGGAAGAGACACCTCCAAGAAAATCAAAAAAACGTAAAAGACACTCAATTGATTTATCTGATTATTATGCACGAGAAAGCAATGACTCATTCACTGATTCCAAGGATGGGAAAAGTCCACGGTACTCACATTCAGGTATCATCCATCTTTTTATACACTTCGCATATTTGTTTTTTCTAGTGTATATATGCATGAGAGTTGTTGCGTCCAAACGCACACGTAAGTGTATGCGGTCGTAAAAGTAATATAGAATTTAGAGTCCAGATATCGTACTCATGGACTGGTTCACAGGTCATGGATGACACTCGTGGAACTCAGTGCTGCATAATATGCTTTTATCTGAGATCACGAGGGCAGTCCACGAGTCGTGGAATGGTTCACGGGTCGCGGATGGCACTCGTGGAACTCAGTCCTGCACATTGAAAAAATTCTCTGAGATACACGAGGGGCTTTCACGAGCCGTGGACAATGCTCGTGGACCCCCCTAGTTTTTCAACAAGCTATAAAATCTTTTCTTTATGATTCGAATTTGTTTGTGCTTTGTGTAATGATACTCTACCCACAAGTACTATGCCTCCAAAAGCAACCACACCATCAAAATGGAGAGCAGGGGATTGCGAATTCCAATCACGATTTCAGGATAAGCCGTCAAAATCAAAAAGAAGTGGGTCTGAGGAAGTGTATGAGGTCGAGCATGATGCAGACGTTGTGCCTCAGACAACGAGGCAAGGAGCTAAGAAGCAGGCTGCAGGTCAAGCTGCACCACAGGCTGAGGGATCATCGGATACTGGAAATGGTCATGGGTTCATCGGATACTGGCACTGGAAATGGGTCCGACTCTGATGAGGCTGATTCAGGCACGGGGGAAAAGGGCTCTATTGACACATCTAAAAATAGAAAAAGGGTTGAGGCAGACAGGGTTTAGTCTGCTCAAATTCGTGACAATCGAAGGTGGTGTGTTCCGGATATGCAGAGGATCTATGATAGGGATACAACTCTAATTGATAAAGGATTGCTAAAGAGAGTGATTTTTGAGGAGCCACGCATTCAAACAGTAGACTTGGCCAAAATTCCAGACATACAAGCTACATTTGCTTGGTACAGGTTTAGTTGGATGAGGAAACCATCTGGCAGCTATAGTCCAGAGTTGGTACATGAGTTCTTGCACCATATGCCGCCTCAGTGTAGCATATTACTCCCCATAGACAGCAAACACCTGACCAACCTCCACTAGACAGTCTACTAGTATGGGGTAGGCTCGTCGATATCTCCGAGCGCACGATTCAGCGCTTCTTGTTTGGGCCCGAGTATGACCTTCCGGTAAATATGGAAGAATTTGACTACCGTGTGAGGGCATTGAATGACTGCAACAAAATGAAAGACCCTGCACAGTAAACTTACTTGTTGGGATGGGTTGCCCGTTACATTTCTGAGCGCAGTGTCGATGCTGATTGGGTTAGTGGCAGAGCTGAGATTAAGAAGGCGTCGCTAAATTTTGCAGGAAAGTTCTGGTGGGCAATTGTGTAGACCCGACTTTGTCCAACACAAGATGATAACACACTCACTCCCGATCGAGCAGTTCTGGTGGCTAGCATTATGGCAGGGTATGACATAAATGTTCCTCGGTACATTATTGATGAGATCCACAAGAGGGCATTTTAGGATAGTACTAGCATACCCTTTCCATGCTTGGTTCACCGATTGTGTGTCGACTCAGCTGTCCCGATACTGCCAGGTGTTGACCACCTAATAGAGGTGACACAAAATCAGGATGTTGGGCTGATTAAAGATGACACGAATTTGGTTGCCCAAAGACGAGCCCAACCATCTACCTCATCAAGACCTGCCTTGTTTGAGAGGCCAGTTGAGATGGGTGATCAGGTTCACACCCCAGCAGGTTATTGCTAGAGGTGCCACTGAGCAGAGTACATAGGTTCCAGCTCCTGAGACTAGTGCTGCAGCAGAAGGTACCACAGTTTCGGCTACGACACCCTCGACATTTAAACCTTCAACAGCCATTCCTATCGCGCTCTCGCGCCCTTTCACTTCTGGTATGGTCACTGTCACTTATGATTTTCTGCAGCAGTTGGTTTAGCAACAGACTCATACAGAGATGCAGTTGTCCCAGTTGTTACAGCAAGTGAAACCATGGGTTTGGACTTCTATCGCTGCCTCAGATGAGAGAGTTGAGGAAAGAGTAAGAGCAGCTATGGATGGATTTGTCCGAGAGTTACATGGGTGGATAGATGGTTTTGAGCGTAAAATGAATGATCGGCCGAGAGAGGTGTAGAGCCCATACTTAGGAAGATTACGGGAAGAGGTGGCATAGCTTAGGGCGGTGGTTGGTTCATTGGCCACTAGCCACACCCCGTCATACCACCTATTCTCATGACTATACCGGCTGCACCTTCACTGTTTGTTGACCTCTTCAGGGATGATGAGCCACCGAGTGTTAGTGGAAAAAAGGCTTGAGTGAGGATGCTTATGATGCGAGCGCCGAGCTTAGGAGAAAGCGTAAGAAAGAAAGGCATGACTTTGCGATGGCCACACAGATGTCTTTGGATGAGGCCATAGTATGTGAGGAGGCAGACCTTCATAGAGCTCGAGGAGAGTCCACTAGTTTGGCACTGACTGTTGGAGGTGTCATGCATGTTGTTATTGATATTCCTGCTAACACCGGTAGGGTGCCTCCTGTGGCACCTACCATTCCATTGAGCGCGACGGCCACCGCCGACGCCATTATTGTTGACACTGCGACTGCTTCTGCAACCCGCACCGATTCACCAGACTCATGCGCCTAGGGTGCCACAGATATGTTCCCCCTTCTAGTTTGTACTTCATGTTGGATATGTTGGGTACAATGCACACTTTCTTGATGGGGGGGGGGGGGTTGCACTTGTGTGGGTCTGTATTTTGAACCTGGGTTTCTTTGTTGTCGTGTTTCTTTTCCCTCAGGTGTTCTATCTAGTAGAACACTCACTTTGGTGGAATACACTGGGTATGTTGTTGTTCTATCTAGTAGAACCGACATGTTTAGGAGTGTTTTTGTTTTGTGTGTTTGTGAAAGAAAAATAGGAACACTTAGTGCAGTTTATGGCATGAAAACTGATTTTGAAAAATGGAGACCTCTCCAAATAATTTTGTGTGACATGTTATCTGCTTTGATAGATTGACTGTGATGGATTTGTGCATGACATTATGTATATGGATGTGATAAGTGTTACTTAAGCTAGGGCATGAACTTGATAGTTAGCGATTGATAGTGTAACTCGGTGCCAAGTGTGGGTGGGACTGCTTTCGTATCATTTTTACTTTGTATGTGCAATCCAGAACTTGCCCGGTTGTTCTTGCTAAAGTTGTAGGATAGTTGGTTAGGAAAGGATCATAGGCCCTTTTTTATTTCAGTCCACTTAGCCTAAGTGACCATCCAAAGAAAGTAAATATCCTTTGATCCCTGATTTTGAGCCTAAATTGACGTTTTTTATTGATTAGCCTACACCTTCCCAATTTTTTCTTCGAACCTTTATTTCAGCCCTGGTCCCTCCTTGGATATTGTGCACCTCAACTCAGGCAAATCGTCTAAGTTAAGGGTGTCTACTGTAGAGGTAAATAAAAAGAAGAATGAGGTATGAAAAGAAAAAACTAGTGATAAAAAAGGGAAATAACGGGTGTGGCAGGTGCTAAAAGAAAAAAAAAAGAAAAAGAAAACAAGAAGAGAAAAGGAAGTTGAGTTTGAAATAATCGCTGCACCCGTCGCAAGAAGAAGGAAAGCGAATAAAAGGAGAATAGGGGGAAAAGAGTGGTCTGAAAGTGGAATAAAGATAGCGTAGTGTCGAGGAGGGCATAGTCACTATTTCCAAATACACCATACCCATCCCCAAGCCTTTGTTACAAGCCGAGTAAAGTCCTATAGTGATCCTAGTCCAACTGTTCGAAAACCGACGCATAGAAAATAAGGGTTGTTTGAATTTCTTTGTGAGAGCGAGTGTGTTCTACTAGTCCCGATTTGAATGCTTACTGTATGAATGGGACTTCACTGTGGTGAGGGCACTAGAGTAACATTGTTGCTTGCTGATTGTTAGGGTAACTATCGTATGTGTATGCAAATTTATCCATTGATATCGTAATGTCATCCATAGATCCTCTCGGTCAACTTGATGAGTGGTTTACGTGCACTTGTTTTATAGCAAGAAGGGGGGGTGTGACGAACTTGTGAGATGAACTATCTGAAAGCCTTGTGACTGTCGTAGTTTCCTAGTTTTCTTTTGCTTAAGCGTCATGATAAGATAGTTTTTATTGTGTTGCTTGAGGACAAGCAAACGTTCTAAGTTGAGGGTGCTGATGTGTCGTGATTTTACGACACTTTCGACGCTTAAAACTTGGAATTATTGTATGTTCTTTAGCGCTTTTTAGTAGATATGATGTGTTTTTGGTAGTTGTGAAGGAAAACAGGGCTCGGAAGCCAAGCCAAGGAAAAAAGACTCAATAAGTGACCAACTAAGGTCTACGACAGGTTTTCACGAGCCGTGGAACCTTCCACGAGCCATGGACCTTGTCCGTTGACTTGATCCTGAAGGAATGCAACAATGTTGATTTCCATGTTGGACTCCACGACCCATGTAACCTTCCACGAGCCGTGGACCCTGTTCGTAGACTTGATCCAGAGGAATTTCAAAAGAGCTTCATTTCCATGAAGGGATTCTACCAGCCGTGGAACCTTCCACGAGCCGTGGAATAGCTTCGTGGATTTGTTCCTTGAGATGAGCTAACGGGAGGTGTCCACGAGCTGTGGAATAATTCACGGGCTGTCAACATGTCCATGAAAAGTTGCCGACTTTGTTTTCCTAGTTGTTTTAAGATAGGTTTTCTAATGTCTATAAATACTTTTCTTAGGTTTTATTTTACGTTTTTACGCATTATTACTGGTTCTCAAGTCTTAGAAACATTAAATATTGTTTTGTTCTTGGGTTTTGAGAGATTATTCATCAATTGATTCTTGAGTATTGAGTTTTCTTTGATAATTCAAGATTCTGGGTTTCTCTTATTCATCTTGTAAGTGTGATCATGAATTCATCATCTATTTCTGATTGTTCTCTTATGAATGTGAGTAGTTAAATCCACAAGTAGGGTTGTAGGAACCTAAGTTGCTCGAACTCGGGTGCAGGTATCCGATACGGATGCGGATCTAGAGGTTGGATCCTTCATGATCTAAATTCTAAGATTCGGAGATATGGATTTGGCTGGAGAGACCCCATACACCCAGTAAACCACCACCAAAATCCCACCGGCTCCAATGAAACCCCCACACACAGCCGCCCCAAACTGCTTAACCCCGCCGCCTCCGCTACTCTGTCATCTCTGGCGGACTCCGACAAAGCTCCAACGAATGAAGCATCATGTGTGACTCACTATTGATTTTACGGTTGAATATCGGTCACTCGAATTTCACAATACTCCATTTTGGGTTTTGTTAAAGCTTGGTAGCATTTCGATGGGATACCGCGAACTCCTTTCTGGTTTGGTTTCTTTCATTGTTCAATTTTTTTCATATTCTTTCTCTGTTACCTGTGAAAGAGGTAAAACTTGGCTGCGAATTTGGACTTGAATCCTATGATGTTGTGATAATTACGTAACTCAATTTGTTATGAATTTTTGTTTCTAGCCTAATTCTGAAAAGTTCAAATATATGTTTGCTTTGTTGGTGAAGCTAATGTCTAAGCATCTTGGATTACTATTGTTGTGTTCTAAGTCTGAAACCTGGTGGGTCCTCTTTGTATTGAATTCAATTTTTAATTTTCTGCTTCATGTTCTAAGTTCGAATTTGTTTAGTTTACTTCTCCCTACTGCCTCTGTGTCGTCCTAGTATGTTCTACATGTTAAGTCATGCCTCATTTACTAGTTGTTAGAATGTAGTTCGTATTCATGTATGGGGAACTTATGCTTAGCTCCGAATCCTAAAAATCTTGTTTTGATTAACTCTGTAATCTTGTGTGCTCATTATTTGATCATTTTAGGTCCAAGCATGATTTGATATTTCCCTTTTCTCGTATGATTAGAACAACCATGTTATTTGTCTATTTTTAGCAAAATTGATATGTCTGCCTCCTTTTCGTTCAAAGTTCAAATTGTGGACAGCTTGATACTTGGATATTCTTGGTGAAACTTGGATGTGCAATTAATTACTCATTAATTCGCTTATTCCTTTGATTGATTTCTTTTTCCTTTTATGGATTAGAATAGCTTAGTACTTAGTTAATTGTGGTAAAATGTTGACCTGTTTGTTCCTCAATTGATTTGAGTACTTGATTTTGGGAAAGGATTTTGGTATTGACAACTTTGTTACTTGTTTATTTATGGTAAAGTTAAACCTGTTTAATATGCTAATTGATTCCATGTGTTAATTAAGGTAAAGAGTTTCCTTATTTGGTTATTCTTTATTCTTGTGTAGCTTTAGTTACTCTCTCCATTATGGTAAGCTTTTACTCTAATTGATCAAATTACCATGTCTAATATTTTACTTCCTCTCTTTTATTTTAGACAGTTTATACATGGAAAAGTTGGGACCTATTTTGAAGAAAAAAAATTTGTTAATTAAGGGAGGAGAGTCTTGGATTGGTCTCTAAGAATTATTCTCTTTCCTTTGTCAAAGGATGTCAGTTTTCACTATAAAAATAGCTCCCCCCTTTCATTATTGAGAGACCTTACATCTCTTACTTTTATATTTTAAAGTTTCTCTTCAGGCTGATAATTGCTAAATGTTGGAATTCAAATATCTTCTTGTTGTTTACAGCTAACCGGTTAGTTCCTATCGAAGTAATTTCAATTCATATGTGTGATTGCTTGCAGTTTAGAATATACCCTAGTTTAGCTACGTTTATTCATGAATATTTTAGTGAAATCTGCCTGTAGTATCTATATCCAAAACCTGCTTCCTGTTGGTTTTTTCTTTGTTTGCATTGGTTGCTCAGTAATTTACATAAGCCTACTTGGTTTTATCTTGGTCTGTTTTCATGGTATTTGGTGGATAGTGGAGGCCCTAACGCACCCTTATCCCCTGACATAAGCACTGCCTAGGATCCTTGAGATCCTCAGGAACTCTGACATGTCAGGGACGGACTTATGGATTGTATTATATATGAAGTTTTAACTTTCACTCTAAAGAAAGTATAAATGCAGAATTGATGAGTAAAACTTCTTTACTTCACATGTTATAGTCAATGTAGTTCATGGAGTCACAAAAAAAGATTTGATTGATGGAAATTTTATTTTAAATGTCATAAATTATTTAGCCATATTTTACTTACTTTTTTTCGTCGCGCGAACATATTTACTAGTGAAAGAATAATTAGAGTCCAACAAAGTTTGGGATATAGTTGACCTTTCGACTAGGTGTAGAGCTATTGGGAACAAATAGGTTCTCAAAGTTAAACCCAAATTAAATGGGTCAATAGAAAGATACAAGGCACGATTAGTGACAAAAGACTATACTCAAGAAGCTAGAATAATTTATGAGTAAACCTTTTTCACTAGTTATGAAGTTTACCTTAATTCACTTTTGGTTATTGTTGCACTTTTGGATCTGGAATTACACTAGTGTGTTTGGTATGGAGGAAAACATATTTTCATGTTCGTTTGGTTAAAATTTGAAATATATTTTCTTTAGGAAAACAAGTTTCTTGAAAATAAGCAAAATGATTTTCTTAATGAAAATAGCAAAAACAAGTGGCAATGTCTCCTGTCACTCTCAAAATCATCCATCCCACTAAATCCCACACCCACCACATCTCCACCACCACAATTATTTTTAAAAGAATTTCTCAATTTTGTTTTAATTTTTTTTTTCTATCTCAACCCGCCCCACCCTAATTTTTAAATTTTGTTTTAAACTTTTCCTTAATTTTTTTTCTACCCCAACCTCCACCTATCCCACCCACCATCCCAGCCATCCCCCTCCCCCATCACAATATACATCATTCTATCCCTATTCATTCTCATTATTTTGTATTAGATAATTATATATATATATATATACACGAATGCTTTTAGAATAATATGTTTTACTTGCGTATCGAACACAAAAAGATAAGTAAGAAATAACTTCTTTTCTTAAAACGTGTTTTCTTAGAAAATATTTTTCATGAAAAAAGTTTCCCTCCATACCGAATACACCATAAATGGATGTGAAGATAACTTTTCTCACTGGAGAATTAAAAAAGATAATCTACATGAAATAATTTATAGGCTATAATTTAGAGTATCTTAAAATTATTAAATCGCGACTTTTAAAATTATTCGACATGAAAGACATGGACAAAGCAGATTACATGTTGGGTGTTATGTTCCAAAGAGATTGCTCCACGAAGTTTTTGAGTCTCTCTCAAGAAATACATAATTTAAAGAAAAAATTGAACACTTTTAAATGAATAGTTGCAATTTCATAGATATTCTTATAGCTAGAGATGAAATTTAAGTCTTAAAAATGTATTCAAAGACCAAAAAAAGACGGTAAATATTTTTTTAATTTAATAGACTTAAATTTAGGGATTTATAATTATCATTACTCAATTAAAAAAAAATTCCTCCAATCTGTCAATATTTTCCTTCTCTCTCCTAAAATATTATCAATTCTCGAAATGGAAAACAACATTTGCCTTCTCTCTCCTAGTGTTATTTATTTATTTATCCAAAAATATTTTTTCTAATTGATTTAGTAGGCTTAAATTTAAGGATTTACAATTATCATTATTTCACCAAATCATTTTCTCTTTCAATTTGTTAATATTTTTTTCCTCTTTTCAAAAAATCACTATATTTTATAATAAATTACACAAAATGAGTGATTCAAGAATATAATGTGTTTTTGTATGGTATTATCTCAGACATTTTATATTAATATTCTTTGATTAATTTAGTGACTATAGTATACATACATTGAAAACAGTTTGTAGATCAATTACATATACAAAATGTAATTTATTTTCATAATATAGCGATATATACATTTGGTATAAAAACAGATAAGCATGAAATATTATACCATCAAATTGTATACTCATTGCTTATACAAATTATTTTTCAGATTCTCAGCTTTCAATATACGAAATCGATATACAATTTAATATTTATAAAGTATTACAAAAAGATTGTATATCCATTCTAGTATATATGAACCAGTTAAAGCTAATTTCATTATGTATTTCATACACTGAATTATCTTCCTTTTCGACACTTTCAACTAGTATCAATTCGATTTTTTCACTATACTGAAATTATATAAATATATTGAATACACAAATTAACTTTCAAATTTTTAGGCATTTTCCCCCTCAAACCTTATTAAGTATAAAAGTTGATATCAATGTCTATTTTAGTTTGGAATAATTCAGGTATATATAATGTGATTTTTGTGAAAGAATGATCAAGTCTGATTTGAAATCAATTTATATATGCATTTCATACACAATAACATCATTTTTATCATTTGAATTCATAAGACAACAAGCAAAAAAAAAAATTATAACGCAATACCAAAATTAAAAATATTATTGAGATGAAAATTTTTAAAACGCAATCTCACAAATACTATCCTAAACCTAAATCATAAGACAACAACAACAAAACAAAAAAAACTAAAACAAATCCTAGACTATGACTAAACGGGTGGAGGATATCTGCCACATGTCTTCTCATTGTGTTCCTCGTATCGACATGTGATGCAAGTCACCCTGGACTTTTTAAATTTCACTTCATTGAATGATTTTCATTATTTGATACATGATTTTTCTGGTGCTCTTTTTAGAATATGATGACAAGATAATTTTTTCGATATTATTTATTTATGTATCATAATATACTTAAAATATACACACACAAAAAAATCAATTTCATCGTACTGCTTTATATGGCCTGTTTATATATCACAATTATACAAAAAATACTCACAGAACAAGAATTTATAATTTTCAAAGAAAAAATAACCTCCTGAATTTAATGGGTTGGCAATCAAAATTTATTTGTTACATCATCTACCTCTATCTTGAATCATGATTGAATGAATACTATCATCTTTCATATCGTAAAAGAAAGTTTATTTCTTGGTTGATATCAAATTACTTTTTTTTTTGCATGATTTCATTCTTCAAACGAAAAATATTAATCTGTATTTGAATGAAATTTTGATCGGAGAAGAAGAAAAATTATATTAAAGAGTAAAATAAGGGAAGTATGGGAAAGAATCATGCTCTGATAATGAGAGAGTAAAATAAAGGAAGAAATAATGTAGGAGAAATATGAAAATGGATGATATTTTTAATAACTATATCAATGTTATTTAGAAAAATTTATTTCAATAAATAATCCTTTGATTATACGATTTATTTTTTGTTTCTTTTTTTATTTTATTTTATTGGGTTTTGATAAAAATATACTGCTGAATATTAAAAAAATTAAAATTATTATTAAGGTTTATAATAATAAATCTAATATAGTATATATAGGTCTTTTACTTTAACCTAAATAATGACTTTTTTCTCTTATTTTTAAAAGTTATCAATGAAGTATTGTTCAAAAAAGTATAATAAAAGCTTACTAAATTTAGATAAATTATGAAAGTGAAAAAACAAAGAGAATGAAATATTTCAACACTTGATAAGAAAGTAGTCAATTAAGCATTATTTAAAATAAATAAAAATCAATACATAATAGTAATTCTATTAAATATTTATCTCTTTGAGAGAATCACATATATTTTTAGACAATTTTTTTTAAAGTAAACGTATATAAATGAAGTGAGGATAATCTTAAATGATACTTCCTCTATCTAAAATTATATGCTGATTTTCTTTTACACGTTCTTTAAAAAGTAGAAAAAAGTATACAAAATAAACCCTAAATAAAAATAATTACACGACATTACCCCCTCCCAAATTAATTATACAAATTATCCATGCGGCTTAAAAATATTACCCAAGTACCCCTTAAATTTCAACCCTATATTACGGCGCCTCTTTCCTGCAGCCATTATTTTTTGCCTATTTATCCCTAAGCTTCCTTTCCTTTTTTTATTAGTTTCTCTTTCCTTTTTTATCTTTTTATTTTTATTAGTTTCTCTTTCCTTTTTTATCTTTTTGTTTGTATACGTTGTGTTGTAGTAGTATTGTTTTTGTTTCTTTTTCCTGCTTTTTTTTTACCTCTCCTTTTTTATTATTTAGTTTTATTATTTTTCTTTTAAAGGATAAAAATAAAAAAATAATGTAAAATATTAATTAATTATTTTTAGATTAATAAAGATAGAATAAAAAATAACCATAATAACAAATACTTTTTGTCTTCTTTTCTTTTTATTTCTTTTTTATTTTGGTTACATTTTCTCTTTATTATCTCTATCTGTTTATTTTTCTTTTTAAAGTAAAAGATAAAAATAAAAATTTAAAGATGAAAGATATATTATGATGGTACCATGGAGAATTGAGAAGTGTCTTATTAAAGGATTGAAATAATCTTATGTGATACTATGTCAGTGTATAGATATACGATGATAGTATCATGCAAGATTGAGGAGTATCTCATTGAAAGATGATATTATATTAGTATAATTTGAAATATATATATTTTTATTTTTTGGTTAAATTTTCTTCTTCTTTTTTATCTTTTTTTTAAAATATAAAATAAAATATAAAAATAAAGATACTATCCAACTATTTTTAGACTGATAAAAATAATAAATAATAAATAAGCCACAATAAAAAAAAATAAGAATGACTAAGGAGTGTCTCATTAAATGACTGGAACACTCCTCTATGATACTATCACTATATATTCATATACTGTGATGGTATCATTGAGGACTGAACCAGACCTCAATGATACTATGACAGTATATGGATATACTGTGATAGTATCATGGAGAATTGAGAAGTGTCTCATTTGGAGGACTGAAGTCGTCCTCTATGATACCATGTCAGTATATAGATACTATATCATGGAGGATTAAGGAGAATTTCATTGAAGAATGATACCATACTGGTATATGGATATATTGTGGTGGTATATTGAGGAGTGTCTCATAAAAATACTGAAACAGTCCTCCATGATACTATCATAGTATAACGATATACTATGATGGTATCATTGAGGATTGAGTATTGTCTCATTGAAGGATGATATTATGCTAGTATATGAATATATTGTGATGGTATCATGAAGGTCTTCCTCAAGGATTAAAGTAGACATTAATGATACCATGACAGTATATAGACATACTATGATGGTACCACTACGAACTGAAGCAAACCCCAATGATACCATGTCAGTATATAGATATACAGTGATGATATTGCATAGAGGTCCCATTGAAGAGTTGAAGCAAACATCATGATACCATGGCAGTACATACATATATTGTGATGGTATCATGGAGGCCTCATTGAAAGATTGACGCAGACATCAATGATACGATGACAACATATAAATATACTATGATGGTATCATTACGAATTGAAGCAAACACAATGATACCATGTCAGTATATAGATATATTGTGTGATACCACGGATGTTCGACTGAAGGATTGAAGCAAACTTCAATGATACCATGACAGTATATAGATATACTATGATGGTATCATTATAGACTGAAGCAAATGAAAAAAAAAATAGAAATTAAAAAAGAAAAGAGAATCGGCTTAAATAAGAAATAAATAAAATCAAAAATATGAAATTAGATGGTGGTGAAAAAATAAAGAATATTATGCTTTGAGAAAAAGAAATAAAGAAAAAAGAAAAAAATAACGATAAAAAAGGAGAAAAAGAAAGGAACAAGAAATAAAAAAATAAAAAACCCAAGAGAAAACAAAAAACAAAAATATTATGGTTTGAGAAAAAAATAAAGAATAAAAGAAGAAATAAATGACAAAAAAAGGAGAAAAAGAAAGGAAAGAAACAAGAAATAAGAAATTAAAAAGACCAAGAGAAAATTAAAAAAAAAACACAAATATAAAAGGAACCAATAAGGAGAAAAATAAAAGCAGAAAAAGAAAAAAAAATTGAATAAAGAAACAAACGAGAAAAAAAAAGAAAAAGAGTATATAAAATAAAAATTGAGTATGAATTCGATTATGGTGTAAAAAAATAAAGAATAAAATAATTTAATAAAAAAATAAATCAACAAAAAAACATAAAAAGTAACAAATAAATTAAAAAAAGAAAAAAAGAAGAAGAAGTAGAGAAATAAAAATAAAAAAAATAAAAAAGGAGATAAATAACTAAAGCTATAAGAGAAGGGGACATTTTTTATAATTAGTTAGGGAGGTAGTTTATGTAAGGGAGTATTTAAGTGTAAATAGTTTGCTCATATGAAGCATGAATATACTAGTTAAGATGAATTATAGCTATTTTACCTTTTATTGACATTTAAATAATTGTAACATCAACATATAATTGATTTACTTGTAATTCTTAAAAATAATTACTACTAAAGATTAGATAAGAAAAATAATTATTTTTATCTTAAATTTTTGAAATGTTAAATAATTTGAGATAACTAATAAAGCTTAAATTAGTCTCATTTCTTCTTCTAGACCAAGAAGATTCTTTATTATTGTTTTCAATACATATTTTTTATATATATTTATCTGATTTCAATAAAAATATTGAATACGCACAAAAATTATTGAGTTCTCAAAATTTTATCCAAAATTATAGATTTGTCTTTGCTTAAACAATAGACAATAATTAAGATTACACGATATATTTTAATGTGCAATATAATATAAAATGTTCGAATGATAATTGATTAAGCCGCCTAATTTGAATTGTGTTTCGGTAGAATCGGTTGGAAGACCGTTCTACTTGTTTTGAATTGTTATTTTGATTGTTGCACTCATGACTTTATAAACTGAATAATTAAATCTTTTAAAATTCAGCATTTTTAATGACGCATAAGAAATAGAATATTAAAAAATAAATTAAATAGAAAAGGGCCTAAATTATTCCTCACCTATTAGAAATGGTATAAAAATACTCTTCATCCACTTATTGACTTTATTATACCTTTGACATTCATTTTTGGACTATAAAATAACCTTCAAGTTAACAGAAAACGAAAAAGGGCCAAAAATACTCCTGAATCATAGGAAAGGTTTAAAAATACCCTTCATCCACCTTTTTGGTTCACTTATACCCTTGAAACTAACAAGCCCCTCTATATTTTATTTTTCATAAAAAAAATACTTATTACGTTTTACTTTTTTATCGGGTAAAATAAAAACCTTACACCGCCAAGCTGATGATATAACAAATAAGATTAACTAAAAATTATATGTCAGTCAATAAAAATAAATACTATTAGTTAAGAACTGAAAAAAGAGATGATCGGAGAAATTTTTATCATTGAACACTGTTATTATTGTCAAGATAATTAATTGTCAATGACTAAGAATATGGAACTAAAAGCTACCGTCACTCTCATGAGCCCGTAAAACGACATCGTCCACAATGCTTCTCATTTATTTCTTTTTACCAAATAGGCATTATTATCACATAAGCTAATGACCTATTCACATGTAGTCACACCAGAATTGGTAAGAGTATAATCAACGAGAAAATAACAAAAATTAAAAAGTGTTTCAAGTCATATTAAGTTCAATTAGTCCGAGAAATTGAAGAATTTGAGATAAAAGTTTACATAGGAAACGTTGATGTGTCTATATCCGGTCATCTTCATTTATTTTGACAATATATTTTTGATAACCAATCAACTTTTATAATTATGAAAATACTAATAAGTATAAAGGTGACATTAGTATGTTTAAATTTTCTGATAAAATTTAATTATCGAAAGAGTTGGTACTTTATTGGATCTTGACTTCACTTTATCTCCTCTTTTTCTAATTCTTAACTAGTATTTATTTTTATTTGCTGATTTATAATTTTTAGTTAATCTTATTTGCCATATCATCAGTTTGGTAGGGTGAGGTTTTTATTTTATCAAATAAAAAAAGATACGTAATAAGTAATTTTTAAAAAATAAAATATAGAGGAGCTGGCTATTAGTTTCAAGGGTATAAGTAAGTCAAAAAGGTGAATGGAGGGTATTTTTGAATTTTTTCCTATAATTCAAGGGTACTTTTGACCTTTTTTTCATTTTTTGTTAACTTGAAGGGTATTTTAGAGCTCAAAGGTGAATGTTAGGGGTATAATAAAGTCAATAGGTGGATGAAAAATATTTTTATACCATTTTCATAGGTGAAGAGTCATTTTTGCAAATTCTAAAAGATTTTCAGCAGCGTTCTGCATGCTTGCTCACAAATTGAATACTAAATTTATCTCAAATAGCTGAATTTCTTTTTCTATTTGACTTGAATTTTCAATTGCAAGTTCGCAAATACAAATTTAACAAACTTCAATGATAATTTTGAATTAATCTTATAAATTCACAAGACTTATTTGTTGTTCTTTTAAGTTTCCTCAAGCTTATCAATGATTTTTTTTGAATTTTTCAATATCCCACCATTTTTTTTTACGTTAATCAATGTCCATATCCGGCTAACACAAACAGTGATCTCGATGATGTTTGGGAGAGAAATTTTTTGATTGTTTGTTGCTATTTCAATTTTGGTATCGAGGTGGAGCAAATATTTCATTTTTATAGCATTATTTAAATTTTATTATATTCTAATTTTAGAATTTGTGCAAATATAATTATTGAAAATTACCCTTCAAATCTTACAAATAAAATATTACATTGTAGTCTAATATTTATAATAACTTATAAAATTTTAGATCATGTGCAAATTATTCACACTCTCTAATTTTACTCTAAAATCAAATTTCAATTGAAGAGGTGTTTGAATGTCTATTATTTATAAAAATTGAGGAGGTGTTTAATTTTTACTGCATAATTGAATTGAGGGTGAAAAAGTCAAATTTACCTCTTTACTTTAATAGTTAATTTATCCTTTGTCATATTATCCGATTTATTTATCTTTGTCATCATTAAAGTATTCACTTCTGAATAAAAATACTCAAATTAACTAAAACACTTTACCCCTAAACTAACCCGCCCGCCCCTACCCAGCCTAACAAAAAAGGATCCAAACCCATAACCCATCCATCCAAACAAATAAGAGAAAATGACGCTTTTAATTCCTGAGTTATCACATTATTCTAGTTTTGATCCCTATGATATTTGACTAACCACTTTTGACATTCAGTTTAATAATGTATGCTATTTTGATTCGATGACTAACAGATCTAATCAAATTAAACGGAATGATAACTGTTAGTAAGAGCATTTTGAACATTTAAGAAACTATGCCTTTTCAAATATATAATTATCGAAAAAAATACTATTTCTGTATACCTTAATTCTGTACATATTTAAACTTCCATAAAGTCCTTGATAATCCTTATTCAATTACAACAATGAAATTATGTTTTAAAAGTAGATTATGTTTCGCCATATTATGAAATTGTATTTTAAAAGTAGATTACGCTTCACTCCATTACGTTTGAAATTATCATTCCATTTAATTTAATTAGATTTATTAGTCATCGAATTAAAATAGTATGCATTATTAAATTGGTCAAAAATACTTAATCAAATATCACAAATATCAAAACTAGAATAATGTGATAACTCAGAGACTGAAAACGTCAATTGTTCCGACAAATAAACTCCGTTGTTGTGCTTCTGGCACAACTGGAACAAAAAAGGATGCAAGCGATTATTTTGAGGATGTAGGACACAGCAGTAGTGTTCAAGCAATGTTGAATGAGTATTATGTAGGAGAAATCAATTCTTCAACCAGGAAAAAACAACAGAGTTCATCATCAAGATCCTCCAGTTCTTGCTTCCTTACTGGCTAGTTCCAAGTATAGGTACTGTATAGTTTAATTTTTATTTTTTTTGAAGAAATCATATACTTCATATACTATATGATTCCAGTAGATATTCCATTTTTACATACAAGAAGGGGGTTTATTTAATTGGGTGGGTGGGTGGGGTTATGGGTTTCGGGTCCTTTTTGTTAGGCTGGGTCGGGGCGGGCGGATTAGTTTAGGGGTAATGGGTTTTATTTTTCAAAATGGGTTATTTGGGGATTTTCTTTCGATGAAGGGTAGAAGTAAATACTTTAGTGATGACGAAGGTAAATATAGCCAGATAGTGGGGTCGTTTTGGTTGGGAATAAGTTATTCCGGGATTAGTTATCCATCATCTATCTGGTATAACTTATCTCATCACTGTGGTATAAGTGATTCCTGGACTAGCTAATGCCTCCACCCAAATGCAGGATAAAATAATCTTGCATTTTGTCCGAGACTATTATACCTTATACTTCACACCAAACGACCCCTTAAAGTAAGGGATAAATTTGTCCCTTTCCCCAATAGTTTTTCACCTATTGAAGAAAAAAAGGAAAGGGAGGGGTCAATTTAGTTAAAGGTGAGTTTGTCTTTTGTACCTTTTTTTCATTTCTTCTAATACTGTATCTATGGGGGTGTGTGTGGTGAGGGGGGGAGGGGGGGTTGGTGTTTCTCTGTTAGCTTACTTTTTTGCCTCCAACTGATAATATATTTAAGGATACTGGTAGTTTTGCAAGTACACTTGAGAAAATAGAGGACCAAAATTAATGCTTTATAGTTGTTGTGTTGGATGGTATATCAGAAACAACTTCTCTACTTCCACAAAGCTAGAAGCATCCTGTCTCCAGACCTCATTTGTGGGATTACACTGGGTATGTTGTTGTAGTAGTAGTTGTTAATGCAATATCTCTACAAGCCACAAGGTCGATATTGGATGGGTTAACAATTTTCGATATTGTACAGTTTAGTGTTTTGCAAGATATGTGCAATTGTTATCCATAAAGAAGAAACATGTTGATATGATTTTGATTTGATTTAAGCCCTTCCCATGGCTATAGACGAAAGAGTATTTAGTAGTTTATTTCAAAAACTAAGTTGTATTGTAATCTTCATGTTCAAAATTGTTCATGCTCTCTCAAAGAAGGTAAATAAGTATGTTCCATTCATCAATTTGTAATGTCAACAAGAAAAGTTACTTCATCTTGGGCTTTAGAAAGGTTGTTGCACTAGATCTTTGGTTATTTTTTATAGTCCTCAGTTGTAATGTGTTTTGAGGGGGAACATTGAAGTAACGATAAATTTGTCTTAGTATAACCGATAGGTTAGGAGTTCAAGCCGTGGAATAGCCATTGACGCTTGCATCAGGGTAGGCTACCTATGTTACGCTCCTCTTGGGTGCGGTCTTTCCCGAACCTTGCGTGACCACAGGATGCTTCGTGCGCCGTGCTGCCTGTTTTCAGCAGTAATGTATTTAGTTCTCTGTACTGCTAATGTATCATATTGCTGATAGATGTAAGTCCATTACAATGGCTTGAAAGAGGGGATTCACTGAAGTTGAAATTGTGTTTCCTATTATATTTTCCTGAACAGCATCTCAAGTACATATATATACTGCTACATTAATAATAACTGTGTATAATATGGTTAAGGCATATCTTACTGAAGGAACCAAGAGAATTCTCTAATTTTAAACTAATGATCAGTTTTGGCCTTATAAAGATGGTAGAAACGAGAATTCTCTAATTTTCACGAAGAGGGACATATCACTCTACCAGGAAGATTAAACTCTTATACAGAGAGAAGATAAGAAAGAAGGCAGAGCTACTGTTACCTCATAGTAGGACCATCTCATATTTTGTTAATGGTAAGTCTTTGGAAAAATGTACTGAAAACTATCTCAACATAGCCTTTTCTGTGAGTAGTTATAAAAGCTAAAACAAGGGAGGTCTCAAATTGATGAGTACTGTCCTTATTCCTTGAAGCAAAACACAACCAGTGAAGGTTATCTGAATGTATAGCGCAATGCAATATCTAATTATCTATAGTAGGTACTTAGCTCTCTTTCTTTATGCTGCATGATGCACTACTTTATTCGATGACTTCTTAGCTTTAGAATAGTTATCAAAATTTGCTTATATTGCTAGTGCTAAGATTTTACGGCCCATGCATTGTTCGACAGTGAGTTCAGTGTAATTTCTCGTATTTACTTTTTGGTGACTACGGTTACAATGTCTTGGCTGGATGTGGAGCTGAATTAGTGCAATAAAATAGGAGACTCTACGAGTTTCAGTTTTGCTCTTTCTGTATTTTGTGGGATACTTTGCAAGTTAATGTATGCAAGCAAACGTTGCAGTGGATATATTAGACTTCCTTTGAATTGGTGGGGTGAGTTGTATTTGCTGAAACAAATTGCATCATGAAAGGAAATGATAATGTACTTTTTGCATCAGCTTGTTCAATAGTTTTTGAGGCGCTTATATGGTGTCAGAAACTGAGATTTAGAGATGAGAAGGATTAAAAAAAAAATCGCCGCTTTGCCTGAAGGCATTATACATAAAATACTTCTGGGCGGAGGAAACTATAACAGCCTTTATATTCAAGGAAAAAGATTTGTTCTGCCCTTATCTCCTCTAGAACATTCTGCCAGTCTCTTTCTATTTTGTTGATTTTATTCACCGCCTTTGCGTTTCACTAACTCTTGACACTTTTGACATTTCCTGCAGGACACAAATTTTGTACTAGTTGTCCGTTCTTAACTACTGTGCAAATGGTGGAAGCTTTTGGTCAATCAGTCAAAGCACAGATAACCAACTTTAGATTTCACCAGCAGTACCAGTTTCCATGGAATGAATCCTTAGCCTCTTCTTTCTCCAAAATCGATATTGTGTAACAGTCTTTTTCCGCCATCTTCTTACGCCCCTTCTCCTTATTCCTTACGTTCATTACAATTCTCAAAATGCTAGTGGATCCCGACGAGCATCCATCATTTTACAAGCTTTTATTTAAAGAAGGTTTTGTGGATAAAATAGTAAGTTCTTTTTTTTTAACTTGTACTTTCTCTTTATATATTTTCTCTTTGGTTGTTGCGGTCTAAATTGTTTTCCAACTGAGTTTAGCTAATCTTGAGACTTTGATTTGTTAGCTAATGCCGCCGGCCTTCATCAAAGAAAACAAGAGTATGTTAGCCAAGACCTGCTTATTGAAAACGGATGAAGGGGTTTTCTGGGAAGCAAAGATAGTGAGGGAGAAGCGTGGTTACTTCATATGTGAAGGAGAGTGGTCACAGTTTGTAGAGTATCACAAACTGAAACGGGGGAACATCTTGCTCTTCTTTCTCACTGATAAATCAACATTCCAAGTGTTGTTTTATAAACAGATACGTTTTAGGAACCTTCTTGGGAGGCAAGTATTTGAGGAACTCAGTAGTAGCTCGAACGAGGAGGAGGAGGAGGAGGAGGAGGAGGAGGAGGAGGAGGAGGAGGAGGAGGAGGAGGAGGAAGAGGGAGAGGAAGAGGAAGAGCGAGAGGGAGAGGAAGAGGAAGAAGGAGAGGGAGAGGAGGAGGAGGAGGAGGAGGAGGAGGAAGAGGAAGAGACACCTCCAAGAAAATCAAAGAAACGTAGAAGACAGTCAATTGATTTATCTGATTATTATGCGCGAGAAAGCAATGACTCATTCAGTGGTTCCAAGGATGGGGACAGTCCACAGTACTCACATTCAGGTAACATCCATTTTTTATACACTTCACATATTTGTTTTTTCTAGTGTATAGAAGCATGAGAATCGATGACACACAATGAAAGCAAATGATGCTTAAAGATCATACCGGCTAATTTGGGATTAAGTCCTAATTGTTATTATACTTGTACTGAATTTTCTATCAGTTACTAAGATAAACACTACTTTAGCCCAGTTACAGACTTGTATATCATTGTGACAATGTAAGTGTCACGCACCCTGGGAAGTCCTCGTTTTGCATCCCTCCTATCTTTCTCAAAAAAATAAATAAATTAAGTGTCATGTACGCTTAATTTTAGCCCCTCCCCTAAGGTCTTTGTTATCTCTTTCCTTTCAGCTCACATACACACACCTGACTATATCCTCAACCTCTATGTTTCTGTCTCTCTCTTTTGTTCATTCTCAACCCTAAAGGTTTCATCATGAAAAGAGGTAAATCCAATGCCGAAGCTGACACCGAGCTCCACAAGATTAAAGCTCCGGGACTAAAACTGTTATTAAAGGCTTGTCAGGAGAAGAGGCCTGCAAATTCTATATTAGAATTCAAGCCAAGACAGAGGAGCAGCGTGAGGCGTGTCAGGGATCCTGACAAACCTAGGCAACCAACAACTGCTTTCTTTGTTTTCATGGAGGAGTTCAGGAAGCAGTACAGAAAGGAGAATCCAGGCATGCATAGGCATGATGTCTGCGCTGTTGGTAAAGCTGGTGGAGACGAGTGGAATCAGTTGTCAGAAGCTGAGAAAGCTCCTTACATAGAAGAGGCAGAGAAAAGGAAGGTAGTAAATATAGAAAACATGAGGGCTTACTACGAGCGAAAGGCTAGTGAAGCAGCTTCCAAAGAAGAGGAATCTGACAAGTCGAGGTCCGTGGTTGTTGAGGAAGATGAGGGTGGCAGGCAACTGAAGAAGTTTCCGTGGATGAGGAAGCATGTAATATCTTCTGCATGTAAGTTCCTTCTTTTTCCCGTTGTATGGTTGCTCTTTTTTGTTTCTGTTGAGTTTTGTGGGGAATGAAAAGATCAATTTAGAGCAGCTGCATTCAGAGCTAATAGTTTGATGATAATTCAGCTAGGCATTTGCCTTTCTAGGCTAGTTGTCTAGTTTGTTGGTAAAATGTCTTTGCTGTTGATATGCTCTCTATTGGAGTTGCATAGCTTTTTGGTCCACTTTTTCTGTGGAGGTGTTGGACCCCAAAAAAAGGTATGTGATCCTTAATTTGCCTTAAGAGACGAGTTGCATGTGTCCTAATATAGTGAAATGGATATGAAGAATTCAAATGAAAATGGTTCAACTAGGTAGGTGATGCAATTGAATGATTTTTAATCTACATAGATGCATGAGTAAGTGAAATAGATTAGGGTAGAAGGTTGTAGTTTCTTGTCCTTCCATTTCTGTTACTACTTGTTGTTTCTTGTACCACGATTATCGTGTTGTTTTATTGTAGTTTCTGTTCTGTTACTATCGGTTATTTTTGTTATTATCTGTTGTTTCTTGTACTTCCGTTACTCCTTTTTGGGATTGCTTTGGACTGTTTTTCCTTAAGCCAAGGGTCTATCGGAAACAATCTCTCTACCTCTGAGGTAGGGGTAAGGTCTGCGTACACCCTACTCTCCCTAGACTCCACTTTGTGGGACTACACTGGGTATGTAGTTTTTGTTGTATAGATGCATGAGTATGTCCTAGTGAATACTGAAATTGGGAAAAGAAGAACAGGTGCAGTAGAAGAAGAGAAAGCCGAGAGTGGAAATGCAGAAAATGGTTCAAAGAAGATCAAATCAAGTATGGTGAACTTCAACAATAAAGATCCAAACTTCAAAGTGGTTGTGAAAAATGTCACTGATACAGGCCAACCTCTCAAGACTTGTCTTAGAAGAAAATATCGATAACGGGAGGATATTTTCTGCAGTTTTTGAAGCACACTTCAGGAGAAAATGTCAACCAAATCAAGTGACAATTGCTTCCTTGAACTGCTCCAACAGTTCATTTTCTAGTTGTCTGATGTAAATCTTTTCCTGTTGTGTTTCATGTAAATATGTACTTAGGATTAGTTATTTGGTGTAATGTAATTTCAGATTTGAAATCACTGAAATACGTTCGAATGTCAAACCCTGATTTTGACCCATACACTACCCTTTTGGGACTCATTGTGGAACCAAGAATTTGGCGAAGGGCATGCAAATGTTCTTCTCACTTGTGTTAAGTGTTAGGACCGAAATAATTAGGTGTCATGCGGAAGCGCTTCCGCATGAGCAATCCTCGAAAGACGCAAAGTAAGAAGACAAACGAGAAATATACCACAAGAGACAATATTTAATCAGTCAATCGACCTACATCCACAACAGGAGATGAGCCATTCACTATATAAAAGATAGTACAACATATCGAGAGAAACCACCTCACAAAATTCACTCAGAATAAAAAGGAGGTTCACACAAGTGACACAACACTTGTGACTCACAAATTCTCCCCCTAAACAAAACTCTCAAAGTCCTTAAGACTACATTATGGATACTACCAAGTTAAAGGAATGAGCCTTTATTTATAGAGTCATAAATCTTTTCCTATAAAAAAAAAGACTAGGCAATTATGGAAGATTTGTGCTTTCCTTTTACAAAAAAAAATAACCAATTATGGTTAGAAAACAGGGCAAATACCCAATAATTCTCCCCCTTGATCTGAATTTTTGACAAAATAAATTTGCTCCACCTTCTTCACATAATCTTCAACAGATGCATCAATCTCCGAATCTCCTCCATTAAATCTATGTCTCTACACGGAGTAACACTCCAATAAAATTTCTCAAACAAAATTCTTCATTACCGTCAAGTAGCTTGCAGCTAGAACTGAACCCGCCAAGATGAACACCCGTTTCCTTTTTAACCTCGCTTTGATACCACTTGCTAGGACCGAAATAATTAGGTGTCATGCGGAAGCTAGCAGAGCAATCCTCGAAAGATGCAAGTAAGAAGACAAACGAGAAATATACCACAAGAGACAATATTTAACGTGGTTCGGTCAATCGACCTACATCCACAACAGGAGATGAGCAATCCACTATATAAAAGAGAGTACAACATATCGAGAGAAACAACCTCACAAAATTCACTCAGAATAAAAAGGAGGTTCACACAAGTGACACTGCAACACTTGTGACTCACAAATTTTCCTTCTAAACAAAACTCTCAAAGTCCTTAAGACTACATTGTGGATGCTACCAAGTTAAAAGGAATGAACCTCTATTTATAGAGTCATAAACCTTTTCCTATAAGAAAAAAGACTAGGCAATTATGGAAGATTTGTGCTTTCCTTTTACAAAAAGAAATAACCAATTATGGTTAGAAAACAAGGCAAATACCCAACATTAAGGGTGTGCAAGATTAAATGTACACTCATAAACATTTAACATCTACACCACATAAATTTTCGAGTGTGCATCTGACCACCCTTCGCGTAAGATGGTCCTGCCCATGGTTCTGGCAACCGTTGTTGCTACCCCGGAAAAAGTTACCTAGCTTTGAGCATATTGATCTTGCAATGTAACTTTCAAGTAAAATTAATTTTTCCTTAGAGACATTACTATAAGGTCAATATGCTCATAGCTAGCATATATGGTATGAGAAAGTAAAATCAATATATGGTAAGAATATCAAGGCAAAACCCCAACAGTTCTTCCTTTTGGCTTGAATTTTCTAGCAAAACATGTTCTCCCTTTTGGCTTGAATTTTCTGGCAAAATATGATCCTGTCTTCTCCACATGATCTTCATCATTGTTGTTTGTCATGTTTAGAAATAAGTATGTGTTGTTGAAGCCATGCGCGTTAATAGTGAGCATTGGTTAAAAATATGGAGCCCTGTGTTAAAGGTGAGCAGGGTTAATAGTGGGTTTTTATTTTTAAAGACATATCATAGGATTGTCAAAAGTATGCTGAGAGCTTGTCTCCACGTATAGTACTCTGGACATTTTTTTGACAAAATCTTCATTATCATTACATTGATACAACTAGAAAATTACAATGTCATAACTTCAAATCTGCAACTATTCTTCAGCTGTAAAGCTTCGAATCATGGCTCTTGAAACGACAGAAAATACATTCAACTCTCTTTCAAGCTCGACTATCGTACCAATTTCAGAAAACAAAACGTAAATTTTGAAGGAGGGAGAGAACGAGGAAGATGAAGGAGTGAAGGAACGATCTCACCAATAATCTTAGCGCGGAGTTTTACTAGTGTCTCAACCATTTCACATACTTCTACTCCAACCCCTCATATTTTGGAGGAAGCTGAGTCCAAGGAGTCCAAAATACACTAAGATGTTTGAAGAGGAAATGGATGAACATAGCAATTTACAATATTAATGAAAAAAAATGATCTTGCAACGATCACTTGTGTGTTATTTTCAGATCTCTGATAAAGAATTAATATGTGATAGACTACAAAACTAATTGTTGGCATGATCCAATATTTGCAAACAATCACTCTGCTTCTATTACAGAAATGCTTAAGCTAGCTACTTCAGACAGAAAAGAAAATGGAAATGATCACTTATAGCCACTTACAAATGGAAGAGAAGAAAATGGTCTTTGGAAATCTCTTACGTGTAATTATAAAGATCACTTATTAAAAAACATAAATGAGAAGTCTTAGCAAGCCAAATATTAAAAAACATCAAGAACATTGGTTGGAGAACTTAAAAGGATAAGAGATCCAAGCACTTGAGGGTCGTTCAGTTGGTTAGAAAGAGAGTTATTCGTACTTTAAAAAAACCATAGCTAATTCCAATGTTTGCTTGTTAGAAAGTTTCTAAATTACAAATCAAATGTCGTATTAATTTTATACGTAAATAACTTACTTACTAACTAGCTATTAAAAATTTTATAACTTATACAAAAATCAATACATGAACAAGTGTTTGTTCATTATGTCTAATCGTCATGAAATGGTAAAGAAAAATATGGAGATAATACTAAATAAAGGAAGTTTTATTTAGATAAAGACATTAAAATGAAGGCCAAAGACACTGAGAAAAGGAACTTCCCCATGAGTTTGCATCACAGACAAACAGACAACACAAATATCATAAAATAACAAACATAAACAGATGACACACAAACATCATAAGATTAACAAACATGTAAATGTCCAACGCGATAGCATCTCAGGCAAAGCAAACCAGCTTAAGACAGCAATCTGAACAGGCAAAAACACTTCTGATCTTCATTCCTCTTCGGACTCGGACTCAGCACTCTGTAGCCATTCGACAAAGGGTTTGACATTCTTCCAAATTTTGGAGTCCTTGTTCGCAGCAACGCCCTTGTTGTACCACTGTACTATATATTCCTCTTCCAACACATCTGCATCATATAGAGCTTTCAAAACTAGAGCCACTTCCTTCGGTGCGACTGGGTTGGATTTCCCACAAAAATCTTCTATAGCACGAAGCAATCGTAGTTGAGACTCCTCATCTTGAG
The DNA here is from genome assembly GCA_003996215.1 of Jaltomata sinuosa. Classification (NCBI taxonomy): domain Eukaryota; kingdom Viridiplantae; phylum Streptophyta; class Magnoliopsida; order Solanales; family Solanaceae; genus Jaltomata; species Jaltomata sinuosa. The sequence goes on along the minus strand of QJPP01001963.1, from coordinate 488,324 downwards.
CAACAGCAGCAAGGTAGTTTTTCTTCTTAATAACCTCCTTGGCAAATCCTTTCTCAACGCCATCCAACAGTGCCTCATACAAAGCAGTAATAACTTCCTGGGGAGACCCAGAGAGTGAACCCAAAAAGGATTGTAATTTGCTGGAAGTAACACCCTTTTTTAGATTTGCTTTCACTTCCCTAACGAGCCTCTCATGGTTTGTCTCTCCATTCTCAGTCTTGGAATTATCAGGTGTCGCAGAAGCGGCTTTAGGACTTGGGGTTTGAGGAGCTGCCTTGGACTTCTTCTTCTCCGACTCAACTGTGGACAGCATAACCATTTCGGCGGTCGCAGCATTTAGCTGTTCTTGTATACGCTGCTGAGCAGCTTCCAGCGATGTATCAGTCTGCCACTGGACGTCATCATCATCATCATCTTCCTCCTCCACTTCTTTCACATTAACATGGCTTCTAGGTGGTGAAGCACGATCCTCATCGGAGCTACCATGTTTCTTTTTAGAACTAGGTTTTGTGCTAGCATCTTTGGAGGAAACCTTCTTCTTTGTTTCTTTCTTCAGCTTCTTCAGCTCTTCATCAGCAGCCTCGCCTTCCTTCAGCCGCTCCTTCTCAGCTCTTCTCATAGCTTTCTTGTCCTTGGAGCCCTTCTTCGCTTCAGGAGGGTTCTTAAGTATAAAAGTAGTCAGCTTGTCCCTCATGTCCACATCAGAAAGGAAACCACAAGCAGCACATTTTAGTTGGATCATCTGAGTTTTGGTTATTAGGACCTCTGTTTCAGGGTTTCCGCAACCATAGCACTGAACATATTTCTTGATGAAGTTCTCAAGAAGACCAGCAAGCTTGGGAGTTTCATGAGATCCATTGACAAGGGCAGTTCCAGTTTTTTCATCAAATTTCGACTGAGCCCCAAGCTCATTTCCAAAATATTTTGTGGTATAGGATGGAGGCCTTGCTAATGCTTTGGCAATATCAACCATGTTCACCACATTTGTCTTGATGCCATTCCCACGGCCCTCTATCTTGGTAAGCATCCTGGGCATCTTATACCTGTAGAAGGCATCATCACTGTTGCTGGCACCTATGTTCTGCAAAGCCATCTTTGACTCAGTAAGAACTTCCTGGATGAAGTGTTAGGAATGTTCAGAGAATTCTTCAGCAGAACAATTGCAAAGTCTCGGTTGTGCCTTCCAACAACCAGAAAAGTCGAAGTGTTCTTCCTTTAATGATTCGAGATGCATACAATCAACCCAACCAGAGAAATGACGGTTCTTTTTTCTTGACCAAGGCCAATACTCTCCAAGCAATCCAATGGATCCCAAATAGAAGATGGCTTGCTCGGACATAAAAGAAGTTTCACTTAGACCGCTACAACTTTGGAACTCCACAGAAGGCACAGTACCTGCAACCTTCAAAAGGACGATCCCCACAAGTCAAATACATGGAACATAACTAAAAGTTACTACACTAAATTATAATAATAAATGAGAGGTAAATGATTTTAATAATGACAGGTCACAAAGTTGAGTTCCTTTCAGCCATAGGAGCTTGAAAAACTACACAATCTATAAAACTTTTGCAATGAATAGGAACAACAAAGGTACAGAATGATAAACTAATCTGCCAAGGAACTTCATCATTCCCTTAGGTCATTTATCAGGGGGGAATATATGCTTCCAAACTGCATAATCTACAAAAACTTGGAAGAGAAACCCGAAATTGCTTAAGTTTCAAACAGTAGACTATATTTATCCCTAATTCCCGAAATCTTTATACTTCTTCAACAGAATGAATAGCAGACATGATTCTTGTTATAATTTACTATCCACTCCATGATTATGTTTCTCGGACTCTTCAAAAATGTCGATCGGTGCGTGTGGGATCCTCCCAAAGTAATACATTTTTTGGAAGGTCCAACGCAGGTGCGGCAGTAGTTTTGCAGAGTCCGAGAAACATAGCTCTTTGACCATCTAAATCCATAAATTAGGCATCAAGCTGTAGAGCCATTCAGCTCACTTATGACAAAAAGATAACAGCACAAAATATAGGCAACAACTATTAACTAAGTTATTCTCTTACAATCTACGCCGACTACAGAAATCAGTGTCCGAGTTATACAGCTTAAAACATACAAAAACCATTCGATCAATGCCAAACTAAATGGAATTTGACATATAAACTATCTATATCCATTCCGAAGTTGTAGAGCCATTCACAGCTCACTTTTGACAAAAAGAGAACAGCACAAATATAGTCAACAACTACCAAATAAGATATTCTTTTGCAATCTACTCCGACTAAAGAAATCAGGGTCCATGTTATACAGCTTTAAACAAACAAAAACCATTTAATCAATGCCGAACTATTAGTAATTTCACATATGAACTATCAATATCCATTCCCCTCTAATTCAACTCATCTCTTTTCAAGTTGTAGAGCCATTCAGCTCACTTTTGACAACAAAAGAACAACACAAATATTGGGCAACAACTACTCCCTCTGTTTCAATTTGTTTGCCTAGTTTTGACTTGGCACGGGGTTTAAGAAAGTTCTTGTGGTCTTAAACTAATGATACGTAGAATGTACCAAAATGCCCTTTAATCTTGTGGTGTTAAATAGGTCACGTGAAAAGTTGGAATTAAAGAGTTGTCAAAAAAGGAACGAGGCATTTTTTTTTAAACAGACTAAAAAGGGAAGCAAAAAGATAAACAAGTTGAAACAAAGGGAGTATCAAATAAGATATTCCCTCTCTTTCAATTTGTTTGTCCTATTTTGACTTAGCGCAGAGTTTAAGAAAATAAAAAAGACTTTGAAAGATATGTAGAATGTACTAAAATGCCCTTTAATATTGTGGTGTTAAACATGCCACGTGGAAAGTTGGAGCTAAAGAGTTGTCAAAAAAAAAAAAGAGCCATTCTTTTTGGAAACGGACTAAAAAAGGAAGTAATACAAACAAATTGAAACGGAGAGAGTATCAAATAAGCTATTCTTTTACAATCTACAACAAGATACCCAGTGTAGTCCCCACAAAATGGGGTATGGGGAGGGTAAATTGTACGCATACTTCACCCCTACATCAACCCCTACATCAGAGGTAGAGAGGTTGTTTCCAATAGACCCTCCGCTCAAGAAAAACAATCCATCTTTTACAATCTACTCCCCCACTAAAGAAATCAGTGTCCGTTTTACACCGCGCTTAAAACATACAAAAACTATTCAATCCAATGCCAAATTATTCACTAATTTGGAATCTGATATATGAACTACCTATATCCGTTCCGCTCTTATTTCACCTCATCTCACTCCGACTCCCCAAGAAAAGTCTTCTAAGCCGAACTGTCCGATTCTCTAAAAAACAGAAGCCTAATTATATCAGCACATCAATAAATATATTCTCTAAACAAATAAGTGTCCATTTTTATACAAATTAAAACATACAAAAATCCATTCAATCAAAGCTAAATTATTTGGAATCTAATATATGAACTATTTATATCCATTCAGCTCTAATTTTCACTCCGATTCCCAAAAAATAGTCTTCTAAGCCAAATTAGAAGTCCGATTCCCTAAAAACAGATCAGTAACTATATATTCTCAATCAAATAACTAAAAAAAAAAATAGATCGAAAAAAAAAGCTAAAATAAAATAATCGAAAAAAAAAACTAAAACAATATAGATTAGGACGAACATGAAGTTATTATATAACATGAATACGCAATGAACATTGATTCAACAGCTTCAAAAATTACGTTACTCAATCGATAAAGCTAAGAATAAGATCAAAAATAAAAATAAAAATAAAAAAAGTAATCAAATACCTTATAGATCGAACGAAGCGGAGCAATGGAAGAGAATTGGGGAGAGCAATTGATGAAAATTTGTAAATTAGGGTTTAATAATAAAGGATAGGGAAGTGGTGATGAGGAGAGGCGGCCTAGAAGTTTCCTTTATATAAGGTTTGAAAAGGAATTTGAGGTAAAAATTCCATAATGCACTCTTTTTGAATATGTCATTTAAATTGTATCCACTTTTAACAAGTTTTAGACAAATTTCCTCCTTTGACAATTTTCCATGGTTGCATCACCTATCTATCGCCCGTGCAAGCACAGGCCCAATATATACTACTTTTTTATCTTTTAATTTATGTCACACAGATTAATTTAAAAAGTCAAAAAAAAATTGTTTGATTTTTAAATATTTTAAATTATTAATTATTGTAATCTATAGTATTTTTGACATAATTTTCAGATAATATATGTTATTTTCTCTGTCTCAATTTATGTAGCGCATTTGGAGAGTCAACCAATTTTTTTATATAGTTTTTCGATATTTTAAGCTGTTAATTATTCTAATTTATAGTACTTTCTACATAATTTTTAAATAATATATGTTACTCTCTCTACTCGAGTTTATGTGGCATTGATAGAATTTTGAGAATCAATCAGATTTTTATATTTTTAAAATATTTTTAATTATTAATTATCGTGATTTATAGTACATTTTACGGTATTTTCATGTTACTTCCTCTGTCCCAATTTATGTGGCACCGATAAATTCTGAGACAATCAAAAAATGTAAATATTTTAAATTATTAATTATTATGATTTATAGTACTTATTACACATTTTTCAAACATAAAAATTATTAAAAAGACTTTTTTAATTAATGTAATTCTACAAAAGAAGAAGGGCAAAATGATCAATTTTTCGTCTGACTCGAAAAGTCAAAAAAAAATTATTATGATTTTAAATTTTTAAGTCGTTAATTATTATGATTTATAGTACTCTTTACATAATTTTAAAATAACATATGTTATTTTTTCTGTCCCAATTTATGTGGCGCTGATGAAATTTGGAGAGTCAACCAAATTTTTTATATAGTTTTTACGTAGATATTTTAAGTTATTAATTATTGTGATTTATAATACTTTCAACATAATTTTAAAATAATATATGTTACTTCCTCTCTTCTAATTTATGTGGTGTTGATAGAATTTTAAGAATCAACCAAATTTTTTATGTCTTTTAAATATTTTAAGTTGTTAATTATCATGATTTATAGTACTTTTTACGTCATTTGCATGTTACTTTCTCTGTCCCAATTTATGTGGCGCTGATAAATTTTAAAAGTCAATTAAATTTATATATATATATATATATATATATATATATATATATATATCTTTAATTATTAATTATTATAATTTATAATAGTATTATAAGTAATTTTTAAATATATAAATTATTAAAAAGACTATATTAATATTATTAATACAATATTATTATTATTTTATTATTATTATTATTTATTAGTTAATAATAAGGGGGAATGAGAGGGGCAAAATGGTCATTTTTTTGCTTGACGTTAAGCTCCTCTCTCATTCCCTGTTATTATATAGAGTAATGTCTGAATCGGATTAAATAAAAAAATAATTATAAATAAGGTATAGACGTAGAGTTCATATTTATATTTATATTCAGATAACTAAAAAAGAAAAATGTTATGTACATTTTCGAATGTGGTAAAAATCAAATACGTAAAGATTACCGAGATGGAAAATCAAACTAGTTCATTATAATTTGCACCAAAATTGAAGTCTTTTTTCTCGTCTTTTGCATAAATTAATTTATTGAATATCAGTCATATATATCTGAAGTTGGGGCAAATATATGATCGATTTCATGTCAAAATGTCTTAAATTTGGCCTTGTCAAGGATATAACTTCATTCAAGAATGTTTAAAGTTTGGTCTTACCAATTTCACCGTTTCAATAAAAAAAAAGTCTGAAATTGACCTTGTTAAAGTCATAGCTTTAGTAAAATTAGTGGGATGGGATGGGATGGTCATGAGACTTAAGGAGGACTAGCCATAGGGAGGACGGGATAAGGGGGACGATACACTAGCTCGTCCCATCCCACTGCTCTTACAAGATGGAACGGGATAGGTAAGGTCCTTAATTAGTGGAATTTTTTAAAAATAAAAATGATACTAATTTAAATATTTAAGCACTAAAAATTATAAAAAGATGATAGTGTACTACAAGATGACAAATAAGATAATTCTTTAAAAAAAATCAGGGCTAAAGTTTTAAGTTTATTAAATAGTAATTTGAAATTTTACACAAATTGTACAATTGCAAGTCTTTTTTTACTCTTAATTTCTAAACTTGCAATTTGCACGTGGTACATTATAAAAATTTTATATAATAATGACATTAATGAAAATAAATTATCATACTAATATTGATCTCCTAAAAAGCTTTTTTATAAATTTTGTATAATGTGGTGAGGAAGGTGTGGAGTAAGGGTGTCAATGGTTTTAGAAAAATTGACGTAATCGATCGAATCGAATTGATTTTTAAGTTTCTTTGATAAAATCGATGGCTTTTATATAAGTTTATAACCGTATCAAATAATTGGTAGGTTTTTTATTTTATAAAAATTAACTGAAAAAATACCAAATCGTACCGAATAATACATGTGTAAATATATTATATATATTATGTATAGAAATAATAAAATATTAAATTTTTTGCTTAGGACCCAGAGTGATGGAAAACGGCAACATAATTAACACTCAAAGTCCTAATTTTGAAACTTATTATACTACTCTAATCAAAACTAAATTAGTGAAAAAAATTCGACTTCGAGTAATAACTAGTAAGCTACAAGGTATACCAATGATATTGAATAACAAGCTACATGTTAATAGATATTTTTCCTCTTTTATGATTTAAATTTCTCTTATTCGATAATTAATTTGAGTATGACTCAATTCTTGAGTTTCATCTTCATTGATTTCTTTTCGCTTGTGTAATCTACATTATATTTTTTTTTATCTATGCTTAATATTATTTTACACTACCGTAAAATAATGGGATGAATTTCTATTCTTGTTTTCTTAATTCGTCATCTTTTATAGAATAAAAATGCTAAAGAATTTTTGTCAAAGTCATACACAAGTATACATGATAGAATTTTCTAACTTTTATATTTTTTTATAAAAAATTCCAAAAATTAACCGAGCCGTACCGATACCGAAGAAAAACCGAGGTGATGAGACGGTTTTGAAAAGTCTAATTTTGGTTATATAAAAGAAATAACCAAAAAATTGGTATGGTACAAATTTTATAAAATAACTGTCCGAACTGTACAGTTGACACCCTAGTGTGGAGGGCACAAATTAGAGTAAAAGGTTAGTAGGTAGGAATGTGTCTTACTAGTAGGTAGGAGTGTAGGAGTGTTGTCTTATTGCCCTTATTAGTAGTTGTAGTACTATCTAGTGTTCTGTGTAGTTCGATTGTAGTATTATTTTGTTGTAGTATTGTTCTTCGCCTATCTATTGTTCTCGTTTATTGTCTATACATCTTGTATTTTCATTGTGTCTTTTTCTGATCATTTTTTATTTTGAGTCGGGGGTCTATCGAAAACAACCTCTTTACTTCACCTCTAAGGTAAAGATACAGTCTGCATACATTCTACTCTCTCCAAACCCCACTTTGTGATAATACACTAGGTATGTTACTATTGTTGTTGTGTTGAGGAAAGTCTATTAGAATCGGCAATTCTTGTTGTTGTTCCATGAGTTTCATGTTAAGTTAGTGGGGATGACTTCAATTAGGACTAGGATTAGGTGGAGGACAACCTAATTACTCTAGAATTAGGGTCTTTCGCAGTTTATATAAACTTGACTTCATCGACGTATTTGTAATCAACTTCATTGAGAAATAATAAAAGTCGGTGACTAGTCGTGGATTTTCTTCACTTGAGGGTTTAATCATTGTCTCATAACAACTAGTATCAGAGCTCAGGCCAACAGGATGAGTATGACAAAGAAAGATTGTGGTGTGGGGCTTGATTTACTTCCCATACAAGTTTAGAGACGCACACATACAAGAAGAAACTAGTTGTGGATTTCGATTTTCATAAAAATACTTTGGCGATATGGTGACACATAGTGAATCTCGAAAATTAACTCATGGATCGTGATGATGCCTACGTGTAACTTAGTTTAATGAAGAGATTGTTGAGTGTGCAAATGATGTCCTACATTTGTAATTGAAAAGATTGGGAAGTTACATATAAGGTATAAGATCTCTTAATAGTGTAGGCCTTTTGAGAAAAATTATTCAGGCTAGGCTCAAAGCGAACAATATCACACTCTTATTAAGAGTTATCTTTCAGAAAATATATCCCAACAAGTGATATCAAAGCTCGATTTGAGTGGGAGCAATAGGAGACAAATGGAAGAGACGTATGGAAAGATTCGATGGAAACAATTTTGAATTTGAAAGATGCAGATAGAGGATCACCTCTTGCGAGATTTTCAATCTTGCTGACTTTTTTGTGTCCTAATTGTTTCCTAGGCCGTCTCTTGTGAGATTTTCAACCTAGCAGACTTTTTTTTTGGATATGGCGGGAGGGTCATGCACAATTTATACTCTTGCGGGCCAAGAGTAACATGTCATTTATGCCCTAACTTAAGGAGCATCATCTTGCTTCAAGGATAGTACTTCTTTGAAAAAATTGAGTTAATAAGACCAATTTTGATACTATCTGCATCGACAAGTTTATAAGCACCACTTGAAATACGCTTCTTGTATGACATATGATCCATCCACTTTGAGGTGAATATGCCCTTAAACTTATGAGAAGTGATAATAGATTTTCTTACTGCGAGGACTTACCTTCAACTTGGAAGCACCTCAAGCGAACTTTTTTGTTGAAAGCACAAGATAGACGGGTTTGATAATATTCAAGATTTGTTAGGATTTCAGCCTCCTCTCATCAAGTGTTTCTAACTTTACAAGACGTTGAGGGTATTTGGATTGGCTTATTTTAAGTGCTTTTGGCTTTTAGAGGGTGTTCGAATTGGCTTATGTTCAAGTGTTTTTGGCTTTTAAGCACTTTTTATTTTTGGAGGTGTTTGGCAAAGACAAAAAGTGCTTAAAAATACTTTACTTTAGGCTTACAAAAAAAAAGCTAAAAGCCAAAAATTATTTGCTACCTACTTTTAGCTTATAAGTCACTTAAAAAAAGTCAATGTAAACACCCTCTGCACTTTTTTTACTTTTTAGGGTATTTGAAATAAACAAAAAGTGTTTTTAAGCACCTACTTTTAGGCTATAAAAGTACAAAAATAAGCTAAAAGTTAAAAGTTGAGTATTCCCAACTCATGGCTTTTAACTTAAAAGTTACTTTTAAAAAGCCAATTCAAATACCCTAGTAGTCGATCGTTTTTTTCTTTGGTGAACCCCTCTTGAATAGCAAGTCTTAAAGAAGGTATTTGGAGCTCAAGTGGAAGGACTGCTTCAACTCCATAAGCAAGCAAATATGGGGTCGGTGTGCGGTGAGTCGCCTTATATGCTCACAAAGTGTCTTTCATTTGTTCATGTCAATCTCGTTTTGACTTGGAGACGATCTTCTTCAACAAGTAGTATAGACCCTTGTTGAATGCTTCAGCTAGTCCATTGGTGATAGCATGATACATGAAAGATTTACGTGGCTTAAAATCGAAGAGATCACAAATTTGGCCGTCCACAACAACCACCAAATAACAGTAGATGAAGTTTCTTTCCTTAGTGAAAGCATAAAGAGATTTATTCATCTCCAAGCTCTTCAAGTGTTTTAAAATGAACGAAACCTTCAAATTGAAAGAATTTAGTCATCATTCTTCTATTTGACAAACATAACAATATTGCATTATTTTATTTCTTTACTATATATAAACAATGATAGCAAAGATTTGTCGGTCACAATAACTATATAGGAATTTCAATTCTGTACACGTGGTTGCTGAAATTTGGTGGTCCATTCATTGAATGGTTTACTTTTGTATAAAGTACCTGGTTTACTTTTGTAGATGTACCTAACTAATATAAGACACTAACATTTATAACTCGTGGATAATCTTGTTGTTTTGATATATTTTACTTTGAGTCGAAGAATTACAAAAAAACTGCTTACATTTGTTACTGTTACTTTATGACACTAGAAATAAGAAAAAGTTTTTTCCTCCTTTTATACCTCGTCTGTCATTCTTGTTTTATATTGTTCCATTTGCCCTCAATATACAGTCACAAGCCAAGATGAATTTCAGTTCAAAGGAAAATAAGTACTAATTGAAAAGAGCATGGAATAAAACTTATAAAAGGTAACAGCAAGACAAGATTTGAAATACGAGTCTGCACCAAAGGCGATAAATAAAGGAAGTTTTATTCGGCGAAGAGTCTCACAAAAGCGACGCATAATAAGAGTCTGCACTAAAGGCAAACAGACAACACACAACAACATAAAATAACGTGAAGTTCAATTAAGGTAGGTTCTCTCAGGCAAAGCAAACTACTAAAGCACACCACAGACAGCAATCTGAACACAGGCGGAAACACTTATGATCTCAATCCTCTTCGGACTCGGACTCAGCACTCTGTAGCCATTCGACAAAGGGTTTGACATTCTTCCAAATTTTGGACTCCTTGTTCGCAGCAACGCCCTTGTTGTACCACTGTACTATATATTCCTCTTCCAACACATCTGCATCATACAAAGCTTTCAAAACCAGAGCCACTTCCTTTAAAGCAACTGAGTTGGATTTCCCACAAAAATCTTCTATAGCTCGAAGCAATCGTAGTTGAGACTCCTCATCTTGAGCAACAGCAGCAAGGTAGCTTTTCTTCTTAATAACCTCCTTTGCAAATCCTTTCTCAACGCCATCCAACAGTGCCTCATACAAAGCAGTAATAATTTCCTGGGGAGATCCAGAGAGTGAACCCAAAAAGGATTGTAATTTGCTGGAAGTAACACCCTTTTTTAGATTTTCTTTCACTTTCCTAACGAGCCTCTCATGGTTTGTCTCTCCATTGGAGTTCTCAGGTGTCGCAGAAGCAGCTTTAGGACTTGGGGTTTGAGGAGCTGCCTTGGACTTCTTCTTCTCCGACTCAACTGTGGACAGCATAACCATTTCGGCAGTCGCAGCATTTAGCTGTTCTTGTATACGCTGCTGAGCAGCTTCCAGCGATGTATCAGTCTGCCACTGGACGTCATCATCATCATCATCTTCCTCCTCTTCTTTCACATTAACATGGCTTCTAGGTGGTGAAGCACGATCCTCATCGGAGCTACCATGTTTCTTTTTAGAACTAGGTTTTGTGCTAGCATCTTTGGAGGAAACCTTCTTCTTTGTTTCTTTCTTCAGCTTCTTCAGCTCTTCATCAGCAGCCTCGCCTTCCTTCAGCCGCTCCTTCTCAGCTCTTCTCATAGCTTTCTTGTCCTTGGAGCCCTTCTTCGCCTCAGGAGGGTTCTTAAGTATAAAAGTAGTCAGCTTGTCCCTCATGTCCACATCAGAAAGGAAACCACAAGCAGCACATTTTAGTTGGATCATCTGAGTTTTGGTTATTAGGACCTCTGTTTCAGGGTTTCCGCAACCATAGCACTGAACATATTTCTTGATGAAGTTCTCAAGAAGACCAGCAAGCTTGGGAGTTTCATGAGATCCATTGACAAGGGCAGTTCCAGTTTTTTCATCAAATTTCGACTGAGCCCCAAGCTCATTTCCAAAATATTTTGTGGTATAGGATGGAGGCCTTGCTAATGCTTTGGCAATATCAACCATGTTCACCACATTTGTCTTGATGCCATTCCCACGGCCCTCTATCTTGGTAAGCATCCTGGGCATCTTATACCTGTAGAAGGCATCATCACTGTTGCTGGCACCTATGTTCTGCAAAGCCATCTTTGACTCAGTAAGAACTTCCTGGATGAAGTGTTAGGAATGTTCAGAGAATTCTTCAGCAGAACAATTGCAAAGTCTCGGTTGTGCCTTCCAACAACCAGAAAAGTCGAAGTGTTCTTCCTTTAATGATTCGAGATGCATACAATCAACCCAACCAGAGAAATGACGGTTCTTTTTTCTTGACCAAGGCCAATACTCTCCAAGCAATCCAATGGATCCCAAATAGAAGATGGCTTGTTCGGACATAAAAGAAGTTTCACTTAGACCGCTACAACTTTGGAACTCCACAGAAGGCACGCTACCTGCAACCTTCAAAGAGAAGAGCCACGAGTCAGAAACAAGCAAAGAAACTAAGATGGGAGGTAGACAATATTAAGTATAACCAAATGAAAGGCTGCAGACAAAGGTTCCATCCTTTAGATTCAAAGTTCAACTCCTTTAGGTCATGCTAGCTAGAGAAATTGCACAATTCTAACAAAAATTTTGAAATACAACATCATACCCAGTGTAGTCCGACAAAGTGGGGTCTGGGAGGATAGGTGTACGCAGACCTTTCCACTACCTCAGAGGTGAGGTAGAGAGGCGGTTTCCGATAAGACTCCCGGCTCAAAACAAAAACAGTCTAGAAAAAGACGTAATGGAAGTACAAAAGACAATAGATAGTAACAGAATTCGAAGAACAAGAAACTACAAGAGTAGTCCTACGACTACTAGTAAGGGCAACAAAACAAAATACTCCTACCTACTAGTATGGACGCACTCCTACCTACTAACCTTCTACCCTAATTCGTGTACTACACACCTTCCTATCTAAGGTCATGTTCTTAGGTCATTTATAAGTGCACATATAAGATTCCAAATTGATTACTCTAGAAACATTTGGAAGAGAAACCCAATATTGCATAGTTCCAAAAAATAGAATACATTTATCACCAATGCGCAAAGTTTCATACATCTTCAAACTAAATCAATAACCTACATGATTGCTGTTAAATAACCACTTGGAATGCACTCGATGACCAACTAAACCCAAAAATTAGCCATCAACCCATAGAGCCATTCAGTGCTTAAATAACACATCCAGGCACGCCCCCTTCCTCAATACTCATAATTCAGCTCATGTTTGACAAAAAAGAGAGCAGCATATATAAACCAACAGCTACTGAGCTGTTTTTTTAACAGCAGGCACAAGTCACAACCAATCAATCAATCCCAAACAACTACTGAATCTGTGCTATATGAACAACCTATATCCATTCCACTTGATTTTTCAATTCCAATACTAAAAATCTGTGTTCTAAACCAAATTAGGAGTCCTTACACATCGGTTAACACTTAACATATCCTCAATCGAACAACTAAAAACCAAATAGATTGGAACGAAGACTAAAAATAAATTAGATCAGAAACACGCAAAGAACATCCATTCAGCAATTTTAAAATACATTACGCAATCAATTAAAAAAAGCTAAAACTAAGATCTAAGTAGAATTATGCAGTTTAACGATGAAAAAGATTAAAAGATAGCGCAATTGGAAACTTAGCTGCAGTTACACAACATAATCAATAAACACGCGAATGAACAATTCATTCAATGATGAAAAAAGCTAAAATTAGATCCAAGTAGAACTAAGCAGCTAAACGATGAAAATAAATTTAAAAGAATTCGTGAATAAGTAATTAGGAGAAAAAACAATTGAAAAACCTAGCTGAAGTTACACAACATAATCAATAAACACGCAATGAACAATTCAATCAACAATGAAAAAAACTAAAAATAAGATCTAAGTAGAACTATACAGTATAGCGATGAAATTTTAAAAAAAAAAACGCGAAAAATATGGACAAAAGCGATCGAAAACCTAGCTGCACTTATATATAACATAATCAATAAACTCGCAATGAACAATCCATTCAATCGATGAAAAAAGCTAAAAATTAAGATCTAAGTAGAACAATGCAGCTAAACGATGAAATAAATTTAAAAACCTAGCTGGAGTTGCACAACATAATCAATAAACACGCAATGAACAATTCAATCAACGACAAAAAAAACTAAAAATAAGATCTAAGCAGAACTAGTTTCTCAAAAAAAAAAAGATCTAAGTAGAACTATACAGAGTTTAACGATGAAAAAGAATTAAAAAATAGCAAAATAAGGAGAAAAATCAATCAAAAACCTAGCTGGAGTTACACAACATAATCAATAAACACGCAATGAATAATTCATTCAACAATAAAAAAAATCTAAAAATTAAGATCTATGTAGAACTATACAGTATAACGATAAAAAAAATATCGAAAATAAGGAGAAAAAAGCGATCGAGAACCTTACCAATGGAACGAAGGAGAGCAATCAATAAACACGCAATGAACAATTCAATCATCGATGAAAAAAAAACTAAAAATAAGATCTAAGCAGAACTATGCAGTTAAACTATGAAAAAAACGCGAAAAATAAGGAGAAAAATCAATCAAAAACCTAGCTGTAGTTACACAACATAATCAATAAACACGTAATGAACAATTCAATCAAGGATAAAAAAAAGGCTAAAAATAAGATCTAAGTAGAACTATACAGTATAACGATGAAAAAAAATTAAAAATAGCAAAAAATAAGGAGAAAAAGCGATCGAAAATCTCACCAATGGAACGAAGAGAGAGCAATCTAGAGCAGGATGAAAGAGAGACAGAGGATAATTGATGAAAATTGTAAATTAGGGTTTTAATAATAATAACAAAGGATAGAGAAGAGGCGGCCGAGGAAGTTTCCTTTATATAGGATTTGTGAGAGAGGAGATTTACCAGATACTTCCTACTTCTCTGCCTCTGTAAGCCTTAAATTTTTAATTTTATTTGGAATTTGGTCACCTGTTAATCTTGGCCGTTAATTACAGCCACATGATCTAAACACTGTTTTGTTTGGTTATGGAAGTGATTTTTTTTTTCCCATGCAGGACGATTTTGTTGCAAAGATTTTCTAGGGAACGTTTGACCATGAAAATTGTGAATATTGAAAAAAGAAAAAGGTTAACTTTTATAAATAATAATTAATAAGAATTTAATGAGCCATCTATAGCAATAATTTGTCTAATTATAATTTTTATCAATACTTTCTAAGTAAATGTATAATCTCGACATATAAATACAAATACAAATAGAGTTGAGTTAGAATTTAGGCATATAAATACAAATCACCTTGTATTTTTTCTCCACTGAAAATTGAACCTTAAACCTCAACAGCAAAGGTTTGGTCTTTTGGGTTGAGTTCGTTGAACAGAGCTTGCCTAATGCGATTCATTTTTCCTGTGTGATTTACGAGCTATGGCACAAAAATAAAGTTTACTCTATGCGCACCCAAACTACAACAAACTGCAAGTTCCCTTGTCATCAGAAAAAACTTTCAACCCAATTCGTTGATCACTATGTCCACATCCTTGATGCACATTGCTCAGCAAATATTAATAAAAGAATTATTATTGTATATTATTACAAGGAATAAGGGGAAATTAGCACCTTTTAGTTCCTCAATATCAATAAAGATCCTTCTAATTTTTTATTAAAAATATTTAGCTTTCAATTAATTGTTAGTTGCATTTTTTGTCTCTCTGACCGTAAATATTCACAAATTCAATGATTTATTAAGTATTAAATTATTCAATTATCGATGTTATGTTAATATTATAATGTTACTCCATATTTCAAGGTAATATAGTTCTAAAATAAGTATAAATATAACATATTTGTTTACAAAAGGAACCAAAAAAACAGATTTAATTAATTGAAAGGTATATGCTCTCAGTCAAATATTACAAAAGACCATTACATAAATCTTGCTTAATACTAATAAAGACTAAATTTGTTTTTAAATAACTTTTATTCATGCATTACTACACATTTTATACTGCATAACATAAGAAACATTCTTTAATAACTTATACAAGTATTAGCGATGCAGAGTTTATTATCGCTAATCAATCCACATTAGTTGTTCAAAGTATAATATTATATAGGTAAAATCTATGTGCATCTTATCCTCCCCAAACTCCACTTATGATGATGTTTGCGGCCAAGCTATGCTAGCGGCTGGTCGAAACTTTCTTCTCTTTTGGGGGATGAGAAACATTGGCCTGTACTGAAACTACATCAACTAGTCCAACAACAACAACATACCTAGTGGAGTCTGGGGAGGGTAATGTGTACGCAGCCTTTCGGCCCTTACCCCTACCTTGTGAAGGTAGAGAGGCTGTTTTGGAAAGATCCTCGGCCCAAGTAACTACCATCAACTAGTCCCACCTTGCATAAACAAAAATACTGAGAAACCTTTACAGAAACTAGGATCAAGTTCTCCCACATTGCATAAATCCAGAAACTGAGTTTTCACAAGTGTTCCCAAGGATGCAAAGTCGCTGATACATACACGCCTAGTTATAGGAGCAACAAGAGTGTCAATAAACTGAAAATAATGCAGGGGATAGTTAATTCAGTTCCTCATGAATGCTACGGTGGCTACACGTGAGCCTACTGCTCCTCCAAATGTGAAAGTAGGATATGTCCGAACATGGTCAAGGTAACGTAATGGAGGGGGATCTGTAGAGGCCTCTTGGTTTCCGACAGCATTTCTTCTTTGATTGAGAGTTTCCACTTCTTCGACCAATTCATCTTTCGTACTATTACATGATGTGATGACCTACAATAGTGAACCCCGTTCAGGCGAGAGGAAGATAACATTTACTTTGAGAACATGAAGCAAATAATTATTAAATTTACACAAAAATGTAGTAGAGAAGTCCAGAGACGAAATGTAGAGACTGCTCTATGACAGGATATCATCCAGTCAGGAATTTGTGAAAGGAATATAACTCAAATTTCTCAGTTTCAATATAGTGGTAGTAGAAATGTCTCTGCGTCTTTTTTTCCCATTTGAAGGGGCATGAGGACGTTCTAATTACTAAGTTTCACGACTATATAAGAATTAGGAGGGACAAGGGCTGGAGTACTCACCAATAATCCACCAGGAGCAACAATCCTTGAGACAGCATCCCAGTACATAATCCTGAAATGGCCACAAACAAAGGTGACATACTGAGAGAAAGCACTACCCGTTAAGGCAACAATAATTACTGTAGAAATAGGATTGGAGTTGCTAAGTAATTGCAGTAGTATCAAAAATATAGATCAAAATAAACATGTTAACATAACTTACAAAAAAAAAGATTAAAAAAATGTAAACATACAACAGACCTACCTTTTGATAGGACCATCAGGATGCAGTCCAATGGCATCTAAGGTCCCCTTGTCCAAAACAAGCCGAAACATTGTATCCAATTTTGTTTCAAGAATGTCATCAACCTTGACACCAATCAAAAGTTATTTAAGAATAATCATTTTCTAGGAAATAAAGAACACAAGATAGGTACAGCACACATAACAAGTACATGAAATTAATGATAAACATCGACTAAACTGGTCAGACAAGTTATGTTCTCTACTGCGGAATTCACTAGACGTATTACATTCAGCACCTTGTCCTATTCTATTGCCACTATAGATTTGAACAAAGTTCTACCGTGTGTACACAGCTTTTACGAAGCAACATTGAAATTTAAGTCATTTCTATTTGCAAGTAATTGCACATGCAGAAATACAATTGTAACCAATAATGTACTAAATTGGGATCACTTAGCATGTAGAAGAAAAAGAAGAGCAATTAGAAGTAACATGAAATTACAAATGCAAGCTAGAGAAATACTGTTTTCTGCCTTTTCAAATACTGTATTTAACAGTTCTACTTCTATGTAGACTTTAGAAACTGTTTACATTCAGAGACAAAGTTCAGTTTTACCAAGAACTTGATATTGGTGAAACTATCACGATCCGCAAGCCTTCGTGCAAGGTCTATTGCTCCTTCACTGTAGTCGGTTCCAGTGAGATCTGAGAACCTAACTCCACAATCAATAAACGCTAGTAAGAATCTAAGCTTCAGATGTAAGTTTAATAAAACAATAAATGCATTTGAAAAGATTGAGAGCAAAAGTTTACAGTGCTTGAAGTTCAGACTCATAATAAACAGGTGCTCTAGAAAGCATTTACAAGTGGTTTTTAAATCAAGATACCTCGGCATTTTCAAAGTTAAACAAGTGCAGCTGTAACTAGAAAGCAGCATACTCTCCTTACATAAGTAACAACTAAGATCTCTTAGACACCGACAACTTCTAGGCCCCCTGTCCAAACCAGGGGGTGGACATGTGAATTTGAACCACTTTATGCATTTTCATGATAAGCATATGTAGCAGGAAAAATTGCTCAAGGGGATCCTGAGAATTGAAAAAGTAAAATAGAAAACAAATTGTGGAAAGAATCCATAGGGAATGACAGAATGGAAATGCACCAAAAGGAATTAAGTGAATACTGAATAAAGAGAAAATGTATGTGAATGAGAGTGATCATTCCCAGTCTACCAAAATTCAAATATTTCCTCATTGCCCATCAAGGTAATTTATCTCTTCTTTTCTAATTTTTGGTTCCCTATTTCAAAGTTTTTTGAGATTATATGAACAAAGCCGAAAGAAATCAACCAATCTAATTATAATTGAGGCTTCTCAACTTTCAATCAAGATTACTTGGTCAACTCTAAATACAAAGAAAATTTTACCACTTACGGCCTATGGAACAAGGAGGAATTAAAATTCAGATTAAACATTTCATGACACGCTAAATTAAACGAAAAAAGGTCAGAAAATATTAAGATGAACCTTCTTTTAGCAGTGAATTACTATTAAGATGAACTTGATTTAGAAGTCATTATAGAACCACCCGAGTTACACATGCCTTAACTACCACTAAATCAATCACGATAAAAGCTTCTCAAGTAAACTTTTTTTCCTTTGGGGCGGGGTGGGGGTTGGGGGGGTTGGGAGGGGGGGGGGATAATATGTATACAGCATCTTGCCTAAACATGAAGATAGGTGTCTAAGTATAACTATCCACCACCTAAAAAGTAAATGATACTATGAACAAGTCAAAATGCTGTATAAGAATGTGAATGCATGCATGATGAAAGAGCTCCTGAACTACATCGTATTAGGATTAGCCAAAAAGAACCAAGGAAAAGGATGGATAAATGGACAGGAAAGATGAAAATGATGCAAAAAATATGCAAATAAGGACTGGGAAGTATCTAAAAGAAAGATCTGCGTAGGTTATCTCATCATTCATCAGTATGCTTATTCCTTTTCGAAATTTGCTTTCTGAATTAAATTTTCTGTGCTCTAAATGTTCATTGTTTTACATCTGACATTTCTTCTTAGAACGGATATTTTATTTACTTAATTATTATTTTATAACAATGGTGTCTGGTCCAACTTTCAACGCACCTCGACTATTCCACCTGGTACCTGCTACCTCCCACCCAAGAATAGATCATCTGTTCCTGCCCGTGAGACCATAATAAATGCTTTTAATGGAAATACTAATCATCACGCAGGGTAACTGATAATCACAAAAAATTAGATACAATAAAAGAATGCAAGGAAGGCCCAGGAAAGGCATCTCGACTGCTTCCAAAATCAGGTCATCGACCAGTAATGCGACTTGTAGAAGACTCCCTCCCTATACCTAGCGGAGTTGGCACTAATAAGGAGAGCAGAAAGCAGCTACCGGCCATCAAAAGATCCACGACTTTAAGATCCGCATGCAAGGGAAGATCCGCTTATTCTTTGAGATGACAAAGCTCCCTCGTTATAACCGTCTGGGTCTAGAACCTTTGGACTATCGGTTGAGCCTCTTGCTAAAGGCCATCTCTATCTACTGATCGGGGTTCTCTCTTTACTACCAAAATACCCTTTCTAGCTTTTGATCTTGGCTCATCAGTATGTAAATTCATTAGAAAGACTAGTTGACGGTACTAGTTTTGTTAGAGTAAGAGCTCTTGCTGGAATAACCAGTGTAGCATTTTCAAAATGAAAATAAAAATAAATACTCCCTCCGGTCCAAAATAATTGATATTTTAGGCTTAGACACATGATTAAGGAATTCACTTACTCCTAAAAAGGGTTTGGGGGGTGTGAATAAAATACCCTTAATTATGTTTTTCTTTTCTTTTTAGACATAATTATCATGGGAACTAGGAATGTATCAAGGGAAAATTTGAGAAAAAGACTTGAATACCTTCTTGGTTTTGTGAAACATCAATTATTTTGGACCAACTTTTAGAGGCTAAAACATCAATTATTTTGGACTCGAGGGAGTATATAGAAGATGCAGAAACACAAATGATCACTTCACTTCTTCTCTAAAGCCATATGCTTTTCAGATACAACTGTGACCTTGACTAATTACAGTTTAATATCTTAACAATTACACAAACCACAAATTTTCAACGCAACACTATGGAACATTCAAGATTTTGTAGCAATTGCGCCAAATAATTCACAGAAAAGCTCCTATAGCAGTTACAGAATGACAGAGTGAGCGAATAGGTAGCATAAAATAATTGCTAGGAGAAAATCAACTTTACCCCTGTTTAGCGAACTCTTGAAGAAGCAGACCGTTGCCAGTCCCAATATCAAGCACACTCCAATCAGCCAAGTCCTTCTCACGTAGCCCAACTGGCTCGCCATCACCTACGTGATTTGACAAGTGATTTTGACAAATGCCAGTGCACAAAGCCTTGGTCCACGACGCAACAATTTCCATAACATCAGCACCAAACCTATAGAAAGACAGGGAAAATAATAGATTAAAATCATTTTTGATGAATGATTTTTTTTTGATAAAGTGATGAATGTTTTGTTTATAATTATCTTTTTCCAGGAACATAATAATCCAATGTTTAAATCACTATCCCATCAACACTTCTTCTTTCAGGTTTTCTTTTAGGGGTTGGGGATGGTAATCTTTGAAAAAGACAGGAAGAAAGCCCAAAAATTGCCTTCCATTATCTATCACCAAGCAAAATATATCCTGAGTTGAACCAAATCTTTGTAACAATGACAAAGAGCTGAAGCCAGATCCTTTTTCGAGCCAGGCTGCTAATATAATCAGATCTGTTATTTAAGATAACCAACCAAAGGACCATATTAATAAGTTGTCCACAAAGACGTAAATGTAAATGTACATTACTTTTTTCTAGTTAATTTCCTTTTTTCAGGTACTATGGATAGATAGAGCTTATTGCTAAATGTTATCACCCATATGCTTCAACGGGTTTAAAGTAACTACAAGTTGAAAGTTTGAACCACAAATATGGTCACAAAAAAGCAAAAGAATGGCATCTTACTGGATGGATGAAAAGGAAATACATTGCTTTCTATTGTCCAGCTAATTCTTACCAAACTTCACCAGCATGGCCATGCTCATGATAATTTGCCAATTCATCAGCATACGCAGAATCCCAGTAGCTCTGGAAACCAAGCATTGAAGAAACTCCTTCAGCATCTTGCTCGTCCTTGTCAGAACTGCTCGTACATAAAGATGAAAAATCAGATATTTGCTTCTTAAAGCTTTAGCAGTTGGGATTTAAAAGCTTGAGAATTAAACAGAAGGCAATATCACTTGGAAAAAGTTTTTGGAAGAAGTTTCTAATCAATGATCTCTTTTTACATCTTTTTGCATTGCACAACAAACATTTTTTTTTAATGGTGGTACCCATAAACATGCAGTTTCAGCTACCTCTTTATTCATGATTTACCTTACGATGCAACCCCAACAGCATTATTCACCATCATTTCCATTATTAATTAGCTCAAAATAAAATTGTCTAGCCCAGTGCAAAATGAAATGATTTAGTTTTTATACACCGACAGTTTAAAGAATTTTTTCACAATCAGATCACTTTAACGTCAATTACTATGGTAAACAAGAATTTGTTACATGCAAAAGATGGTAACTAACCAGAGGCGGAGCTAGAATTTTGAGTTTATGGGTTTTGAATTTTAGAAAAGGCAGCTTACTAGGTCCTGGATAAACTATTTGTAGATATTAATACAATTTTTAACACAAATATAGGATTTGTGCCAAAGTTAATGGGTTCTGCTAAGCTGCATTGTGGCTCCGCCCCTATGGCTAACCTGCTACAACTACTGTCAGCATATGTAACTGAAATATTTTGCAATTTTAGCTAACACTTTATTCAAGTTTATTGTATGGATGATTACAAGAGAGGCAGAGGTAAAACGAAGAAGTATTAGGGAGAGGTGATTAGACAGGACATGACACAGCTCCAACTTACCGAGGACGTGACCTTAGATAGAAGATTATGGAGGTCACAAATTAGGATGGAGGGTTAGTTAGGTAGTTGGGAGTTGACTCGGTTAGTCTTTCATACTAGTAATTGTAGTATTACTCTGAGAGTTTCTTATTATTCCACTTATGTTAGAGTACTATTTACTGTTTCCAGCACTTCGATTATTGTATTATTTTGTAGTAGTGGTTGTTCCATTTGTAGAATGTTTTGTCATGCTTTCTTTACCATTTTATCTTGGCTTCTTCACTCACGTTGTTTCTTTTCTCGAACTGCTTTGTAATGCTTTTACTTGAGCCGAGGGTCCGTCAAAAACAACCTCTCTACCATGTTGGGGTAAGGTATGCATACACACTACCGCCCTCAGACCCCACTTGTGGGATTACAGTGAGTATGTTGTTGTTGTAGTACTTTATGCAAGTTTAATTTTATAATGCGGTCTCAACAACATTATTTACCATCATTTCCAGCAACAATTAGCTCCTAAATAACATTTCGACGAATTTCGGCCTAAATTACATATCTATCAAGTATAATTTATTTTTAACGAATTTCACATTTTCATCGAGTGAAAAAAAAAGGAGTAAGACCTGTAATGCGGTCTCAACATTATTTACCATCATTTTCCAGCATCAATTAGCTCCTAAATAATACTCCCTCTGTTCCTCAATAAGTGATCATTTTAGGTTGAGCACACCCCTTAGGAAATTGCTCACTCCTATAAAATAAAATGTGTTTTTACTACCTTAACCCTAATTAAATTTTACTCTACATTTAATTGGTCTTTTTTAATAAATAGTTTTGGGTTATCTAAACAAGGGCAAATTTAAAAGAATATGATCAATTTATTCTTGAAAGCCTCAATGATCACTTATTTAGGAACAAAATAAAAAGGCAAAATAATCACTTATATAAGAATGGAGGGAGTACGTATTTCGACAAATTTCAGCCTAAATTACTTATCTATCAAGTACTCCGTCCAACAATACTTGTCCACTACAGTAAAAATAGATGTTCAACAATACTTGTCCAGTTTGAAAAACCAATGAATAATTTACTTATTTGTGCCCATTTTACCCTTTGTATTAAATACTATTCATTATGCAATGTATTTCCCAAAGCATTAAATTTATTATATTCAAAAGATGATATTATAAAATTACTCTATTATTTATTATTGTCAAGTCAATAGTGGACAAGTATTGTTGGACGGAGGGAGTATAATTTAAATTAACGACTAAAAATTTGCATCTGAGTGATAAAAAAAAGAGAGTAAAACCTGTAATCGGAGGCAGCACGATAATTGACAGCGGCGAGAGCTTCAGTGGCATCAGCATGACGTTGTTCATCATCAAGAGTACTACCGTATTCGCTCTTTATCGACCACGAGTCTGCCGCTACTGAACGGTCGTCGTCGGAGATCAAATCGGTTGCTGCCGCCGGTGTTCGCGACGGCGTGACGTCGGAATCCTCAGGGAGGAGTCTCATTCCGACCATATATATATATATAATATATATCCGATGAACGGGGAGGAGAATACGAAAACCCTAAACAGGAGAAGCAAATGGGAATTTTCAGAGTGGAGAGAGAGGAAGTTGACAGAGAAAGGACATCAGATGCTAAACGTGCCGTAGAATAGGATGGAAGGACAAATTTGTCTTTTCATTTATTTTGATATTTTTCATATTTTGCTTCATGATGTAATAAGGGGTCGTTAGGTAGCTGGATAAGAAACAAGTTATTTATATATTAAACTATGTATAACTTATGCGACGCTTGGTAGATGGACAAGAAATAAGTTATTCAAATATAAAATTAGTACGATGTTTGGTTTACAATTTTAAAATCTGTATAACTAATACATGTATAAATTATGAGGAAATTTATGTGTTATTTATGCAGAGTAGAAGATAGAATAATTAATACTGGTATAACTAATACCTGCATAACTAATACATGCATAAATAATACATGCATAAGTCTAATCAGCTACCAAATGATCCCTAAATGTTATTTAACCCAATCTGCCAATCATGCTATCCTTCGGACCACTTGTCACATTTTTTGGAGGGGAGAAGAACACAAATAACACTTTGGTCAAACAAATGCCACTGAAAATGACCATTAAATTGTATATTCATTTGCTAGCTATTTAGCCTTTTAGTTCGCTACTGCTCCATGTTCTTTTTTTGGTGGTGGACGGGGGGAGGGGAGAATCAAATTTACTCTTCTACTTTTGAGAATTGGCCAATTTTATCCTTCGTCATACTTTGTGGCTATATTTGCTTTCGTCGTCAATTAAGTTATCACTTGTACCCTCCAATCAAACAAAAATATCCAAATCATAAAAAATAACCCGAACCCCTAATATACTCAACCCGACCCAATTTAATTAACCCAAAAATATTCAAACAAATATTCTCACAAAGTTCAACATTGTTGAGAGAGTTTTCTAAATTTGTGGTTGAATAGGTTTTTAACAAATCACCCATTCTAAATTTGAGAGAGAAGATAATTGCAATACATAAATAAATGAGTCTTTTTATCTCCTTTACACAAAAAAAAAATCAAACTCGTCTCAATCTTAGGAAAGAAAGTTCTCCAACAATGGGGTCACAACTATCAATTGAAGAGCTCTTTTCTCTCTCAAATTTAGAAAATTCTTTCGATTGATGTTGAACTTTGTGAGAATATTTGTTTGAATTTTTTTGGATTAATTAAATTGGATCAGATCGGATATATTAGAAGTCCGGGTTATTTTTTAAAGAAAAAAGTACACTAAATAAACCATAAAGATAAAATAATTACATCAAGATGCCCACAAAATACCCCCTATTTTGAGCCGTGATTCAACAAATACTTTTTTCTTGCTATTCTTTTTATTTTAGCAGTGAAATGCTCTTCTGTTATTCAATCCACAAAGATAATGGTGGTCATGTTGGGTCCTACTATGTGCAGAGGTGTTTTTTTTGTTTTATTTCTATTTTGTCTCTTTCTCTTTTTTTAATTTCTTTTTTTATTAAAAAAAAAAAGAAAAAAGAAATATAAAGATAAGAACATTAGCTAATTATTTTTAGACTAATAAAAATATTTAAAAAATAAATAATTAGACTACGATAAGAAGTAATTAAAAATAATTAGATTAATATCACTATTTTATTTATTAAAGTTCAAGTTAATAGAAAAACATTTTAATATCTTTTGTTTTTCAAATACAGATAAAATTTATATCTAAAATATGACTCTATTTTTTATATTTTATATACAAGTAAAAAATGAACAATAAAATACAAAATTAAAAAAATGAACTAATTATTTTTAAATTAATAAAAATAAAAATCAAACAACTAGACTACAATAAATAAAAAATAAATAAGAAAAATACTAAAGTTCACTAGCTTATTTATTTTTTATTTTCTCTTATTGGCATTTTTTTGTTTCGTTTTGTTTTATCTTTTATTTTTATTAGATTATCTTCCTTTTTATCAATTTTTTTAAAAGATAAAATAAAATATAAAGATAAACATATTATCTAACTATTTTTAGATTAATATAAATATTAAAAAATTAATAAACAAATCAAAAATAATTAAAAATGATTGAGGATGTTTCATTGAAGGATTGGAGCAGTCCTCCGTGATACCACCACTGTATATCTATATAATGTGATGGTATCATGAAGGATTGATGAGTGTCTCATTGAAGAAATGAAGCAGTCCTCTACGATACCATGCTAGTATATAAATATATTGTGATAGTATACTGAATAGTGTCTCATTAAAGGAGTAAAATAATTATTAATGATATCATGCCAATATATAGATATATTGTGATGGTATCATAAAGGACAGAGGATTGCCTTTTTGATGGGTGATACTATTCTAGTATATAGATATACTGTGGTGTATGCTAAAGAGTGTCTCATTGAAAGACTAAAATAGTCCTCCATGATACCATGTCAGTATATAGATATACTATGATGGTATCACAGAGGTCTCACTAAAGAATGAAGCAGACATCAATGATACCACGATAATATATAAATATACTGTAATAGTATCATCGAGGCTTGAAGCAAATCTCAATGATATCATGATAGTATATAAATATACTGTGACGGTACCATGAATGATTCAGAAGTGTCTTATTGAAGGACTGAAGTAGTCTTTTATGATACCATGTAGTATATAGATATATTGCGATAGTATCACAGAGGTCTCACTTAGGAATGAAGCAGACATCAATGATACCACGACAGCATATAGATGTACTGTAATAGTATCACCGAGGCCTGAAGCAAACCTCAATGATATCATGATAGTCTATGAATTTAATGTGATGGTATCATGAAGGATTCAGAAGTGTCTTATTGAAAGACTGGAGTAGTCCTTCACGATACCATTGTATATACATATACTGTGATAGTATAGCGAGTAGTGTCTCATTGAAGAATTAAAATAATTATTCACGATACCATGCCAATATATAGATATATTGTGATGGTATCATAAAGGACTGAGGACTGTCTCATTGATAGATATACTTGGTGGTATACTAAAGAGTGTCTCAATGAAGGACTGTAACAATCCTCCATGATACCATGATAGTATATAAATATACTGTGATGATATAATGAAAGTTTGAGAAGTATCTTATTGAAGGATTGAATCAGTCCTTCAAGATACCATACCAGTATATAGAAATATGTGATGGTATATTGAGGGAGTGTCTCGTTTAAAGATTAAAGCAGTCCTTCATGATACTATGCTAATATCTAGATATACTGATATGGTCTCATTGAAGGATGATATCATGCTAGTATATAAATATGTTGTGATGGTATCATGAAAGTTTTGCAGAAGGATTGAAGCAAGCGTCAATGA
Organism: Jaltomata sinuosa; assembly: GCA_003996215.1. Classification (NCBI taxonomy): domain Eukaryota; kingdom Viridiplantae; phylum Streptophyta; class Magnoliopsida; order Solanales; family Solanaceae; genus Jaltomata; species Jaltomata sinuosa. The sequence goes on along the minus strand of QJPP01001963.1, from coordinate 461,473 downwards.
TACCATGACATTATATAGACATATTGTGATAGTACACTATGAACTGAAGCAAACCCTATTAATACCATGTCAGTATATAGATATACTATGATGGTATTACATAGAGGTTTAATTGAAGTGTTAAAGCAGACATCATGATATCATGACAGTATATGAATATATTATAATGGTATCATGGAGGTCTCACTGAAGGATTGAAGCAGAAATCAATGATATCATGACAGTATGTAGATATACTGTAATGGTATCATTACGGACTGAAGCAAATTCTAATAACACCATGTCAGTATATAAATATATTATACAGTATCATAAAGGTTTCACTGAAAGATTGAACCAAACATCAATGATACCATGACACTATATAAATATATTGTGATGATATCATTATGGACTGAAGCAAATGAAAAAAAAAACTAAAAAAGAAAAGAGAATCGAATGAAATTAGAAAAAAAAAATAGAGATATAAAAAGAATTGGAAATATGAAATTAGATTGTGGTGAAAAATAAAGAATATTATGATTTGAGGAAAAAAAAATTAAACAAATGACCAAAAAAAAGGAGAAAGAAAAGGAAAGAAACAAGAAATAAAAAAATAAGATAAAATAAAAAAATAAAGAATATTATGATTTGAGAAAAAAATAAAAAAAACAAAGAAAAGAAATAAACAACCAAAAAAAAAGAAAAGGAGAAAAGGAAAAAAAAGGAACAAGAAATAAAGAAAAAAAAAATATTAAAAAATTAAGAGAAAATAAAAAACAAAAAATACAAAAATAAAAAGGAACCAATAAAGAAAAAAATAAAAGCAGGAAAATAAATAAATAAATAAATAAACGAGGAAAAAAAAAAGAAAAGAAAAGAAAAAGAAAAGAAAAGAAGCATACACAATAAAAATTGAGTATGAATTCGATTAAAGTGTAAAAAAATAAAAATAAAAAATTGATAAAAAAATAATTGAACAGAGAAACATAAAAAGAAAAAATAAATAAATAAAGAAGAAAACAGGAGAAGAAGTAGAGAAATAAAAATGAAAAGAATTAAAAAGTAGATAAATAACTAAAGCTACAAGAGAAGGGGCATTTTTTATAATTAGTTAGGGGGATATTTTATGTAAGAGAATATTTAGGTGTAAATAGTTTGCTCCTATGGGGTATGTATATACTTTTCCCTTTTTTAAAAATAGGTTATTTTTCATAATTTGAGTATTTTCGTTTGATTGGAGGATACAAGTGATAACTTTGTTGATGACGGAAATAAATATAACCACAAAATATGAAGAAGGGTAAAATTGATCAATTTTTAAAAGTAGAGGGGTAAAGTTAGCCCTTTTCCCTTTTTTTTGTTTTGGCTGCTTCTTCTACTTTTTTCTTTTAGCTGCTTCTTCTTTCCTTTAATTTTTGGCTGCTTTGTTTTTAAGAAAACTGCTCTCCTATTTTTTAAAATTTTGTAGGTTTTCTTCTTTTATTTTAACAATCAAATACAATTTTATAATGTTATAATTACTATTCTTTTTTATCAATCGAATGTAAAAAGAGTTATTTTTTAAAATACAATAAAAAAGAATGTAATGATAGCAAATACATATATCAATGTATATTTAATAGCAGATACATATATCTTTGATATCAGATACATATACATATATATTTTATACTATTATAATACAATTTCTATACACATCATATACATGTACATATTCTATACAACAATGATATAATTTCTAGACACATTATATACAGATACATATTCTATATAACAATTATACAGTTTCTATACACATTATATACAATCTTGAGCTGCAATTATTATTTAGGTACGTATTTTATATAATAACAATATAATTTCTATACACATTCTATACAGTTTTTATATATATTTTATATAAATACATATTTTGTATAACAATTATACAATTTCTATAAACTTATATTTAATTATTTTTAAAAACAAACAAATTTTTTAAGCCAATTTTTTTTTTATAGAGAAATAAAAAATAAATATTTAAAAAAAGGGCCGAAATGGCCATTGGGTGGAAATATTTATGATCGAATGGCCACATAATGACCAAGATTTGAAAATGGTCATTTGGGTGAAAATATTATGGCTGAATGGCCATGTGGCGTCTTTTTTCTTTTTTTGTTTATACGCCCTTAAGAAAAAGATTAACTAGGATGTAATTTGACTAAACTATCCTCCTCAATATTTAGTACTTCTCTTTTTTTCACTATGTTAATAACTCTCCATATTTATGACCAAGGTTGAATATAGAAACAAACAACTAATTATACCTTGATTTTTGAAAATGACAACTATTTTGAACCATCTATTTTATTATTCTCTCCGAACTATTTTACTTGTCATCCTTACTAAAAATAGATGGTTCATAATATTTGTTATTTTAGAAAATCAACACATAATTAGTTGGTTTTCTTCATTTACCCTTAGTTATAAATATGGAGAGATATTAATGTGGTACCAAAAAAAGGGGAGAGGATCCGCTCCATTACTATTTTGTCCATTTTTTCTCAATGATGCATTGGATGTAAGCCACGTGTACAAGATAAATATTAAAGGTTAGTATCATTTTCTATGTTACTTCTTCAAAAAATAATACTCTTACACTAAATAATATTGAACCCAAAGTATTTATATGTATTAATACTCCTTCAAATTTATTTATATTTTATTACATATTTTTAAATTATTTTAAAAAGTAAAATATAAATGAATATTTGAGTTATTAGATTATGGAAATTAGTTTCATTATTCATATAAGAACATAAGATTTAAATCCATTTTTTTGGAAAAAAATATATACGGTATTGAAACAAAGAAAAATTTTCTTGAAGGATTATTAACAAAACAACCTAGGCTTTTATTGTTATAAATAATTTACTCAAAATTTAAAAATATTATTTTGTTTAAGAATAAATAAATAAATAAATCTTTGAAGAAGTATTCAAGAAAATGATCTTAGTCTCTAATATTTATGTAGTACACGTGGCTTACATCCATTGTATCATTGAGAAATAATGGACAAAATAGTAATGGAGGGGATCCTTTTCCCCAAAAAAATATTAAATTGATAGGAGTAATAAATAAGGATAATTTAGTCAAATTATCTTCTATTTAATTATTTTCTTAAGGAGTGTGCAAAAAATTATGGCAAGTTTACTCTCTCCATTTTACTTGTCCATTTTAGATTTTGGACGTCCTTTAAGAAATAATGATTGATATTGATATTTTACCATAATATTTATATTAATTAATGTTTAGCATTAGATCTTGAAAAATAATTTGGGGAAAAAGTGATTAATACTAAGGGTAAATCATGAAAAAAATAATTGTCTTTCCTTGATATGTTAAAATTGAAAAGTAAAAGTAAAAATCTATTTTTGAAATAGTGGACAAGCAATAAAAGTGAACGGACGGAGTAGATAAATTAAAGTAAAAATATCTATTAACTACTCTATCCATTCTAAAATACATGGTGTTTTTAGCTTGGGCACACCTCTGCAGAAAGTACTCATTCCTAAAAAGATAAGGAGTGTTTTTACTAACTTACACTTAATAAATATTTCAAGAAAAATATAATTTTTTAGTAGTTTCTTGGTTATGTAAAACTTTTTTTTTAAGAAGGATAAAATTGGAAGAACATCATTAATGTATTCTTAATTGTCTAAAACGCCACTTATTTTGAAACAAAATGAAAAAGCTAAAATATCACTTATTTTGAAACAGACGGAGTAATTATCATTTAATAATAATAATAATATATGTGAAATATGTATCATATATATTCAACATTGGTTTGGATTAAAACTTTGAATGCTAATTAATTTTTTTGAATTTCTTTTTCTTTTTTGATTAATTAATAAGTGAAAGAGCTAGATTTTCATAATTTTAAATTGATGAAGCAAGAACAATATTAGGTACAATTCCAAATAAATTATTATAATTATATGAACCTTTTCTATTTATAATGCTTTATCTAAATTAGTATCGGTGTAATACAATATGGATTCAATATAAGTATATACAAGGAAAGAATAGATATCACTTAGTAGCTTGGGAGAATTTTTGCTACCCTAAGGAAGAAGGAGTAATTAGATTTAAAAGTATTTAAGACATCAACACCTTCTTTGCTATGAAGAGATTATGGAGATTCAGAACTCAAGACAATCTTTAATTCAATTTCATGAAGGCTAAACATTGTAGAAGAACTCAATACTGATGGTATAGGCTCAATAGTTGGGGCATGTGGTATCCTTCGAGACTGCATAGGCTCAATGGTTATGGCTAGGGGTGTTCACGGTTTGGTGAAAAACCAAATCAAACTAAATTGATTAAAAAAAATTGATATTTGATTTGATTATGAATTTTAAAAATCGATAATATTTTGTTTGAATTTGATTTTTACTAAAAAAAAAAATAAAAAAAAAATCAAATCGAATCAATAAATTTTATAATTATTTTAATATATGGTTTTTTCATAAATAATTATAGATATTTTATACCTTTTAATCTTTAGTTTAATTTTAGTTTACTTATTTTACATGCACTACAACACTTTAAAATTTTATTTTTAAGAAATATGTCTAAACCCAACACTCTAAGTCTAACGGTCTATATGTGGTGTGGTATATTGGTGTTTTTAAATTTTCTTTGCTAAAATATCTATCTACTCTTCAATGGCAAACACCCGGCCCTTTGATTTTTGAAGGGTTGACCATTCTATTTAAAGTTGTATATTGTTTCTTTGGATGTTAGACATGTAAAGTGGAGTAACCTCTAAAGTTATGCAACTTAAACATACTAAAGGTTTGAAATAATGTTGAAAAGTAATAGAAATTTCAGATACATTCATCTTGTGATAGTAGAGAGAAATTTATTGATTCATAATATTCATTTGAAATAGTTGTCGCATGTCTTCGTTAGTTTCCATTATCAATGTACTGTTATCTAGTTATAAACCAAAAAATCAAATCAAACCAAATCGATGATTTGTTCTTTACTTTATTTGGTTTGATTTGTTTTTAAAAATTTAAAAATCGATTAAATTGGTTTGGTTTTTATTTTAATCAAAAATCGATCTAAATCGAATCATGAACACCCCTAGACTATGGCTTTCATTGATCTTACTTTTCTAATAATATGGCTGAGATTTAAGCAGCAAATGCTCTCCCGTAGCGGTAGGCGGATTCTCGAGGGCCCGAGCTCCCCGTCCCAGCCAATCCCCCGTTGGATCAAGGACCACCATAATCCTTAGAATCTCGACCTTGACCTCGAATAGGTCTTTTGTCTCTATTTTGGCCAGGTACATGATCCCGATAGGGGGAGTATAGGAGTATTTGGCTAGGAGGGTTCAACAAGCAATCGATATTTCACGATCAAGGGTGTAATACTCTTTGTAGTAGCGGTCTTTATATATCGTATTAACAATCGAACTATGGTCGAAAGAAAAAATCTCTATTTGATAGGGCTTCTTCCTATACCTATGAATTTCATTGGACCCAGAAATGACACATTGGAAGAATCCGTTGGGTCTTCCAACATCAATTGGTTGATTGTTTCGCTCCTGTATCTTTCCAAAGGAAAAAAGATCTCTGAGAGTTGTTTCTTGAATCTGAAAGAGAGTACTTGGATTCTCCCGATAACTAAAAAGTGTAGCATGCCTGAATCTAACTGGGATTAGCGTTGGTGGAGAAACTGGATCGGAAAAAAGGCAGAGCAACCCGCCAACCTTCCTCCCAGCCCTGGATGGACAATCATCTTCGAAGACTCCTCTGGGGGAAACTCGGTAGGCTCTTTCGAGCCGAGCGTAAACCAACCGCCTCTGATCCCAGAGCTCCACCCTCCGCTTCTCGATGACGACACCCGTCGAGCGGAGCTCCTCGAGTAAGTTAAGAACCCTTTTATAGGGAAAAGCTTATAGGGAGGAAATGATAGACTCCGTTTTGGACTCCAATGGTGTATAAACAACAGAATGAATTATATTATTTTGGAATTAGATTCTAAGGTAGTAGTCGATATGATAAAAGGAACTTACAAGTTTGAGTGAAAACTTCAGTATTGGCATTAGTCAGAATTGATATTGTCTGTTGCACAACACTAATTTTTCGACACTACTTTACAATTTTTACAGTCAAAACTAAGTTGGAACATACTTTCTACACTAATATTTCAGCTTATAACTTGGTTAAAATTTTAAGTAACACGAAAATTGTTAAAACCTAATTCACCCCTCTTTCATGTCTATTTAGGTGTCAAGCTTATCATAAGATCCTCGTATTAGTAGTGAATTCTTTTTGTATGTAATTGGATTCACTGCTATAAAAATATGAAATTAACTACGGAATTTGTAGGTAATCTTCAGCTAATCCATTGCTAAACAACCCTCAACTAATTGGATTTTCTTGTAATCCACCATTAATTTATAGTTAAATGGGATTAGCATGAAATTTTTGCTTCTTAGCTATAAAATTTTATCCATCGCTAATTTCTTGTTTTCTAGTAGTGATTCCTATGTGGAGCTATTATACAATCTTAATAGTTTTGAAATGTCATAGCTCTAAATGCTCGTAGATCACACGAACTACTTATTACTATGAATTATGTGTGTTATTAGCATGGTACTAGTTTGGATTAGAAAAGAGAACGTTGAAACATGGGGAGTTGGTTTCTCCCAAAAATCACAACTTCTATTCTTTAAAACAGTCAGTAGACGCTTTCTTCTTTACTTCTTGACACAAAAAAAATTATTACTTATTTGGTTTTCCATAGGCATATAAAGAAATTAATTAAGTTATTCAGTGGCCATTTGACCATGAATATTTTTTATTTTTTTCGAAGTTACATTTTGAAAAACATGTTTGCCATAAAATTATGAAAAGTTTTGGAATTGAAATTGAATTTCGAAATTTAAAAAACACCAAAAAGTTATTTTTGTTATAAAGTATTATTATTATTATTATAGTGAATGTCTATATTTAGGTTTTTTTTGGAGAAAAGTTAGGAATCTTAACTTTGGAATCAAGTCAGTTTTCCCCTATAAATAAAGGGTTTTCCTTATTGTAATTCATCTTGAGATCCCTACACCCCCAAAATCCCAAAAAGGTCTCAAGAGAAATAAGAAGCTCTCTCTTCTCCCTCTCTATTCTTCTCGTTTTTAGTTTAATATTTCATAACACGTTATCAGCACGAAGATCTAACCAACTGAGTAATTGAGTGACAATGTAAAGTCGCCCAAGTTTTCAGTCGGCTACTTAACATTCCTGAGGTATATATGATTTATTTTATTAAATAATTCCTTATCTTGGTTGAAGGATTGAAACAAACTGGTTCAAAACTTCTATATAGCTACAATAGGAACGTGAAAGCTTTTTCAAAGGCAAAGTAATTGAAATAAAAATTTGACTCAAGCTTTTTAAGGTAAAAGATATGCCGAAGTTGGAAAAATATAATCATTACATTACTTTTCTATTAATCCTAGAGAGATATTACTACTTAACATATCACAGTGATAGTAAGGATAGGGTATTTGATTTATCCACAAACATCAATTTTGTTTGTATAGAATTTACTAACTCTTGATCCCAGGATAAAGTTTTTTTTATCCGAGCTACTTTTGTATATAATCTGGATTCAGGTATGGATTTCACGCTCGTTGTATTATATAAATATAATAGAGATTAAATTTGTTTGTGCCTAATATTATCAAATATGGTTGAATTTTTTGAGGTTTCATAGACCCCTAAATCAATAATTGTTTTGAAACTTGGTATATTCTAAAAGATATATTTGAGAAAGATTCTCTATATCATATGTATGCCTCGATTTGCTCTTGAAGTAGCAATATCTTGAAAGAGATTATAAGCTATCATATATAGTTTGATATGCTTAAGGCACGATTATATTCCATTTCGGGAATGAGAATTTCGATTATTATAAATATAGAGTCATTCTCTGAAGTGAATGTGATAATATTTAATAATGCATATAAATGCAGACGTGCACTTGGTTGTGACTACATCACAATCCACCTCCGGAAGAGGTAGAAAAAATTGGAAGATTGAATATCTCCAAAGATACTATAGTAACACGTATGTAAAAAGTTATTCGAGCATGATGAGATCACATGCCACAATAAACTAGAAGTTTATTGATATGCCATTCATGCAAAAGTAAACTTGAAGTTTACTAAAGAAAATATCACATGTCATAGTAACTTGGAGTTACTAATGCAAATAATTTCATATGTTAGCATGAATGATCTTGCCACCCTGAAGATTTGCATATTGAGTATTCAACATATATTGAAGAACTAGAAGATTCTTCAAGAATTGTTAATGTTGTTTGTTCTCATGATAAGCTGATGGATCAACTAATGTTGGGATTGAATCCCCTCAAATCTGAAAAGTATAAAAGGTGAATATGGGTCCGTTCACCTATCATGTGATATGATGCATCTATAAGGTGATCACATGTATGTTTATTGTCAACCTACAGTTTGACATTCATAAAGTTGTTTGCTCAATACAAATTGAGTTAAGAGCATAATTTTCAGATTGTGTAATCAAGACGATTGATTTTGATAATGCTAATTTGGCGTTGAATGCCTTCAATGAAATAGCTGAACCATTGCTTATGAGAACAAAGTTTCATGTGTTGGTCTGAAATATAAAATGTTGTATACAATAAAACTTGTATACATTCAGATCAATAAATTATGATTAATTTCTCTCTTAATTGGTTCAAGGTCAGGAACCAAAGATTTTCCATCTAATAGCTTTTTATGTGTGGTATATGATTGATAGATATATCATGATGCACAAAGATGGATTCCTCAAAGAAGATAGAGGATATATGTTAACTTTTCTAACATAAGGGCGAGAGAATAAGCATATATGAAATATGTTATGAATTATCATCAGTATGATCCTCATTCAAAAGATAATTCAAGTCAAATGCTAGAAGCATTTGCTGACCCAATATTAATTTCATATTTAGATGAAAATGCTCCTATTGGATGTCCATGAAGGACAAAGTCTACGATATGCATGAAGCATGGTAGACCAATCGATTTCAAATTATAATAATCCTTGAAAAGAGGAGAGGAGCAAATGATCATAATAAGAAGGTAATGTGCTCTTGAAGAGCCTACGACATAACACTTCATAAAACCTTATGAGAGGTTCATGTACCTGAAAATAATGAAGTGATGAGATCTCAATAAGTTATATCGCATTGTGAACCGATACAAATGATATATCTTCAATAATATCTTTTGATACAATATAGCGCAATATTGTAAAAGATTATGAGGATCTGAATTCTACGTCTATTAAAGCATGCTAGCGTAGAAATATTTATCAAGTGACATGGAAGGATGCATCTTGATAAGCGTAAAGCTTATTTGACTTGCAGTCTAGACACTAAAAGGTGTCATTGTGTCACTTGACAAAATTGATATGAAAATCCTTATAGGATTCAAAATGCTTGAAGTATATACAAGTTTTTGAAAAACTTATTTATAATCCTCATATGGATTAAATCAATCAAGGTCGATGACTTGAACTGAAACTCTTGGAGAGTTTTCAAAAACAATAGATTATCTTCTTAAAGAAGTTGAAATGAGAAACATGCAAAATTGGATTGGTCATGAAGTACCATATCTTGTACAATTGTTGCATTTATATATCTTGCTATAACTATGAGCATGATATAGTTTCACTTCTAAGATCGATTGCAAGTTTTGATATGAATGTGTTTATCCTAACAAATATTGTCAAGATTTTGTTGGTTATGAAATGCAGGGCATTTATAGGATATACATAAAGTTTGATCTCAAACAAATTATATGTGTTCATATGTGGAGGTACCACCATATCTTGACGATCTATAAGACAATCTATTGTAGCTACTTTATCAAATCATGTTGAGATAATATGCAGCATGCATCGCACAATTGAAGGGAGAATTCATAAAAGGAGATAAAATGAAGCAAATTTTATCAAAGCTTTTCTACACACATGAGCTCCAAAAGAATGGTGATATCTACGTGCAACAGATTTGTTCGAGTGATAATATGACTGATTTATTCATCAAGTTTTTACCAACTGTAATTTTCGAGAAGATGGTGCACAAGATTGGAGTGTGAAGACTGAAGCTATTAATGAATTGATGTTCTCATCAGTGGGAGTTAATACGCGTTGTACTCTTTTTCCCTCACAAAGTTTTGTCCCACTGGATTTTTCTTGTAAGGTTTTTAATGAGACAACCAAAATGCATATTATGAGATATGTGTACTCTTTTTTCTTCACTAGAATTTTTTCCACTGAGTTTTATCTAGTAAGGTTTTAACGAGGCACATTATCCATCAAATAGACATTCAAGGGGGAGTGTTATAAAGTATTATTATTATAGTGAATGTCTATATTTAGGTTTCTTTGGAGAAAAGTTAGGAATCCTAACTTTGGGACCAAGTCAGTTTTCCTCTATAAATAAAGAGGTTTTCCCTAATTGTAATTCATCCTGAGATCTCTACACTCTGAAAATTCCAAAAAGGACTCAAGAGAAATAAGAAACTCTCTCTCTATTCTTCTTGTTTTATTATATTTCATAACAATTTTTACTTTTTTCACTCCAAATCATTCACAAAAATTCAAAAATTACTTCAATTTATATTCATGATTAAATACAACCTCAATTTCCAAATATCATTTTTTTCACTTTGGAAAAAAATTACTTTTTTTCATATTTAACAATTTTTATGATCAAACGAGCCCTTATTAGTTTGTAGACAAAACTAACAAGGTTCTGCAAAACTTCCATTGCTATTTAAGTAATAAATACACAATCAACATTCATGATACTATTTAATTCTTTCCATATACAATATTTGAATTTAAAATACTACTAAATTATACACTAGATTCCGGTACATTGCATTTTAAACGACAAAGTGGCTGGCGAATAATTGATAACGCGCAAAATCTGTTTATATTATATGAAGAATAATCTGCATAATAATTTACCGCTAATATAGACTTATATTACGATATCTTTTTTTTCTTTGTTTTTTTGATTTTGGTTTTCGTTATACCGTTGAGCCGTTGACAAGCAAAATAGTTTTGGCGGTATAAAATTATCAACACTCGATATTTACACCAAGTGAATAAATGCATGACATGTGTTTGTATATAAGTTTTTTGGTAAAAATTTATCAATAGTCGATATTTACACCAAGTAAATAAATGTATAACACGTGTTTTGTATATAAGTTTTTATCCATATAGAATACTATATCTTTCTATTGAGAAATGAATATTGATCTGGTTTCAAGATCTATGAACAAGAGAGCCTCGGGCAGAAACGTGGGCGTCTCGATCTAAACCAGCCTTGTCTATCAAGAATCAATACATTGAGAAAGTAGCATGTCATACAACAATTAATCATGATTAGTTAACATGTATTCTCACCTTATCAAATCATTTATCTATAACAAATATACCTGGTTTGATGTAAATATTCGATAAAGTATTTACCACTTTCGAGACCAATACTCCATCTAGGAATACACTTTTAATTTTTTTTAATTTTGATCTTTGTAATATTTTTAGTAGGCAATACACTACTTGGGACCAATACAATGATTCGTCAAATTTCTAATGATTCAAATGCATATTTCAATTAAATAAAAAAATGAATTCAATGAGATATCACAAATATCAAAATTAAAATCCATTATTATTTCAAAAGACACAAATTTCCACAATAATTTGTTTGTGAAAAAGAAAAAAAGAAACACAAGTTTCTTATACATCTTTTCCTTGCATCAAAGAGTATACTCAATCACAAACAAAAAAACTATATCCTATTCATCATCAAAAGAATAGCCCCCCTCTTGCTAAAAATTCAAAGAGCACTTGAGTGAATGAAATTATATGAATAACAATCTAGGTTGCTCGGATTCTCCAGAAATAATGTCGCACCCATATCGAATTCTCAAAAAATGCACTATTTTTTGAAAGATCCGACACGCACCTATGAACGAGCAACATAGATAAGAAGAGTTGATTTTTCAGACGGTCAGTCAATTAATAGTTATCGTCTCAGAAAGTCATTTTTTCTTTGTTGAAAAAATTTGGAATCAAGAACAAAGGTGACTTTCTGAGATAATAATTATTCGTTGAGTAACCATCAGAGAAGTCAACCCTAGATAAGAACTTCATCTTGATGAACATGATGCAGGTTCTTCATCTATAGTTTCAAGCAATGGCTTCTTTGACCTACACATTGACAACATATTCTTGAACTCTGGTGTAGAAAACTCTTCAATATCATCCAATTTCAACTTTGGCAAATCAATTTTGTCATCATATAATTTTGTTTTATTATTTGGTTGTTCCTCTGTGCATTCTGGCAAGATTTTGACTCTTCCAAAAGACACCCTTTTTGAAACAGACTTAGCAGTGAGGAATAATGCACCTAAATCTGCTGCTGACACCAAAGAATTTAGTCTTTTCATTGGAAACATGACATACACATTGGCCATTTCAAGATCCTCGTCAGCATTTAATGCAGAGAATCTCCTGCCAATGTGTAGAGACCTCGAGTTAACGATGAAGAAATTAGGTGTCTCTAGCATGAGCTCTGCTGCTTTGACTTGTTGATATACGTTTCGGATTTCGCCATTTGGCAAAATGACCTTGGTTGATCTGGATTGCTTGTTGACACCTTGTCCTAATAGTGTGCAAGATACATAGTTACCCATTAGGAAAAAAACACTATTGTTTGAAAAGTATATACTATTTTCTTGGAAATTGAGAAGGAAATCTTGAATATTACTATGAGTATTAGAAGGTGCAAATGAAAATTTTGAAATAAGGTAATAGACCTATCTATTCTTGAGGAGAGGCAATTATTAAGAAGAAGGTGAAGGAAAGGGAGAGAGAATATTGTGTTTTTTTTTTTTTGGGGATTGAGAAATGAAGAAATACCTATATTATATGTAGTACTAATAAAGGGAATGTTGGTCACAAAAGGATAAAAATATGGAATAGTATATACCCTTTCTCTCTCCCAATCTACATAATTCACTTTCCTTTTTTAATCGGTCTCAAGAAAAATGATACATTTTTTGTCATACCTATTATTTTTGATGATCGTGGTGTCCGTATCAGCACCTCCACTAAATTCACTGAATACTTGCTACCTCCCATTAGTAACAAGTACCAAGTAATTCTGTCCACCAATATTAAAACAGATTAGAAGAAATCACCTAGTGTTTTTTTGTCTCTGCTGAGACTTGAACATGAGACTTCAGACCTTATAGTTGTTTAACTCACTTTATTGACCGCTAGGCCACACCCTTAAATACGTTTTGGGTCTCACTTATTTGGCAAAAGTTTTATAAAAATGTACTCTTCTATTTAAAAGTTCATTTATTTTAAACATAGCTTTGAAATATATCAAAATCTTCTTTTATTTCTTAAATTTTATACCCAGTTAAATTGTATCGCATAAATTGAGACGGAAATATTATTACTCCCTCCGTTCCATTTTATGTAGCACCCTTTGACTTGGCACTGTATTTAAGAGAAAAAAGAAAAGACTTTTGAAATTTGTGATCCAAAATAATCCTTGAATATTTGTGTGGTTGCAAATCATTTCATTAAGAATAAAAAATAAATTTTAAAGTTAATTTTTTTTCTAATTATAAAAAAATGACATTCTTTTTTATACAGACTAAAAAAAAAATATGTCACATAAAATAAGACGGATGAGTAATATAACTAGAGAGGGCCAGTTGTAAAAAGAGGGAAAGGAAAGGATAGAAGAAAGTGTGGGTATATAAACCAAATTGACAACTTGGCATGAGGAGATGTTGGGGTCCTTACTGTCATGAATACGCGTTTAAGGTGAAGTGGGGTTACATTTACATGTGTCATATATTGATTAACATTCCATTCCTAACCTTTAAATTAACCAAAAAATAAAAAATAAAAAAAATCCATTCCTATAAAAAATTAAGATCTCATTTATTTTTTGTTAAGATATCTAAATTTGAGTATTAAAATATATAAATAAATGCTGATTTAAAATTAAAACTTAAAATTACGCCCTCAAATCTTATCAACAAATGTCTATTAAGATTTAGATGTCTAAAGCTGAATACATATCTGAGTATTAAATTTATTATTCTTTCAATATCTAAATTCTCTTTACTTAAAAATTAATATAAAATACTAAATTAATTAATATTATATTAATAAAATAATTTGTAAAAATTATATGACAGTTGGTGGTGGTGATGACAGCGATAGTGATTGTTGGTTTTGATTGAAAGTAATGTTAGCTAACCGTGATGTTGTGGATAGTAGTTAGTGACGGCGAATGATAGTGCTAGCTAAGTGGTGGTGAATGACGACGGCAATGCCGGCTGAACTCCTTTGGAGAAAAGGCCATTGCCTTAGGCCCCCAATTTTAGGGGGCTCCATTTTTTAGTAGTTATTGTATTGGTAGATTTTAAAAAAATTTATATTACTTTATAAAAGGTAATTTTTTATGTAAAAGAAAGTAATTTTTTTTACTTTTAGATGAGACTATCTTAAAAGCAGGACTAGATTAAAAAAAAAGCAAAAAATAAGAAATTGATGATCAATTACTTTTTACCTTTCCCATAAAAAAAATTGGCCCCCTTTTTTTTTTTATCTTTTCAAGTATTTTTTTTTTACCTTACTCTTTATTAATTATCAGATTTTATTCTCAAATCTCTCTCTCTCTCTATTCTTTCTTACTCCCTTTCTCTAAGATCAACAATATCTCTAGAAAGATTAAGTGGCTTGACTATATTATCAATTGAAAAAAGAATTATTAGAAGAAATAGATTATAAAAAAATTTATTAATGATTTTGCATCTCAAAAAGTTAGAAAAATAGATTTTAAATAAAAACGTATATAATTTTTTTTAAAATTTAAGGCCTCCAATTTAATTTTGGCCTTAGACCCCCGATATGCTTGAGCCGCCCCTGGACGACGATGGTTGGTGATATATAACGGTGACTGATGATGATGATTGTCGGTATCGATTAATAATTATTGTGGTAATGATAATTGGTGGTAATGATTGTAAATATTGATTAGGGTTTGTGTCGACTGATTGTAGTGATTGACAACAGTAATAATTGTGACAGGAGATGATTGCGGTGGTGGTAATGCATAATGACGGGCAACAAGCACAATAATTGATAATGATGGGCGCAAGGCAACAACAATAGCTGATAACGAGGAGCGACAACAAAAATAGTTGATTCTGATGGATGATGACAATGGTGATAAATGAATTTGAATTGATGAACAGTTATCATTGTAGAAATTTTAAAATAAACATCTTAATAATATTAAAATTTTATATTAATCTTAATCATTTAAATTTATTAATACTCATTAAGTGATTATTACATAAAAAAAGAAAAAGCGTACATAATGATCAGAATCTAAATAATCAAAATTCATAAGTAAAAAATAAATAGACTTGATATTGAGATATAATAATTAAATTAAGACATCTACTAACTGCAAATAAATGAAATAAAAAGATTGATCATCATGTTTGTTTTCTGTTAAATGCGTGTTGAGCCCATCTTCTGTTTGCTTGAAAAAAATACTACCTAATTTCCAAAAAGAATTTTAGGTATATATATTCACGATATAAAAATAATTTATATAATTACTCACTTATATTGTTAATACAAATAAATGTTTGAATATTATTTTTTTTGTTTCAATTTATTTGTCTTATTTTTCTTTTAGTCTGTTCTAAAAAAGAATGTTTGTTTACTTTTTTGCCAACCCTTTAATTTCAACTTTCATATGGCATGTTTAAGACCACAAAATTAAAGGACATTTTAGTATAATCTAAATATCTTTAGTTTAAGATCACAAAATTCATAAGTCTTTTTTAATTTCTTAAACCCCGTGCCAAATCAAAATCAAACAAATTAAAACGGAGCAAGTAATTCGTAACTTGCTAAATATAGTGACTTACCTAATATTACAAATTAAATTACTGTAATAATGTAATATAATTTTACAGTTACATTAATTTTAATCTTTTTCAATATAGATATATGGTAAGAATTATATGAATACATTGGATTTAGACTATAATTAGGGGTGTTCACGGTTTGATTAAAAAGCAGTCCAAATTGAAATTGAATCAAAATGATTAAATAAATTTATAGTTAGGTTGATTTGGTTTTAAATTTTTAAAAATTGATAATATTTAGTTTGATTTTTTGAAAAATAAACGGAATGGAAAAAATGAACCAAATCGATAAGTTATATACACAATTTTTATAATTATTAATACACAAATGCGCCATGCAGTACAAAATTCAAATTAGTCAGGTTCCAATATAAGTACTAGACACTGGGCGAGAAATCAAAATAATAATAATGAACTTTATATCTTAAATCCATTTCTCAAAAGTTTTTTTTTAGAAAAGATGTCAAGGGACTAAGTGACTCTCGAGAGTCCTCTTTTGTATCGCGTCAAGAGAAATGACATAAACAAGATCATTATTGAAAAAGTTTCATTGTCGAATTGATCTCAAATTCATGAATTCAAATTCATTTATTCAAAAAAATAACTACGAGATTTACCAAAAAAAAATTGTATTTCTTATAAACCTTATAAATGTTATAGATCTTAAGACATTTTCTCTTAAATTCAGAAAAAATATTACTCCCATAAAAAAAAGGTAACATAAGTTCAAGAAAAGATGAAAAAGTCTTTCCCAATCGTAGGTGGAAAATGGAAGAGAGAAATACAGATTTCTTAAAATTGAATCAAATTGAACAAAATCAAACAACAATGTAACCAAACAGAAGAATCTGTATTATGTTTGACTTAATTTAATTTTAATAATTTAAAAATTTACTAAATTAATTTAATTTAAATTTTAAATAAAATCGATTCAAATCGACTCATAAACAACTCTAACTATAATAACATTTTTTTTTCATCAGTAGACAGTAGTTGCTTGTAATGGGCGCTTGCCATATATATATGTTCATATCATATCAAATTAGGGCACATGGGTGACTAGATTCAAAATTTGAGGATAAGTTTGGACCCTTATTTTTCCCACTTACGTGGCAATTTGAAATGATAAACATATAGATAAAATATGAAAGAAGCCTTGACGACTGACGACTGATGTAACTGATAAAGTTATTATTATGTGATCAGAAGGTTACAGGTTGGAATTGTAAAAACAATCTCTTATAAAATGTAGAATAAGACTGCATACAATAGACTCTTGCAATTAGATTGTTCCCCGAATTTCACGCATAGCGAAATCTTAGTGTACTAGGCTGCCCTAACATGTAGATAAAATATGCAAGTCGGAGGTTCGTTAGAAATACATAACATATATGATAGGGTTTGAATAATGATAAGATGCTTTTGAAGTTAACTTTTAATTGAAACTAGGGAGCAAAGAATGTCAAGAATGTTAAACTCTATCAAGTCTCAACTAATATGAAAATGACAATGACAATGACAACCAAATGATTCTTTAAGATTTGGTGGTAATTAACTACTATTAACTGAAAAGATATTTATGCAATAAGCATATTATTGAAGTTCATTTTCCAACCAAACACTAATAAACATACATAAGTTCAATATATTGCTCGATCCGTATCAACAAGTGCGAATTTTGAATTTCTAGCATATTGGTGTACAATTTAAAAAAGGGGAGGGGAGGGGGTTAATTTAAAGAAATCGATGGATTGTCTCAGTTAAAATCAACTTAAAAATTGATATAATTTGTTTGAAAAAAATCGATGGACTGTGTAGGTTTTATTCGTCAGTTTTTCATAAATATATATAATAGGAAATGCACAACTTTGAATCGAACCCAAGTATCTTCTACAACATTGAACAATTCTACCACTAGACCACACATGCTCTTTGATGAAATACTTTCGTTGTTTTTAATTTATACTCCATAATCGCATTTTTTGCACTTACAAAATTGACGGAGTCCCTCGATTTTCGTAACAAAAAAACGTGGGACTCCTTCGGTTTTCTTATAATTTTTTTAAAAAAGCTTATTTTTGCCTGGAAAATAACCGACATACATCCGTCGATTTTTTAAAAAGTCCATCGGTTTATTTTAAAAAAAAAAGAAATTATGAAAAACCTACAGAGTTTGACGGTTTTGTCTGTCAATTTTTTTCGTCGATTTTTGATATTTTTTCAGTAGTGTTTTAATATAAGTAGTTTTTTTAAGACAAAAAAGAAAATGCACACACGCATATTCATAACGGTAAATATTTATTCGCACTTAGTATTTATATCAAATTGAATAATTTAATTTTTATAGTTAAAAATTAAAGTAAACAATTTTTCATAAACTTCATGGAATACATCCTGACTACAATAGTTTAAAGGTGTTTGGCTGC
Source organism: Jaltomata sinuosa (assembly GCA_003996215.1). Taxonomy (NCBI): domain Eukaryota; kingdom Viridiplantae; phylum Streptophyta; class Magnoliopsida; order Solanales; family Solanaceae; genus Jaltomata; species Jaltomata sinuosa. The sequence goes on along the minus strand of QJPP01001963.1, from coordinate 442,996 downwards.
AGGTGTTTTCCCTACATCAAAGGAAGCAACAAGTTCTCTCCAAAGACATATCCATGTGTTTTCATTGAATATAGTAGCCTTCACAAAGGATACAAATGCTACTATCCATCCACAAGAAGGGTCTTTATATCAAGACATGTTGTGTTTGATGAACTAACACTTCCTTATGTGCAGGGAAACAACAATGATAGTACTTCTGCAGGTTCCATTCATCTTGCCACATTCTTTGAATTTTTCTCAGAATCAAAGAACACAGTGGATGTATTGCCAAGACAGGAATCTGGTTCTTCTGAACATCTGCCTACTGACTTGGATGATGTTTCAGGGGAAGTGTTGCCAGCTGAACCAACAGCTGAAGAACCTCAACAAGATATTGAGGAACTGTCAGCATCTACATCTGAAGAATTGTCAGCAGATACATCTGAAGATCATCAATCCCCATCTCTAGCCTCACATGAGAATTCTTCTAATGATTCTCCTATTGAAGCACAGGATGCTGCAGTGATGCAGATACCATTATATGAGGATCAGCAACAGCCAAAAGAACTCAGCATTGCAGATCAAAGGGGACTTCAATCGGAGGTTGATCTATCTAAACTCTTCACTGATCAAGTCCAATCTCAGCCACCAACTCTAGTTCAACCAACCATAACATAACATGCTATGATAACCAGGTCAAAAGCAAAAAAACTATCTCATACTTCATTAACTGCAAACAGGACAAACATTGTACCCAGTGAACCTAAGTTACTCAAAGAAGCACTTGGAACTTCACAATGGGTGGCAGCTATGAAGGAGGAGTTGCAAGCACTGGATGAGAATGAGACCTGGATTCTGGTTCCTAAAACTACTAAGATGAATGTAGTAGGATCCAAATGAGTTTTTAAGACCAAAATGAAGCCAGATAGATCAATTGAAAGATACAAGATCAGATTAGTTCCAAAGGGATACTCACAGCTTGAAGGAATAGATTTTGAAGAAACATTTAGTCCTGTTGTAAAAGCAACCACTATAAGAGTTGTTCTATCTCTTGCAATCACTCAGCATTGGTTTATTAAACAACTTGATGTTAAAAATGCATTTCTGCATGGACATCTTGCAGAAGAAGTATACATGAGTCAACCAACAGGATTTGTTGATCCTGATTATCCAGGACATGTTTGCCAGCTGAAAAAAGCACTATATGGTCTCAAACATGCTCCTAGAGCTTGGTTTGAAAGCTCCAGCTTGTATCTGCTCTACATTGGCTTCAAGTGCAGCAGAGCTGACTCATCTTTGTTCACTCTTCATTGTCCGGTAGGAACAATACTATTATTGTTATACGTAGATGACATAATAGTGACAGGGAACAACTCAAAGCAAATGGATGCAGTTGTGAAGAAATTGGGCACTGAATTTGCCATGAAAGACCTTGGACAACTAGGATTCTTCCTAGGAGTTGAAGTTACCTACTTTCCAGATGGAATTCACCTGTCTCAAAGGAAATATGCCAATGATTTGCTCCAGAAAGTAGACATGACAAATGCAAAGGAAGTTCATACTCCATTGATTCAGAAGCATGGCTTACAAGAGGCTACTGGGACTACAGTTGATCCCTCAATATACATGAGCATTGTGGGAAGCTTACAATACTTGACACTGACCAGACCAGATATAACTCATGCGGTGAACTTTGCAAGTCAGTTCATGCAGAATCCAAATTTTGTGCATCTCCAAGCTGTAAAAAGAATACTCAGATATGTAAAGGGAACTATTTCTCATGGTCTATGTATTACTTCTCAGTCCTCATTCAGGTTGTATGGTTTCTCAGATGCTGACTGGGAAGTATGTGCAACAACAAGAAGATCCACCACTGGTTACAGCATATACCTTGGTGCAAATTGTGTGTCCTAGTCCTCTCGAAAACAGAACACGATTGCAAGGTCAAGTGCAGAAGTTGAGTATAGAGCCTTAACTGCTACAGCAGCTGAGCTCACATGGCTGACTTACATTCTACAGGATATTGGAATATATATCAAGTCTGCCCCTATACTGTTTTGTGACAATATGAGTGCACTATACATGTCCACAAATCCAGTCCTACATGCCAGAACAAAACATGTAGAATTGGATTATCATTTTGTTAGAGAGAAAGTAGCTCAAGGACAATTAATCACTCAGTTTGTTTGATCAAGAGACCAACTAGCTGATATTCACACTAAGGCACTAGCAAAGGATCAATTCATGTTTTTCAGAGACAAGCTAAGAGTGATCAAATCACCTCCAATTAGCTTGAGGGGAAGTGTTAAAGATCAAGACAAAATCACTTAGAGATAAGTGTTAGTTACTAGTGATAATCTTGAATAATAGAGTTCATGTATAAGTCTAACTCTAGCTAGTTGTCTTGTAGTAGGAGTATTACTATATGTGTTGTAAGTGTAGTAGGAGTATTACTCTCTTTACTATAAGTGTATAAATACACTATGATGTATCTGTAATTTCTAATCAGCTAATACAAAGCATTACGCACCATATTAGCATAAGATTTCTCAATATATATATTAGATGTTTCAGAAAGAAAAATGGAGGTCATGACATTCATCTAAGTTTTATTTTTTACTTTTCAAAAGAATTACTAAAACAATAATTCATCAATAACTGAAATTAATATCCTCGAAAGATAATTGAGTTGGTTGAACAGATCATTTCTCAAATGAGGAATCTGATGTTCAAACATAGGCGATTTTAGATTTTTAAGATGACGGATGCACTATTGCTTTTTAAGAATAGCATCGTTTGTGTTTTGACTGTTGTTTCGGCATATTCTGCTTTAAAAAAATTAAATGGGCAGCAACTTTATAATGAAGATAGAAAACTACTATAATTTTTTTTTAAAAAGACAATAAGTGGGATTTGATCCCTTAATTTAAAGGAGCAAAGACCAGGTCTCAACCAACTCATCACTCAAACTCTTTTGACCATGGTGACTTCAGATAATATTAGATATATTTTAAGAATTATACAATAATATATCGAGTTTAGTCGGATGATCACAAGTTCACTTGACCCTTTTTTTGTACATAAATTTGTCACTGGGTTCAAAACCTTCTGTATGTTTTTTCAGTCGAACTCATCGCATGAGGCTTGCCTAGTACGATTTACTTTTTTTTTTTGTAGTTTGTGAGTTATTATACTAAATGTGGATTTACCTTGTGCATATCCGAAGAGTAGCGCGCGGCCGGTGATTCCTTGTTAAAAAGATAAAATAAAATATTATTAACCCTTATAGATAATATCAACTACATACCCTACAAAATGATGCTACCACAATAATCTATTTCTATAGAAAAATGAACCCTATGATTCAAATTTTGAATCAAGTAAATTTATGAAACTTTTAGTTTATCAAAGCTATAGTCACCTTTTAAAACAATGTTTTTTTTTCCCGTGTAGTCTATAATATATGGTAGATGCTAGCCTCTTTTTTTTTAGATTTTTTTTTTCCATGACATACTTCAAGTCCCATGCACCCACATGGAAATTGTTGTAACAGAGGTTACCAGACAATAATGCAGAAAAAGTGGAAAATAGAATTCTTCGAAAGTATCAAACAATTCATTTATAAAAGTATTTATTTTTATATAATAAAATAAAATGTATACTATTCAGATGGAAGATATCTTCATTATTAGAAATAAAAGTTTTTTTACCACAAATTACTGAAAAAAATATGTTAGGTACTATAATTTTTTCATTCATTTTTCACCGAGCCACCTTACTATGAAAATGCATGATGAGAAATAATTTCTCACCGAAATAGTGAAAAACCTTCTGATTTTTCCATATGAAAATATTACTATTTTTTATTTTCACCAATTCAATTAAAATATTTATAAAAATAGCCATTGGATATTTTTTAGCTATAGTGAAAAAATAATATTTTTTTAATAATACCATTATTACGAAGATAACCTAAAATAAATGTATTAATTTAGTATACTAATTTGCTGACGGCGTAGTAACGGTACGTAATTCAGCTAAATTAGCTTGGGGAAGAGAGAAGTCAACTTTCAAAAAATGAATTCGGGGTGGTGTTGTGATTGTCAGAATATAAAGTAACAAATTCACGAAGAAATCAAGGATTGTCAATACATAATATATATACATAAATAAAATATTTTTATCTAGCTATATAATATAATTTTTTGATAAAAAGATGTCAATCGATACCTCTCAATTACACATGGGTCCGTCAGGGGTGGGGGTGGGGGAGTGCTTTTAGAATGAAAGCTTCTTCTTTACGTTTTTAGCGTGTATTGCTATTTAAATTTTTTTTTTAAAATTGTTAATGAATGAATTGAGATGACAAGTAGTTGTAGTTGCAGAAGGGGATAACAAATAAAGGGTCAAATTTGAAGTGTATATGGATTTTTATAATATTAATGTATTTAATTTGATATAACTAATTACTTCGTTTTGGAAACGAATATGTAAGGTAAATAATTTATGAATCTAATTACTTATGTATATAATATATAACGCCTAAGAAAAGTTTTACATTATTTGTTATAAAGATATTTATATATGATTATTAATAATAAGTAAAATTAATAACTTAAATTTAAATTAAGTAATGCATTATAACAAGTTAAAATATCACCTAATAATGTAAAAGAAACCTTTATCAAATGATATTGGGTTCATCTGATCCTAATATTTTCAGTGCGAAATATATATTTATATGTAAATATTCATTAAATTGCAATAAATAGTAAGTTTGGACATATAATTTTTAAAATATAATGAATTCAATTATAAAAATCTTCTAAAGATTGTACTCGTACAATTTTAATCCTGAATTCGTCATTGTTTAGGGATCATTTAGTTTACGATACACTGTCTATATAAGAATATTTATAATTTTATACTATCAATAACCTAAAGGATATTTATAGGTTATTAATATCCTATAAATAGCCTAAAGAATATACTCTATTCGGATTATTTTACTTGTAGTTTTTACTAAAAATAAATAGTCTAAAATAATTATTATTTTAAAAAATTAAGATATAATTAGTTATTTATTTTCATCTTTATTCTTAATCATAAATATAAAGATATGTTAATATAATATAAAAATAAAATAAAATAATTAACTGTTTTTTTTCATCTTTACCCTTTAACCCTTAATAATTAGTAAATACTCTTCACAAAGGTAGAAAACTTGAAATAAGAAATATGCATGAGAAGTATGACATCTTTCAGTGGTCCCATCATATTCAATGGTGAAAGTGTTGAAACATGGGTCTGTCAAAGGGTAAAATTGTCCGCTAAATAAAAGTCTAAGCCAGTAGAACAAATAAACAATGCAGAAAAATAAAATTAATAACCAAAACGCCCTTAATATACCAAGCAAACATGTTGATCTGCTGCCTGCTTTGGCATGGAACTCCCTCTTTAAAATGTTCTCTATTATTTGAGATTTTCACCAAACATAAAGCATTAGAGTACCAGAGGGAAGAGATCCGCACCCGCATCATTTTAAAAAAAACTAAGACTTTAATCCGTCATGCCTTGCCTCGCATCTGCTTAGAGACTAACTTGTATCGTATAGCCTTAAACTCGCCTCGTTCTGCATTCGCTCCGCCCCATTGGCACCCTTAGAAAATGTGCTATAACAACTTAAAATGCATATTGATAATATACTCCCTCCGTCCATCTTTACTTGTTCATTATTGACTTTGCACAATTATTAAGAAACTATAAATAGAAGAGTAATTTTACCTTATCACCTTTTGAATGTAATAAATACAATGTCTTAAAAAATATAATAGGGAAATGACTATAATTAATGATAAGGGTAATTAGGAACTAAGTGTAAAATTATCTCTTGATTTCAAAAATTGGACAAGTATTGTTGAACATCTATTTTTAGTATAGTGGACAAATAAAGATGGATTGAGGGAGTAAAAGGTTATTCTCTTTGTTCTAATTTACTTGTCCATTATACTAAAAATGTGTCCATTTTTACTTGTTCAATTTAAAAATCAAGAGATAATTTATTATTTTATACCTATTTTACCTTTATTATTAAGTAATAGAGTATTCATTTTCTACTCCCTCCGTTCACTTTTACCTGTCCACTAAATTAAAAATAGATGTCCATTTTTTACTTGTCCAGTTTAAAAAATCAAGAGATAATTTATCAATTAGTTTCTAATTTACCCTTATTATTAGCTATAATCATTTTCTAAAGCATTAAATTTATTATACTATTCAAAAGATTGATATAGTAAAATTGTCATTGTATTTACTGCTCTTTAAGGGGTATTAATCACCCAAATGATATCTATATGTTATTAATATCCTAAAGAATATGCCTTTTTTGTTCCAAGTTATGTGATACACTTTTCTTTTTAGTTAATATAAAAAAAGACACATTTTTTTATTTGGTAAATATTTAATGACACTATCAATATTTTACCAATATTGGATCCTACTTATTTGGCAAAAAATTCCACAAAGGTATACTCTGTTCTTCAAAAATTCATTTAGTTTAAGGATAATTTTAAAACATTGTAAAATCTTCCCATATTTTTTAAACTTCATGCTAGTCAAATTATATCACATAAACTGAAACGGGAGAAGTTACAGGTAATCTGCTACAACAGCTTAAAATACACTGATACTCCCTCCGTCCATTTTTACTTGTCACTATTTCGCTTTTCGAGGTCAAATTGCATGAACTTTGACCAACATTTTAAGATGTATTTTTCATCATATTAATATGAGAAAAATTGCAACTTATAGCATTTTTCGTATAGTTTTTGATCATCTAAATTTAAAATTTAAAATATTAAATTAATTTACTTCAATTTAGTCAAATTAACATTTGTGTGACAAGTAAAAATCGACGGAGGAGTAATATAGTTATTTTGCATTGATTATGTACATAAAACTAGAAAAGAGAAAGTCAAATCTGAAGTGTGTGTATATATATTCAAGTTATGTCCTGAAAAATAAATACTACTCCATTCACACTTATACCAAAGCAGTAGTTGTCAAGAGAAAGTTTAGTTATGGAAGAAGCTCTGCTGCTGCCAGAAAATAGGGCAATTTTGAGGACAACAACATGGGATTCCTTCTTGGAAGCATTGAAGAAGGTGTGCTACATAGCCATACCTATGGTAGTGGTCACTGTTTCATCACACCTTGTAAGAATTTTGTCAATGATGATGATTGGCCATTTGGGTACACTTTCACTCTCTGGTGCTTCTGTTGCTACCTCTCTCACCAATGTTACTGGCTTTAGTCTCATTGTAAGTATCCGGATTTAATTTATATGTACTGACAGACTAACCGTTTGAACGAATCTTTACGCTGCTAGATCTCACATATTAAAAGATAACTATATGTAACTGTCTATAATACTTGATAGTAGTAACCCCAATAATAAGGCAATTAATCTTATCACATCTAGGGGTTTAGCCGTAGGCTAGTGTCAGAGGCGGATTCACGATTTAAGTTTCTTAATATTGAATTTACTATTATATTTTTAAAATAATGTGTTCATATTAACTACTTCATCCGTTTCAATTTATTTCAATTTATTTGACGTACTTTCTTTTTTAGTCCATTTTAAAAAAAAAATGACCCTTTTCCTTTTTAACAACTTTTTAATTCCAACTTTTCACATGATATGTTTAAGGCCTCAAGATTAAAGGGCGTTTTGGTACATTTATCATATCTTTAATTTAAGGCCATAAGATTTAAAAGTCTTATTTATTTTCATAAACTTCGTGCCAAGTCAGAAAGTATTGGATTCAGATGAACTCGATAACACTAAGTGCATCTGCCCCTGGCTAGTGTTGATCAGTGAAGTTATTCATTTTACCCTTAAAGCTATGGAGGAGGCTATTATCAAATTCAACACTTCTATTTGAACATGTAACTAATACTTTAAATAAGCTAAGCTAAATGAGTTCTAAAGCACCTCTTAATCAATGTACATAATAAACCAGACTTAGCTAACTCAAATGAAGTTCATATCTACTAGTATTTGTTGTCTTTCTTGTGGATTTTTACACATATTAATTTATATTCCGTATCAAAAGTATTGGATTCAGATGAATCCGATTCCGATAACACTAAGCTACATCCGCCCGTGGCTAGTGTTGATCAGTGAAGTTGTTCATTTAACCCTTAAAGCTATGGAGGAGGCTAGTATCATATTCAACCCTTCTATCCAAACACGTAACTATTTATTATAAAATTAATTGGAACACTGAAAAGTACTTCTTTTATTACTTAGATGTCTACCAGCTACTTTAGATAAGCTAAGCTAGCAGCTCTAAGTCAATGCACATAACAAACCAGACTTAGCTAACTCAAATAAAATTCAAATTTTCAACCTCCATTATTGTATGTCAAAATTTCTTCTCTTTTTTTTCCTACCCGGTGTTTGGCATCCGTATTGGAGCCTGACTAAATTCGAATTCGCATCGGGATTTCCCATATTGGGGGTAAAACACTCTCTAACAAAGGCGAGTCCGTACCTAAGGGGACTAATATATGTATGTGAAAATATCTGGTAATAATATATGTATGCTGCCAGTGGCGGATGCAGAGTATGAAGTACGAGTTCACGAGAATCTAGTAGTTTTTGCCAATCCATTGAATATTTATAAATATTTGATTGTGAACTCAATTACTATCACATATTATCTTGAGATTGTTATAGGAATTCATAAAATTCAAATACTGAATCTGCGTCTGTTAATATTGCAATGCAGTTAGGAATGGCTAGTGGTTTAGAGACACTATGTGGTCAAGCATATGGAGCTGAACAATACAAGAAATTAGGCATCTACACTACTGGAGCTATCATATCTCTCCTTTTGGTCTGCATACCAATATCTATACTATGGTTATTTGTTGACAAAATTCTTATTTTCTTGCATCAAGATCCATTGATTTCCACAGAAGCAGGCAAATATTCAATCTGGCTATTAGTTTCACTCTTCCCTTTCGCGATTTTGCAAGCGATCATACGTTACTTGCAGACTCAGAGCTTGATTCTTCCAATGGTTCTTAGCTCTGTTGCAACACTCTGTTTTCATGTACCAATTTGTTGGTTATTTGTGTTCAAGTTGAGTTTTGGAAGTGGTGGTGCTGCATTTGCAATTGGTTTGTCATATTGGTTCAATGTGTTGATACTTGGATTGTATGTGATGTACTCTTCATCATGTGAAAAGACTAGACTATATTTCTCAAGAGATGAAGTTTTTGCTAGCATAAAAGAATTCTTCCCTTTGGCTATTCCTTCTGCTTGCATGGTTTGGTAAGTTTGCTCCTTGCTCTTTTCCTATAGATACTCCATTCGTTTTGATTTATTTGTTTTACTTTGCTTTTTAGTCTGTTTTAAGTCACAAGACTCAAATGACGTTTTGGTACATTACACACATGATTCAAGAGTTTCCTCATGTTGAATCAAACTAAGACAAACAAATTGAAATGGAGGAAATATATGTCTAATTATTCCTTGCTATATATGTTCCAATATGCTGACTAAAGCTCCTGCGCTGGGAAAGGGTCGGACTATAAGGGTCTATTGTACGCAGTCTTGCCCTGCATTTTGGCAAAAGGTTGTTTCTACTGCTTGAACTCGTGACCTCCTCGTCACATCACGGTAGCTTTACCAGTCACGCCGAAACTCCCCTTCAAATACGCGTGCTTATTCATATTGAATTGTGTAATTATCTCATTTAATAATTTGAATTATTAAGAACATTATGGTGATTGCAGTCTTGAATGGTGGACATTTGAGATAGTGATATTACTAGCTGGTGTATTGCCAAAGCCTCAGCTTGAGACTTCTGTGCTTTCCATATGGTAAAACTAATTCTTTTTTCTCTTATCTTTCACTTATTTATTTTTTATAATTAAACATTAATTCACCACTAATTACGTATTGATGAATGATATATGTGAGTGATTTTTTTTTTTTTAATTTACAGCCTATCTGTTGCTTCCACTCATTACTTCTTGCCATTTTCCCTTGGTGCTGGAGCAAGGTTTGGATCCCTCTGCTAATTTTGTAATACTCTCTTGTTTAAATTCGTTTGTTCGGTTTTAATTTGGCACAAAATTTAATACTTACATGCATCATGTGTAAATCAACTTAATGCAACTTAATGTAGTTTAGTGCTTAATGAAGTAAAAATAAATATTAATTAGCCATTGTTAAGTGATAGTTGTGTATTTTTCTAAATAACACATATCATGTAGTCATTAATTTAGTGCAAACGCTTTGTACGAGTTAAGTTTTAGTACCATTGAGAATTTTGAGTGTTTTCTTAAGTTTTCTAACTTCATTCATGCAACTTTTGCTTAAATGCAATGACTATTTATTTAACTGTCTATTTCTTTTTAAAGGTCAACTCTGTGAAAAAAATGACTTCTTAAAGGGTCAAAATAGCTCAGAATATACTCTATGTGATCCCTTATTAAATTATTGAAAAAAAATTCATTACAATTCAGTCAAGTTGCTTCGTAAATGCAATTTTACAAGTTATTGCATAATTGTTGATAAGAATCAAATTGGTTCAAATATGTCCTTCAGAATGCATGTAGATCCAAATATGTCCTCTGTTAAGATCTATGTGAAATAAAGACATTTTCAGGCAGTGACGGATCTAGAGGGTGGGAGGGTATTCACGCGAACTCCCTCGACAAAAAAAATATATTGCTTATATAACATAATTTTCTTTTTATTTTTTATGTATGTATATAGATCTTGAATTCCATGAATACAAGGCTAGAGGTTAGGTTAGTGGTTTAGGGGATTCAATATTCACCTTGAGGTTCGAAGTTTAAATTCCAAACACTAGATATATATAATAAAATTTCAAACACTCTTAATGAAATTTCTGACTTCACCATTGATTCTCATTCCCTAAACCTCACTTGTGGAATCACACCGAATATATCATTATTTGTATTGTATAATAGACGATAAACTCCTTTTGGTGAAAATTCTGCCTCGGGCACCTATTGCAGCACAAGAGTATCAAATGAACTAGGAGCAGGGAATCATGAGGCAGCTAAAATGGCAGTTAGGGCAGCACTTGCAATATCAATGGCAGATGCAGTCATATCCAGCACTATATTTTTCAGTTGCCGTCATGTAGTTGGATATGCATTCAGTAATGACAAGGAAGTTGTTCATTATCTAAGTGATATGACTCCTTTTCTATGCATCTTGATTGTCTCTGACTGCATCCAGGCTGTGCTTTCTGGTATGCATGCTATTCTCTTTCTCATCACCCCTTATTTTATTATTATATTGTTAGATTTGTCAGATGGTTAAAAAAAGGACAGCCTGATGCACTAAAGCTTCCGCTATGCGCAGGGTCCGGGGAAGGACCCGATCACAAGGGTCTATTGTACGCAGCTTTACCTTTCATTTCTGCCAGAGGCTATTTTCAAGATTTGTCAGATGGGTTATTTAATTAATAAAAGTAGTTATTATCTCAAAAACTTATTTTCTTGTTGAAAAGAATTGAAATCAAGAAGAAATTAAAATGACTTTTTGAAATATAACTATTAGTTGAGTGATCATATGAGAAAATCAACTCCTTATTTATTGCCTTCATGAATCAATATTGGGGAAATTAAGGAGAGTTTCATTTCTCATATGGTCATTCAACTTATCCATAGATATTATCTCAAAAATCACTTTTTTTTGTTGAAGGAAAATTGGAATAACTACTCATTTCGTTTTATTTTATGTGACACATTTTTCTTTTTAGTTCGTTCTAAAAAAATATCACTTTATTATAATTAAAAATAATTTAATTTTAAAATTCTCCCTTTTGCCATTAAACTAAAAATCATGAGTTCGCCTTAGGAAAACATCACTTGCCATATCAATGCTTTTTAGTATATGATTTGATATGAAAATTTACAGAGTGACAAAGTGCTAATGTGGCAAATGACCTGTTATAATTGACTTTTTGATCAATAGTATTTTCTAAACAATTATTTTGATGTGACAAGAGATAATTTTGCCACTTTAATGTTATAAATATTATAACAATTGAGTTATCTTGTTACGTTAAGTAAAGTTCAGTGATGATACGTGAAATTAACCTTCAAATCATATTGTCTTACTTTAAATGGCTATACAATAGGAGTTGCAAGAGGAAGTGGATGGCAACATTTGGGAGCATATGTAAATCTTGGTTCATTTTATTTGGTTGGAATACCAGTAGCCATAATATGTGGCTTCCTATTCCATTTACAAGGAAAAGGCCTTTGGACTGGACTCAATGTTGGAAATTTACTCCAATCTCTTCTCCTTTCCCTCATTACAAGTTTCACAGACTGGAAAAAACAGGTACAAATTAATTAAATACTTGTGTTTATAATGGGATTAATAATTATTTTCTCTGTTTTAATTTGTTTATCTGATTTTAACTTGATACGGAATTTAAGAAAAATAAAATAAGACTTTTGAATTTTAAGATCTTAAGCTAAAGATATATGGAATCAGTGGCGTAGCCATATGTAAAGAAAGGTAGTCAATTAAACACCCTTCGTCGAAAGATTATACTATATATAGAGAAAATTATATGAAGTGTTTAAATTAAAAACAAATTAAAACGAAGAGAATACCATTCTTGAAAATGACTTTTGTGACTAACAACATTCTTGTTTGGTTTGCAGGCATCAATAGCCAGGGAAAGAATCTTTTATTGAAGAAAAGTATTGAAAATTGAGACAGCTAAGTCAAAAGGAAAACAAATTTGGTTGTTTTGACATTCTACCACTTCAATTTCTCTAGGCAAATATGGTATTGTAGCAAAAAGTTGACTAATTATTGTTCAATTTCAAGAGGCCAAAATGAAGAGTTGAAAAACTTTATCATGTTTCTCGTATAACTGACATTAATTGTGTGAGATTTATTTTTTATCTCACAAGTTAGTAGACTCAAAAGTGCAAGATTTTGATCCACCAACTCGTGAGACAAATTAAAAAAAGCATCGGTCCACTGTGTATGACATTTTCTTGTCCATTATAAAAAAATATCATTAATAAAAATGAATGAATGTTTGTGTAGAAAAAAATATGGAGCAAGAATAACGAATTGTGTATCTTACAAGTGAAAAAATTGTTGAATTTGTTACCACAGGAATTTGCCTTAAGTCCAACTTTGAAAAAGAGGACAAGAAAAAATGTTAACCTTTCACAAAATAAAACAAAAAAAACAAAGCAGCCTTAAGTCCAACTTTGAAAAAGAGGACAAGAAAAAATGTTAACCTTTCACAAAATAAAACAAAAAAAACAAAGCACTCAAGATCAAAATTTTTTTTGGCCCATGCAGGTCTCGAACCTGCGACCTTCGCGTTATTAGCACGACGCTCTAACCAACTGAGCTAATGGGCCCTGTTGTTTCAATTATGTGGTTGTTTATTGAGATACGTTAACTTTCTTAAGGATTCTTGAGTTGCTTGGTACATACATGAATAAGAGCATGTTTGGCCTAGCGATTGGGAGGTAAAAAAGTGCTTAAAGAAAAATGTGTTTTTTTGTCAAAACAAGGTGCTTGGCTAATTACTAAAAGTGCTTTTAAATAGAAGCAGAAGCAATTTTTCTGCTGTTGGGAAGAAACAAAAAATTTCTGCTTTTTAAAAAAATCAGAAGCAGAAAATTATTTTTTTCAAGACAAAAATATACCTATCATTTATATATATATATTTACCAATATATCCCTTGTTAAATAATTAGCATATTTCATAAATTTGATTAAGTTTTATCTAAAAATTTTACTTTTCATTCTTATACCATAACTTCTTTATTTTATTTTATGTTTTATATATTATTATTTTATTTTATATATATATATATATATATATATATATATATATATATATATATATATATTATTTTATGTTTCTATTAGATAAGCATTAAATATGCTAGTGAACTCAGGAAAAAGGTAATAAAAAATAAAATTTTCATTTAATTATATTATTTTACATATAAATTTTAGTAATTGTGAAAGTTTTACTTTTGTAAATAAGGATAATAACAAAATAAAAAATAACAATCATCAATATTATTTAATATTTTAAACTAGATATTATTAGATTATTTATGCAACTAACAGAATATTGTATTATCTTACAAGTGAAAGTGTATGTGTTAAAAAATTACTCATTCTTATACTATTAACACAAACAAGCAATTAATATAATAAAAAAATTTATAATAGATATTTTAAATAATTTCTCTTGATAAAACAATCTTAATAATAAAAGTCCATTGATACCTGCCCTTTTCGTAATTTGTCTCTCAAAAGCACTTTTAGAAAAAGATTAGTCAAACACAATCTGTTTATCAAAAGCACTTTTTAAAAGAATTAGCCAAACGCAAACTATTTTTTTCAATTTTTTTTTTCTGAAAAGCTGTTTTATAAAAGTGCTTCTTAAAATAAGCAGTTTTTTCAACCACTAGGTCAAACAGGCTCTAAGAATAATAAATTCGGAATAAAAATTGAAATTAATTTTATCCTATATTTAATTTGAAGTGTTAGCTATTCAAAATTATTTTATCCTACCTTTGGTACTTAAATAATGAGATTAATTATCCCATATAGAAAGGAGGATAACTAATCTCATAGAATATATCTGTCTATCTCATACCACATATCAAACGATTTTAAATATTAGAAAAATAATTTAAGAAAAAGTAAGTAGTTCAAACTATTATTTGATACATTTTTCTAGCTAATATTTGTAAATATGTGAGAATACAATAAACACTAGTTAATTAACTTGGAACACCTTAGAATTTTACTCAACTATAAAGTATTGGTGTGCATTTTAATATTTAATTAAATTATTAAAGTCCATATATTAGTGGGTATAAATTGACAAAAAGGTGATCATTATTTTTGAGGTAACTTATGTAACCACCAATGCCATGATCTACCTCTTTATGCCATGTAACTCATCTAACCTTGAAGTCATTCATTTACCCACGTTACTACCCCATATTTTTCTTATTCATTGCAAGAAAGAATTTCTCACCTATAAATAGTGATGGTTTTGCATTATATTGGGAGAGTAAAAATAGAGTGAAAAAAGATGAGAAGTATTATATTGTGTTTATATTTGAGGTTAGTGTAGTGAAAGAGAGAGTTGAGACAAAAAAAATATTCTAAGTCTTCAACTATATTCATTATACAAAAGAGAGAGTATTTATGTACAGTGTTGAAGCAAAGTGTTCTTATGGTGGAGCTTTGGACTCTTCAACTAATCCGGAGTTGTTTGAGTTGTACGACGTTGTTGGGTTGTTGTATCCTGGAGGGAACAAGTTAAGAGTGATACTGCTGGATCAGTGTAGATAATTATGTCGCAGTGGGCTTGAATCTCCTTAAAGAGAGCGAGATATTCGCACCTCAACCTGAATATATTTTTATTTATTTTATTTTTTAACTATAACTATCACAATTTATGATATATTACACCAACACACAACATACATTAACTAGTTTGTTTAAAAAATTCACTTCTCATATTTTTTCTCAACTATATATTTTTAAGTTCCATAACACGTGTAGCCTTTTTTTTTTTCTTCTTTTTTTACACATGACCAGTCTCATTCCCTTTTCTGGTTTAACCATATGCTACCTAAAACTTATTGGCCCATTAAAAAGAAAAGTGTTTTCTATCAGATATTTCTAGCAAGATACGCGAACCCCAAAACCTCTTGTTATGGCTAGTTATTCCTCTTTTTTTTTTATAGTTACAAACTTACAATGTGTTCAAACTTTTCCTTTTTTAATTAGGCGTGAAATAACGTTTCTTGTGAACTTCACCCAATCAAGCAAACATTTATTCATTTTTATTAATAATATTTCTTTTATAATGGACAAGAAAATGTCATACATATAACACAATGGACTGAGCCTTCTTTTAATTTGTCTCACAAATTGGTGAACCAAAATCTTATATTTTTGGGTTCACTAACTTGTGAGATGAAAAAGAACATCACACAATTACTGTCAGTTACGTGAGAAACACATAATAAAGTTTTTCAACTCTTTATTGTGGCCTCTTGAAATTAAACAATAATTAGTCAAAACTTTTTGCTACAATACCATATTTGCCAAGAGAAATTGAAGTGGTATAATGTCAAAATAACCAAATTTGTTTTCCTTTTCACTTAGCTGTCTCAATTTTCAGTACTTTTCTTCAATAAAAGATTCTTTCCCTAGCAATTGATGCCTGCAAACCAAATAAGAATGTTGTTAGTCACAAAAGTCATTTCCCAGAATGGCAGTCACTCTGTTTTAATTTGTTTATCTTAATAGTTTTTGTTCATTTCAAAAAGAATATTTTTTTTTGACAACTTTTTAACAGCACCTTCAAATTGATATATTTTAAGTGTTTTTAATTCAAAATAACTTTTAAGATTTTGTATAATATTTGAATAAGGTAAAAAAAATATTTTTGAACACATGATTTTAAGCCAAAATAACAAAAAGAAGCTAAAAGTGAAGAGCAACTTAAAATAAGCCTATCCAATCAGACTCCAATTAAGCTTTTCACATGGCATGTTTAAGTCCACAAGAATAAAGAGCATTTTGGTACATTCCACACAGTGGCGAAGTCATAAATTTCATTAAGAGTGTTCAAGATTTAATATATACGTGTGAAAAATAATTTTTAATCTAAACATTTCATATAATTTTCTCTATATATAGTATAATCTTTCGACGAAGGGTGTTTAATTGACTACCCTTCGATACATATGGCTACGCCACTGATTCCATATATCTTTAGCTTAAGATCTTAAAATTCAAAAGTCTTATTTTATTTTTCTTAAACTTCGTATCAAGTTAAAATCAGATAAACAAATTAAAACAGAGAAAGTAATTATTAATCCCATTATGAACACAAGTATTTTAAGTAGTACCTGTTTTTTCCAATCTGTGAAACTTGTAATGAGGGAAAGGAGAAGAGATTGGAGTAAATTTCCAACATTGAGTCCAGTCCAAAGGCCTTTTCCTTGTAAATGGAATAGGAAGCCACATACTATGGCTACTGGTATTCCAACCAAATAAAATGAACCAAGATTTACATATGCTCCCAAATGTTGCCATCCACTTCCTCTTGCAACGCCTGTTGTATATATAGCAACAAAAATAAGACATTTAAAGTAAGAACAAACATAACATGCGATATGAAATCATTTGATATATATAAAGTTGGAGTTTTGTTTGAACATGCAAAATAGGTGAATTTTTTCCAAAGTTTAAGAGGATTGTTGGAACATTTTTTCCATATATACCTTTTTTTAATGAGATTTTTAACTACTTTACTTATTTTCTAGGAGAATAGTTTTGGAATAATCATAAGGCTAACAGTGGAAAGTAACTTTTAGTTTATGTTCTTAGATATTTTTCTTAAAGGGTGTATCATATCCCAACAATTCACTTATTATTTCAGAGAATCACACTTTTTCTTTATTTCAATTTACTTCAACAAAAAGAAAATTGAGATAATAATTGTTAAGGAGTGATCATCTGAGAAACTATGCTTAATTTCCTCATTGATTCGTGAAGGCAATAAATAAGGGGTTGATTTTCAGAAAGTCACTCAACTAATAATTACTATTTCAAAAAGTTATCTTTTTTTCTTTATTCTAATTTTCTTCAACAAAGAAAGTGATTTTCAGAAATAATAATTATTAGTTGAATGACCGTATGAAAAATTAAGCTCTGCTTCATTTCCCCGTGATTCATGAAGGCAATAAATAAAGGGTTGATTTTTTCGGTTGTCACTTAATTAATTTATTATCACAGAAAGTCATATTTCTTCTTAATTTCAATTTTCTTCAATAAAGAGTCACTTTCTGAAATAATTAATAATAGTTAGTCGAGTAACCTTATGAGAAATGATGGTCTGCTTAATTTTCACATTGATTTATGAAGGCAACAAATAAAGAGTTGATTTCTCATGTGATCACTCAAATAATAATTATTATCTCAGATTTTTTTTTCTTAATTTCAATTTTCTTAAAAAAAAAATATACTTCTCAGTTTAAAAAAATGATCTATTTTGACTTGACACGAAATTTAAGGAAATAAAGAAGACTTTTGAATTTTGTGATCTTAAATTAAAGATATGTCAAATGTATCAAAATGTCCTTTAATCTTGTATTTTTAAACATGACATGTGAAAAGTTAGAATTAAATTATTGCCAAAAAAAGAAAATGTCATTCTTATTGAAATTGGCTTAAAAAAAAGTAGTTCATTCTTTTTGAAACGCAAGAAATAACTTTTAGTGGGATGATCTAACACAATAAAAAAAAAAAGGGTGGTGAGAAAGAGAATAACATACCAGAAAGCACAGCCTGGATGCAGTCAGAGACAATCAAGATGCATAGAAAAGGAGTCATATCACTTAGATAATGAACAACTTCCTTGTCATTACTGAATGCATATCCAACTACATGACGGCAACTGAAAAATATAGTGCTGGATATGACTGCATCTGCCATTGATATTGCAAGTGCTGCCCTAACTGCCATTTTAGCTGCCTCATGATTCCCTGCTCCTAGTTCATTTGATACTCTTGTGCTGCAATAGGTGCCCGAGGCAGAATTTTCACCAAAAGGAGTTTATCGTCTATTATACAATACAAATAATGATATATTCGGTGTGATTCCACAAGTGAGGTTTAGGGAATGAGAATCAATGGTGAAGTCAGAAATTTCATTAAGAGTGTTTGAAATTTTATTATATATATCTAGTGTTTGGAATTTAAACTTCGAACCTCAAGGTGAATATTGAATCCCCTAAACCACTAACCTAACCTCTAGCCTTGTATTCATGGAATTCAAGATCTATATACATACATAAAAAATAAAAAGAAAATTATGTTATATAAGCAATATATTTTTTTTGTCGAGGGAGTTCGCGTGAATACCCTCCCACCCTCTAGATCCGTCACTGCCTGAAAATGTCTTTATTTCACATAGATCTTAACAGAGGACATATTTGGATCTACATGCATTCTGAAGGACATATTTGAACCAATTTGATTCTTATCAACAATTATGCAATAACTTGTAAAATTGCATTTACGAAGCAACTTGACTGAATTGTAATGAATTTTTTTTCAATAATTTAATAAGGGATCACATAGAGTATATTCTGAGCTATTTTGACCCTTTAAGAAGTCATTTTTTTCACAGAGTTGACCTTTAAAAAGAAATAGACAGTTAAATAAATAGTCATTGCATTTAAGCAAAAGTTGCATGAATGAAGTTAGAAAACTTAAGAAAACACTCAAAATTCTCAATGGTACTAAAACTTAACTCGTACAAAGCGTTTGCACTAAATTAATGACTACATGATATGTGTTATTTAGAAAAATACACAACTATCACTTAACAATGGCTAATTAATATTTATTTTTACTTCATTAAGCACTAAACTACATTAAGTTGCATTAAGTTGATTTACACATGATGCATGTAAGTATTAAATTTTGTGCCAAATTAAAACCGAACAAACGAATTTAAACAAGAGAGTATTACAAAATTAGCAGAGGGATCCAAACCTTGCTCCAGCACCAAGGGAAAATGGCAAGAAGTAATGAGTGGAAGCAACAGATAGGCTGTAAATTAAAAAAAAAAAAATCACTCACATATATCATTCATCAATACGTAATTAGTGGTGAATTAATGTTTAATTATAAAAAATAAATAAGTGAAAGATAAGAGAAAAAAGAATTAGTTTTACCATATGGAAAGCACAGAAGTCTCAAGCTGAGGCTTTGGCAATACACCAGCTAGTAATATCACTATCTCAAATGTCCACCATTCAAGACTGCAATCACCACAATTAACAATATTCTATTCATCATCAGAACACCAAACTAAGGCAAAAAATAATACTAATATTAAAGACATAATTAAGTAAATAAATATATACTTTTTTTTAATAATTGAAAGTTTTGAATGAGATGATTAGGCAATTCAATATGATATCAGTAAGGGCATGTTGAAATATACTAATATAATTAAGATAATTGAAAGTGTGCACTCTTTAAAGCTTTTATATAAGTTGGTCACACACTTTAATATGGTATTAAAATAGCAAAAGTCTAGGGTTCGAGTCTCACCTTACCATCACACATTATCAAAAAAAAAAATTGCGCATTTGACCCACGAAAAAGAACTAGGTTCACACGTGAAGAAACGTGTTTTAAATAAAGACAGATCTAGAATTTGATGTTTATGATTTTTTACAAAGATCTCAAGGTCCTATATAATAATAATTGGATTCACAGTTAAATATTTATAAATAGTCAGTGCATTCTTAATGTATATACATAAAATTTCTTAACAAAAACTATTGTATTCACGTGAACTTATGTGTGACACTATAGATCCACCCCTTAGACATAGATCCATGATTTAAAGTTTATGGGCTTCTATAATGACCTCAAATTAAATATACAATATAGACTGAATTCATAATTCAATTTTCATAAATATTTAGTGAATTTTCTAATATAAATACGTTGTTTGGGCAAATGCTATTAGTTCACATGAACTCAGTACTTTTAAGGATAGAATCCGCCTCTACTTCCCCTAGTTAAAAACATAATAAAGTATATAAATATAACTCGTCTACCGGCTTAACTGGTAAAGTTGCTGCCATGTGACCAGGAGGTCACGAGTTCAAGCCTTGGAAACAACATCTTGCAAAAATGCAAAGTAAAGCCCCTTGTGATCGGGCCATTCCATGAACCTTGCGCATAGCGGGAGCTTTAATGCACTGAGCTATCCCTTCTTTTTTTTATCTATCAACTTAAGTTTTTAAATAAGAGTACCACACAATTTAACAATTTCATTCATGCATTTCCCTATCAAGTAAAGTAAGGCAAGAAATCATAAGGAATAAGCCAAAATATAGTACCAAAAACTTACCAAACCATGCAAGCAGAAGGAATAGCCAAAGGGAAGAATTCTCTTATGCTATCAAGAACTTCTTCTTTTGAGAAATATAGTCTAGTCTTTTCACATGATGAAGAGTACATCACATACAATCCAAGAATCAACACATTGAACCAATATGACAAACCAATTGCAATGGCAGCTCCATCACTTCCAAAATTCAACTTGAACACTAATAACCAACAAATTGGCACATGAAAACAGAGTGTTGCAACAGAGCTCATAACCATTGGAAGAATCAAGCTCTGAGTTTGCAAATAATGTATAATCGCTTGCAAAATCGCGAAAGGGAAGAGTGCAACTAACAACCAGATTGAATATTTTCCTGCTTCTGTGGAAATCAAAGGATCTTGATGCATGAAAATAAGAATTTTGTCAACAAATAACCATAGTATAGATATTGGTATGCAGACCAAAAGGAGAGATATGATAGCTCCAGTAGTGTAGATGCCTAATTTCTTGTATTGTTTAGCTCCATATGCTTGACCACATAGTGTCTCTAAACCACTAGCCATTCCTAACTGCATTGTAACAGTAACATAGACGGATTCAGGATTTGAAGTTTATGAATTTCTACAACAATCTCAAAATGATATATATATATATATATATGAGCCTGTTTGGATTTGCTTAAAAAAAGTAGCTTTTAAGCAATGTGATTAAAAAATGAAAATAAGTGCTTATAAATAAGTAGATAAGTGTTTGGATAAAAAGTGCAAAAATTGAAAAAAAAACTGTTAATGTGTTTGATAAACAAGTGTTGTTAAACATTTTTTTGTTATAGGAGAAAGGAAAAGATAGAGAAGCGGCATGAGAATGACAGAAAATAGAGCACTTACATATATTTTAGGGCTGAAAAGTTAGAGTAGTGTTGGAATTTGAAAAAATTATAAAGGATAAAAAGGAAAATGTATTGGTCAAACTTAAAAAGAATTTTAAGCTAAAAGCAAAAAATTGTGTTTTATCAAACACTCAATTAAGCTAAAAAAGAAATTAAAATCTGGTTTGACCAGATTAAAATCTTATCCAAACAGACTCATAATAGTAATTGAATTCACAATCAAATATTTATAAATATCCAATGGATTTCTTAATACCTGTAAAAGATCTGGGCAAAAATCTCAACACTAGCCAAGGCCGGATGTAGCTTAGTGTTATTCGATTCATCTGAATCTAATACTTTTAATGTGGAGTATAAATTAATTATGTGCAAAAATCCACAAAAGAAGACAACAAATACTAGTAGATCGATATGAACACATAATTTTAAAAATATAATAATGAGTTCAACATTAAGAACCTTGAATTCTGGATCCGCCTCTTACTTATTAGTGAGGTTACCACTTACCACTATTAGTATTATAGATAGTTACATATAGTTATCTTTTAACATGTGAAGTTTAATAGCGTGAAGATTCGTTCAAACTATCAGTACATATAAGTTAAATTCGGATACTCACAATGAGACTAAAGCCAGTAACATTGTGAGAGAGGTAGCAACATAAGCACCAGAGAATGAAAGTTTACCACTATCAGTATTATAGACAGTTACATATAGTTATTTTTTAACATGTGAGATTTAGCAGTATAAAAATTCGTTCAAACTGTTATTCTGTCAGTATATATAAGTTAAATTCGGATACTTACAATGATACAAAAGCCAGTAACATTGGTGAGAGAGGTAGCAACAGAAGCTCCAGAGAGTGAAAGTGTACCCAAATGGCCAATCATCATCATTGACAAAACTCTTACAAGGTGTGATGAAACAGTGACAACTACCATAGGTATGGCTATGTAGCACACCTTCTTCAATGCTTCCATAAAGGAATCCCATGTTGTTGGCCTCAAAATTGCCCTATTTTCTGGCAGCAGCAGAGCTTTTTCCATAACTAAACTACTCTATCTTGACAACTACTGCTTTGGTAATGTGAATGGAGTAGTATATATTTTTAAGGCCAAAACTTGAATATATATACACACGCGCACTTGAGGTTTGACCTTTCAGTCCACTTGTTCATGTTTGACGTGACACACCTTTTGAGAAGCAAAAAATAAAGGCATAATACATAAACATGCCCTTTAACTTGGCGCCAACTTGCATCTATGCCCTCCGACTTTGGATGTGCAAAAGTAGGCATTTAAACTTATATAAAGTTAAACAAATAGACACATGCGTTCTACGTGGCGCCCTACATGGCAATATAGCATCTTACATGGCGTCCTACGTGCCTTATGCCACGTAGGAAGAGCATGTCTATTTGTTCAACTTTATACAAGTTTAAGTGCTTACTTGTGCGCGTCCAAAGTTGAAGGGCATGGATGCAAGTTGGCGTCAAGTTAAAGGGCATATTTATGTATTAAATAGTAAATTTACTATATCATCCTTAATTATTAAGTGATCTAAAATTTAGAAATGAATAGTATTTAATTCTTCCTCTATTCCAATTTATGTGATATAGTTTGATCTGGGCACAAAGTTTAAGAAATATGAAAAGATTTGTAATGTTTCAAATCTACCCTAAAATAAATAAATTTTTAAATAGAAGAGTATACCTTTGTAGACTTTTACCAAATAAGTGGGATCCGACATGGGTAAGAAGTTGATAGTGTCATTAAATATTTACCAAATAAAAAAATGTGTCTTTTTTGGGACCGACTAAAAAGGAAAGTGCGTCAGATAAATTAGAACTGATGGAGTAATAAGAGTAAAATAGGTATAAATTGGTAAGTTATCTCTTGATTTTTTTCAAATTGGACAAGTAAAAATAGACATCTATTTTTAATATATTAAATAAATAAAAATAAATGGAGAAAATAATTGTTTATATTATCAGTGTACTTTAAGTTATTGTAGCAGATTACCAGTTATATTCTTTATGATACATACAAATATCTTATAGGTAGCACCTAGGGTGTGTTTAGGTATGGAGGAAAATGTTTTTCTAGGAAAATAAGTAATTTCTTACTTATTTTCTTGTGTTTGATATGCAAATAAAAGATATTATCCTAAAATCATTTCTATATATCTAAAACAAAACTATAAGGATAATAGTGAAGATAGGAGTTGATGGTGCGGGGTGGGGTGGAGGTAGGCGTGATGCGGGTGGGGTAGAATTTCTTTTAAAAAATTAGGGGGATGGTGGAGGCGATGGGGTGGGGTTTGTGTTGGGTTCAAAATCGGTAGGGCATCATGCGGAAGCTAATAATTGTAAACTTTAAAAGGCGATAACTCAGATGACAAAGAAACTATAGTAAAAAATATATTATTCGATATGATTTGGCCAATTGGTCTACATATGACAAACTAATATTAAAAAGTATAAAACTATTGAGAGAAAATCTCCCTCTAAACAAGACTCTTTTGATGACTACATAGTGGATGCTATTGTGTTATGTTTGAGAAGAAACAATCTTCTATTTATAGAAGTCCAAAACTTCTCCTCCAAGAAAGAATTAACCAATTATGAAAGAGATCTTTTCCTACAAGGAAACCTTTTTCACCAAAAAAACTTTTTTGAAGTAAAACACAGTTATGGTAAAATTCAAATAAGGTAAGAAAATTAGGGCATTGGCCTGAATTTTCTGGCAAAATAATCTCCATCTTCTTCTTTATTCACATAATCCTGCTTGTCATAGTTAAAAATAAAATTTAAAATTTTGTGGTTAAAAATATTTTAAAAATATTTAATTTTTATTTTTAAAGATGCAACAACAGACAGGTATGTTGAAAATATGGTTGAAACTTGAAACTCCTTCTCCACATGTAGTATCTAGAAAAAAATCTTCATTATCATCAAATTGGTTGCAACTTGATTTGAATCCGCCTTAAACTTGTCTTCAATCTCATTCAACTATTGGACCCATTGTATCGTTGGATCTGATACCACTTGTTGGGTTCGAAATCGGTAGGGCGTTATGTGGAAGCTAATAATTACAAACTTTGAAAAGCGATATATAAATCAGATGACAAAGGAACTATAATAAAAAGCATATTATTCGATATGACTTGACCAATTGTCCTACATATAAAAAATTAATATTAAAAAACATAAAACTACTGAGAGAAAATTTTCCCCTAAATAAGACTCTTTTGATGGCTACATAGTGGATGTTATTGTGTTATGTTTGAGAAGAAAAAATCTTCTATTTATAGAAGTCCACAATGACTTCTCCTCCAAGAAAGAATTAACCGCCAATTATGAAAGAGAAGTTTTTCTACAAGGAAACCTTTTCACCAAAAAAAACTTTTTGAAGTGAAACACAGTTATGGTAAAATCCAAATAAGGTAAGAAAATTAGGACAAACGCTAACAGTTTGGGGGTGGGGGGGGGGGGTAGAGTACAATTTTTTTAAAAATATTGTGGTGGTGGGGTGGAGAGTGGAGGGATTAGGATTGGGTGGGAGTGAGGTAGAAAAAATAATTTTAAATTTATTTTTAAAAAAATTGTGGTGGTGGGGGGGGGGGGGGGGGATAGAAAAAAATAATTTTTTTTTAATATGTGGTGGGTGGGATAGAAATATTTTTTTAAAAAATTTAAAAAAATTGTGTTGGGGTGGGGTAGTGGTGGTGAAGGTGGGGGTAGGGTGGGATGGGGTGGGGTGGGGTGGGGTGGGTGAGGTGTTGTGGGGTGGTGGTGGAGGTGGAGTGGAGGGGTGGGTCATGGGTGTGGGGTTGGATGATTGTGAGGGTAGAGATGAGACAATGCTATTTGTTTTTTTTACTTTCATTAGAAATGTCATTTTCCTTATTTTCAAGGAGCTTGTTTTCCATAAGAAAATATTTTTCAAATTCTTTGACCAACCAAACGCGAGAAATAGGAAAATATTTTTCTTCAAACCCAACACACCCCTAGCGTAAATATTTTTTAATAGACATAGTGTATTGTAAACCAAATGACCTCTAGTCAGTGATGAATTCAAGATTTAAATCATACAAGTTCAATCTTCAAGTTAAGATTGTTAAAATTAAACCGATTGCATTTTTAAAATTATTGGTTTAGA
Source organism: Jaltomata sinuosa (assembly GCA_003996215.1). Lineage (NCBI taxonomy): Eukaryota > Viridiplantae > Streptophyta > Magnoliopsida > Solanales > Solanaceae > Jaltomata > Jaltomata sinuosa. The sequence goes on along the minus strand of QJPP01001963.1, from coordinate 416,979 downwards.
CCTACTATATATTAAAATTTAATAATTTTTTACATACAAATTTATGTTTCGCATCGAAAATACCCGGTGCTGCAACTCAACAACTGCCCTATGTGCACAAAAATTTTACACCATAAAAGTTTTTTGTCTTCCTCCTTCACTTTACATCGTAGAGACAATAGGTTAAATTAAACTCCTTTATTTTCTTATAGAAATTTTTGAAAAATCTTGTTTCAGATTCTTAAACTTATTTATGAATTCCGTTAATTAATGAATTTGATTTTAAGTTTATTCTTATGTATTTTTTTAACATAATGAAATTGACATACATACAATTTAGACATAAAAGTTAATATTGTCTCAGAAAATTAGTAAAAATTACAACAAACAAAGAAATAACATTAAATAAAATTCAAAAAAACTAACCAACTATGTAACATTTTCAAAATAAAAATAAGGACTAGAAAACACAAATAAGTTTTAAACTATTGATAATTTTCTCCTTATCGTTCACTTTTTCTCTCAAAATATCTCTCTCACGTAGGGTGTCCCTTAACAAAGACCTAAGCAAGTCTCTATCATCTCCAACTTCATTGTTGTGTGAAGTAGATGCATCTCTTTCAACAACGGGCCTTTTCTTTGTTGAGAAATCATTTTCCCAACAAAAATAGTCTCATCCACCATTTGCCTACAAAAAAATTAGCAAACAAAAGTAAAATATTTAAAATTAAAATAAGTAATCTACTTTTTTCACTCTAAAAAAATAACACAAAACTTTACTTTCAACACTTTACAACACCAAAATAAATGACCCAAGTTTTAGGGGTTCTTGATGTATTAATCCTACAACATCATCGCGGAGACAAACATCGAGTTGTATAAAAAAATTTGACGTTTCGAACACTTGAGACATGACTAATCTATAGACAAAGTATGGAGGAAAAGAAAAAATTTCAAGATGAACTAAGACAAACCTGAAATCTGCCATAATAAAGACTTCTATAGCGTACTAATTTAGCGCACAATTGAGGTCCATTAGTGTATTGTAAACTAAATAATTCCTAAATAGTGGCGGATTCAGAATTTAAACTGTACGATTTAATTTATAGAAAGTTTTTATTTTTGAATTCAATGTATTTTTAAAATTATGTGTCTAAACCTACTATTTATTGTAATTTAATAAATTTTTACATATAAATATATATTTTACATTGAAAGTACTAAGATCACATGAACTCGATATCGCAACTCTACATCCTCCCCTACACTTAAGTGCACAAGAATTTCTACACTAGCAATGTTTTTTTAATACTATGTTTTAGCAGGTCATCTTCTTTCGACCCAACCCACCCCACCTCACTCTCAGCCCACCCCACCCCACCCATTTGGGAAGTTGACTTTTCTCTTACCCAAACTAATTTGCTGAATTACCGTTACTATTGCTGTCAGCAAATCAGTATACTGAATTAATACATTTATTTTAGGTTATCTTTGTAATAAATGCACTAATAAAAAATTAAGAGTAATATTTTTTTATTAAAATATTTTACTGAAAAATATTCAGTGATTCATAAATATTTTGATTGAATTGGTGAAAAAAGAAAAAATAGTAATATTTTCATATGAAAAAATTAGAAAGTTTTCCATTATTTCAGTATTTTTCATCATACATTTTCACAGTAAACTCGTTCGGTGAAAAATAAATAAGAAAATCATATTTTATAACATAAATTTTTTATTGATTTGCAGTGTGAAAAAACTTTGTTTCTAGTGGTGAGAGTATCTTCGATCTGAATAGTAAATATTTTATTTTATCATTTAAAAATAAATGGATTTACAAATGAATTGTTTGATACTCTTGAAGAGTTCTATTTTCCAATTTATCTGCACTATTGTCTGGTAAATTCTTTTAGAACAATTTCCATGTGGCTGCATGGGACTTGCAGCATGTAATATGCTTTTCACCATTATAGACTTCACAAAAAAAACATTATTTTAAAAGATAAACTAAAAGTTTCGTAAATTTACATGATTCCAAATTTGTGATAGCATCATTTTGTAGGGTACATAGTTGGTATTATCTATAAGGATTAATAATATTTATTTTATTTTTTTTGACAAGGAATTACCGATAGCTACTCTTTGAGTATGCACACCATAAAGAGAAAAGACATCAAATACACTCTGAACTTATCCCGAAAAGTTATTTTCACACTCAAACTAATCTGGCGACCTATTACACACCTATACATATTAAAAGTGAATTTAATATCACCCTACATGCTGATGTGACACAAAAAATAAAATAAAATTAAAAACAGACGCGTTTTTCAGTCCTTTTTTCTTTTTTTCCTTTTTTTCCTTTACAACATACTGATTTAAAGATACCCCTCCCCCCTCCCCCCTCCTCTTCTTCTTCTTCTTTCCTCTATTTCCATGGAAATACCACCTTGACCACCACATATTTTCAATCAATTTAAAAATTAGGCTTTAGATCTATCATTTTTATCCCAAATGTTAAAATTCGCAATGATGTCTCATAATTAAAAAATATTATCTTTCAATCGTCAAATAAAAAAAAAGTCATGTTATTGCTTAAATTTTTCAAAAAGAAAATAAAAAATGAATAATGACATAAACTAAGAAAATATCTAAAATTCAAAAATAAGGGGACTATGATTGATCTTACACTCACCTCTTATATGAACAAATTATAATTTATCTATTTTAATTTTATTTTTTTAATTTTCTTTTAAAAAATAATATGGTGGTGGGTTTGCTAGTGGTGGGTGAAGAAGAAGAAGAAGAAATCGATAATGATAATGGTAATGGGTGGTGAAGAAGAATTGAAGGTGATATGTTGGTGGTGAAGAGCAAAGAATTGGTGATGATGGTGGCCGGATATGATTTTTCCGGTAAGATGAGAGATGGAGTGAATGAGGTTTAGTGATGAAGATGATATAAATTGGAGGATTTTAATAGTTAATTAGGGATTAATTAGTGTAAATATAATTAACAAACGAAAAGTTAATAAATAAAGAAAAAAAGAAAAAAAGTATAAAATTTATAATTTCTGACGTGGTGCTGACGTGGCGGGTGAGTGTAAAACACCACATATTGTGAGAGTGGTGTTATACATCTCAGAGTGGTATAAAATTCACTTTTAATATGTATAAGTGTGTAAAAGGTCACCAAATTAGTTTAAGTGTGAAATCGACTTTTCAGGACAAGTTCAGGGTGTATTTGATGTCTTTTCTCCACCGTAAATCCCCATCCAATATGTAATAGCTCACAATTACACAAGAGATTGGTAAATCAGACTAGGCAAACCTCGCGTGACAAACTTCACCGAGAAAACATACAGAAGGTTTTGAACCCAACGAAGAATTTATGTACAAAACAAGGGTCAAGTGAACCCGTGGTCATCGAATAAACTTGATATGTTACTTGAATAATTTTTAAAATATATCTAGTATTATTTGAAGATACCCATGATCAAAAGAGATTGAGTGATGTATTGATTGAGAGTTGGTCCTTGCTCCTTCAATTTAAGGGGATCAAGTCCCACTTATTGTCTTCTTCTTTTCTAAAATAGTTTTATGTCTTTATTACTTACCGAAATAGGATTTTCTTTTCGTGCCATATGCACTTAGACTATGAAGTTGATGCCCATTTTATTTTATTTTTTAAAAGCAAAATACGCAAAAACAACAATTAGAACACAAATAATCCTATTCTTAAAAAGTAATGGCGTATCCGTCATTTTAAAATACTGAAATCGCCTTTTTTCAAACCTCAAATTCCCTATTTAGGAGATCATCTGTTCAATCAATTTAATCACCCTTGGAGGTTATTAATTTCAGTTATTGATAAATTATTGGTTTAGTAATTCTTTGAAAGATAAAGAATAATAACTAGATGAATTTCATGATCTCCATTGCATGTTCTTTCTGAAACACCTAATATGTAAGTAAATGACACAATTGATGCTTATGTACATAAGTAATATTCCATCCGTTTCAATTTGTTTGGCCTATTTTCCTTTTTAATTCGTTTAAAAAAGAATGTCTTTTTTTTTAGAAACTCTTTAATTACAATTTTCACGTGGCATATTCAAGACCACAAGATTAAATGATATTTTAATACATTTGACATATTTTTAATTTAAGACCACAAGTTTCGAAAGTCTCTTTTACTTTCTTAAACTCTGTGCTAAGTCAAAATAGGTCAAACAAATTGAAACAGAGGGAATAGTAGATGTTTTAAGTCCATTTTTTTGGGGTAATGGTGGATTATATTAATAATTTACTCAAAGCAAAAGTAATATATGTTTTCTAAGAAATAATGTTTCTGAAATGTCTACATCCATAGCCTTCTGGGCATACATAGGAGGATTCAGCAAGATAGATATCGCACCAAAAAATTGCATTTTTCACCCCTTTTTTTGACCAATGTATTAGCAACACGATTTTGACGTTCTCTGAACACATGAGTAAGTGTTGTGCCTTCCATCGCTCAACAGTAATGTTAGAATATAAATGATGATCATTCATGAATTTCACCACAGCAACTATTAAGCAAAATGTTGGAACGTACACTTTCAAAAAGTCAAGACCCTAAAGAATATTTCTAGCAAGCATTTCATAAGTATAAATATCATGACAATGTATTTCCTCTATATTATGACATTTAAGTAATGAAAACTTCATAGGCCACTCCTATTGATCTTTGAAATTATCTTTTTATTAGTAGTGAATAGGGGTGACAAATGGGTGGATTAGAATGGATTGTATATGGATTGAGCTAAAATGGATTGGATTGCAATCCATCCATATAAATATGGGTAAATATGGATTTGGTCAAAATGGTTTTAACCCACTTTTCTTAAGTCAAAAGATTTTAAGCCTTCTTTATGTTGTATGCACTCGTTGATATTAAATCAAACTATTTAGTACTCTAATATAATAAAAGAGTGATTTTTTACATAAAAATCAAATAATTTTTTTATGTTTTTTAAAAAAAATAAAAAATTCTACCCGCTTCCTCATATCCACTTCAACTCCCCCCCTTCTCCCCACACCCACCCTACCTCCCCCCCCCCTCCACCCACCCACACCCAATTTTTTTTTGTTTTTCTAACAAAAAATATTTTTTATGTTTTTCAAAAAATAAAATCTACTCCAAACCACCCCCCCCCGCGTGCCAACCACCCACCCACGCACCCCAATTTTTTCTTTTTGTTTTTCCAAAAAAATAATATTTTTTAATTTTTTTTTAAAAAAAATTTCCCCCCCTCTCCCCACACCCACCCTACCTCCCCCACCACCCTCCACCCACCCACAACCCAATTTTTTATTCTTTTTTTCCAAAAAAAATAGTTTTTTTTTTTATGTTTTTCAAAAAAAAAATAATAATTTACGCCCCCCCCCTCCTCCGTGCCAACCACCCACCCTAATTATTTTTTTGTTTTTCTAAAAAAAAAAAAAAAAATCCGTGCCACCCACCCACCACCCACCCACCCGATTTTTTTTTTGTTTTTCCAAACAAAAAATAGAAAAAATTATCCCCCCCCCCCTCGTGCCACACCACCCAACCCACCCAATTTTTTTTTTGTTTTTCCAAAAAAAAAATAGCTTTTTTTATGTTTTCAACCCCCCCCCCCCCCCCCCCCCCCCCCCCCCCCTCCCCCCCCCCCCCCCCCCCCCCCCCCCCCGTGCCACCCATCCCAATTTTTTTTTTATGTTTTATAAAAAAAAACAAAATTTACCCCCCCCCTCCCCCCCTACGGTACCCCCCCTCCCCCCAGCACCACCACCACCTTCCACCTACCCAGCTCTAAATTTTTTTGTTTTTCTAAAAAATAAAATATTTTTTTCAAAAATAATAATTCTACCCCCCTCCCATCCACTCCCAAATTTTTGTATGTTTTTTTAAAAAATATTAAACTTTTTCATGTTTTTTTAAAAAAATATTTTTTTCCCTGTCACCCCACACCCCATCTCAGCCCCACCAACTCTCCAATTTTTTTTAAAATAAATTAATATTTTTTAAAATTAAAAAATTAATATTAATATTTTTATTTTTTAGCACAATTAAGAATTTGGGTAGAAGTAAGTGATCTATTATGAGTCTATATGGATACTCATATTTTACCCATTTTGACCATATTTGTAGGAGCTTTTAAAGGAAAAAAATTCATATATATTATATTAGATATACTATTACAACTTACACCAATAGATTCTAGTTTTCAATACCTACCATAAGTTTTCTAACAAAATCTACCAACTTAATAAAATTCGAAAAAAAAAAAATATAATCAGGTGCAACAAAATCCCTAAAAAAATGGTTGAGGGATATTAATCAATCCAAAAATATCTCCTATATCTTAAAATGAGCATATATTTTCTCTCATATATCTCCTATATCATAATTTTCTTATTTTACTCCTTTTTATTCTTACTTTATTAATATCAACTTTTATACTTAATTAGATTTAAAAATTATTAAATTATCACGCCATAGATATCAAATTGTATATCAATTTCATACATTGAAAATATGAAAATATGAAAAATCATTTGTGTATACAATGAATATACAATCTGGTGGTATAATGTTTCATGTATATATCAGTTTATACCAAATATATATATTGAGACATTATGAAAATGAATTACATTTTATATATCTAATTGGTATACAAACTATTTTCAATGTATGTATACTATAGTCATTAAATTAATCAATGGATATTATCATATAGTATCTTAGATAATACCACGCAAAATCACATTATATACTTGAAATTATTCATTTTGATGTAATTTATTATAACATATAATAAATTTTAAAAGAGAGAAGAAAAATATTTATGAATTGCAGAGAAAAAAGATTAATTTAGTTGAAAAATGATAATTGTAAATCCCTACATTTAAGCCTACTAAATCAATTAGAAATCAAAATTCGGATAAATATAAAAATAAGACTAAGAGAGAGAAGAAAATTTTTGTTTTGTAATTATCTTCCTTAATTACAATGAGATATTTAGTGGGTCTCATTTTTTATTTGTTCCTTAATTAAGTAGCATTAAAAAAAAGAAAAATTAAAAGAAATAGCCACTCGGACATAAAGTTTACCAGAAAAATGTCATCTTCTTCCGTCTTCTTCTTCCTTCTTCTTCATTATCGTTTTCTGCTTCCGTCTTCTCCTTTCAGGCTTTTGCTCCCTTCTTCTCCTTCTTCTCCTTCTCCTCCTTCTGCTCCTTCTTCTCCTTCTTCTTCATTATCGTTTTCTGCTTTCGTCTTCTCCTTTCAGGCCTTTGCTCCTCCTCCTCCTCCTCCTCCTCCTCCTGTCTGTTTTTTTTTAAAAAAATCAAAACCACAAACGCGAATCATTTTGAGCGAATTATATACCAAAAGACTCAAAACATCGAGGGGAGCTCATATCTAAAATTTAAAACGGTTTAGAGGAGATTTTGAGTTGGTCGGAATTGAGTAAATGTTGGACCCTGTTGGCAATGTCTACATAGATTGTTGACTCGAAACGTTTAGTGCTAATAATATAATGTAGGAACTGTTAACGTGATTAAGTTAGGATTTTGTAATTGAAAAAAGTGTTTTAGTTTGAACCTCTACCTTACATATGTGCGAGATTTGTTTTGTATTGCCACGAATATGGCCAAGGTGTTTTAAAGTTTAAACTGTGATTGCTTTATGTTGAAATTAAGCATTACTTGAAAAGAAGATGAAGATTAGAGAAAATTCATCAACTTACATTAATATATATATGTAAAATTCATAATTGGTGTTGTTTGATAACTGTTTAACATAACCACGTGTTTGAGAATATTGTATGTCTTGTACCTTGATTTTGCTAAAAATGATCGACACACTTGTATACACTATTTATATAATATCGATACATGTTTCTACACCATTTATATAATATCGATACATGTTTCTACACCATTTATATAATATCGATACACATTTATGCACTATATATACAATATCGATACACGTTTATATATCATTTATATAATTTTGATACATTACATAATTTTTATACAATATTGATACACGTTTATATCCTATTTATACAATTTTGATACATTACATAATTTTATACACTATCGATACATTGCATATACATTATATATACATGCGGCTATTTTTTTTGTAATTTTTTTTTTGTGGCTAGTTCATTTTTTGGCTAATTTTTTTGTAAATAAAACTTGGCTATATTTTTTATAAACTAATTAGTTTATTGTACATATTTGAAATTATCTCTTAAAAAAACCATAATTAAATATAATAAAAATATAATAACTTATTTTTAGATTCTGGTATGACTTGTAATTTAATTGGTATTTTAATAATTTTTAAAAAGGTGATGTATATAAACTGTTATCTAGGATAATTTTCTTAAAATAGCTTGAAGTCATATTTACCCAATTAAAATATGAGTGATCCAAACCATTAAATATGAGTTAAATGGACTCATTTCATTAATATGAGCTAAAATTGTCACTCCTAGTAGTGAACAACTATTCTATTATGAGCAATTAACTGTAAAATATATTTTGTTCTTTATTGTTTTTAATTAAAAAAGTAGTCTTAGCAGTTGCCACTAAAGGTATAGTAAAAATAAACTTTATTTGGTGAATTTATTCGTCGTTACTTTTTATGGCAATTTTAATTGCCACAAAATGTGTAGTTTTTGACGCGATCCTCTGGAATCGTCTCAAAATTATTCAGTCGCGGAGTTACTTGTTGCAACCTCAGAATGGCTAGTGAAAATATTTAGTGGCGACTTTATGTGTTTTTGCATCGACTATGGTCGCCACAATACGCCATATTACCTTTAATAAATTAAATTATGGACTTTTTATCTTTTTGCTTGCGAATGTTCACAAATTTATCATAATTATAATTGTTTACTACTTAATTGCTCATGTGATACGTCAATTAGATTCGCAAATTTATCGATATAAAGTTCGTAAAAAGAACCAAATTCTTGTTGGCGATTATTTATCAAAAAAATGAAATTATGAAAACTCCTTTATCTTATTTATACTCTTCTTCAAAAAATTTACCAATAATTTAGGGACCAACATTTATTATCCCTATCTTTAAATCAAAAACCGTTTTACATATTAAGGACTAGCCATACATATTATTTAAAATATTTTTTAAGCATTTTAAAAATCGAGTAAATTTATTGGGAAAACTACATTGTATAAGCTTTCACCAAAATAATAATTAGTAAATCTATATTATTTTACATAAATATATATATATATATAATCATTTTGACCGATCGATTAAATATATAAATTTATATGGCGTATTGATATTGCATGTCATCTTTTTCATATAGACTTGATAATAACCCCCCCCCCCCCCTTCCCCCCTCCAAAAAAAAAAAAGAAAGGAGAGAGTTCATGAAAAAAATGGTTGAATTACTTACTTTTCTCAAATAAATACTATAATTTTTATGAAAAAATTACACTGTACGAATATTGGGATAAAATTATCACACAAATAATCAACTTTTTCGATAGTTGAAGGGAAGAGATTTTGCCGTCGACAAAGCTTTTGCTTCATCCCCAGCTCTTCTGTTTTTTCTCTTTTGTCCATTTTTTGAAATTTGGTACATATTTTCATTTCTTATGATAATTATATATTGTATAATTATGTATAAGATGTATAATAATGTAAAAATTCGTATAAGCACTTTTTATATCTAATCTAAATCTATTTATCTAATCTATCTATCTAATTTAAATCTAAACTATTCTAAAAGTGGAAAGTCGCTTAATTGAAAATTGAAAGACTAAATTGCCCATAAAAAGATTCAATTTAATATAATTGATTAGATTAATTACTTCAATTAAAATATAGAAAAGAATAATGTATTGGAATAACTTAATTCGACGACTAAATCCTATATAAATACAATGTACCAAGTTTTTCCCTTCCAAAATAGTTATTCCTTATCTTAAACTTTTAATATCTAATTTATGTACACTTCAATTTCAAACTTCCCCCCACCCTTCATAACTGTTGCTAAAACCTTTACTAACTATTAGCATTATATATAAACTAGATGAACAGCCCGTATATGCTACTGTTTTTGTTTTAATTTATGTGACACAGATGAAATTTAAAGAGCCAATGAAATCTTTTGTATGATTTTTAAATATTTTAAGTTGTTAATTATTGTGATTTATAATACTTGTTATATAATTTTTAGTATATATTATTCTCGTCGTCCTAATTTATGTGATACTGATGAAATTTGGAGATTCAACCTAATTTTTATGTCATTTTTAGATTTTTATATGGTTTTTAAATATTTTAAGTTGTTAATTATTATGATTTATAATACTTTTACATAATTTTCAGATAATATATGTTGCTCTCTCTGTCTCAATTTATGTGACACTGATGGAATTTGGAGAATTAACCTAATTTTTTATATCGTTTTTAGATTTTTGTATGATTTTTAAATATTTTAAGTTGTTAATTATTGTGATTTATAATACTTTCACATAATCTTAAGATAATATATGATACTCTCTTTGTTCCAATTTACGTGACATTGATGGAATTTGGAAAGTCAATCAAATTTTTTATATAGGTTTTACATATTTTAGGTTGTTAATTATTGTGATTTATAGTACTTTCTACGTCATTTTTGAATAATATATGTTACTTTTTTATATATCGTTAAATATTTTAAATATTTAACTTATTAATTATTGTGATTTATAATACTTTTTACGTTATTTTCAAATAATATATGTTACTTTTCCTGTTTTAATTTATATAGCACGGATAAATTTTGAGAGTCTCCATGTTTCTAATTATTATAATTTATAGTAATTTTTATATAATATTTATATATATAATAGATTAAAAGAATAAGACAAACAAATTAAGACGGAGAAAGTAAAATATCAAGAAGAGGCTTGGCGGCAAGCTGGCAGGACAACGGCCAACAGCTTGCCAAGCCTCTTCTATATATTATATAATATATTCATCTAATCATTTATTTTGCTAGAGCAATTGATCATTGTTTATTGGTTAAACTATCTAAAGAGACATATCTTCTTACCATATTTACTAATTCTCTCACTACTTTACTTTAATTATTTAATATACCACATGTACCATTCGAATACATCGCCCTAAGTCATGATACATCGCCTCAACTCGTGATACATCACCTCACCTCGGATACATCCCACCCGATGTATCAAAGGTAAAACCAAAAGAATGCTGATGTATCCGACTGGTTTTGGGATGTATCCAATGGGATTTCGATGTATCCGAGTAGTTTGGGGATGTATCCAGAGGTGAGGCGTTGTATCCGAGTAGAGGGATGTATCCGAGCGGTAAAAGAGGTGGGAAAAAGAGTAATTAGCTCTCAAAAATGTGTGTTTTATGTAAATTACCCTTGTTTATTTCAAATAGTCAATTTATGTATCAGTCGAGATTTCTCCTCAAAAAAAATATGCAAAAGCCACAATTTTCACCTGCAGATGTTTGTACGTTCTTATGTGGCTAATATAAGAACAATCAAGGAAACAATAATGCTTATTTTGTGAAATTGTTAACACTCCCGAGTTTCGACTAAGCTTTCTCACATGTCATTTTGAAGATGTTTATAGATAAGTATGTTATTTATTCAATAATAAGTTATAATTCAAGTGTAATATAATTCGTGTAGTTGTGTTAAAATAATGAATTTTTTTGTGCTTTTTCGAAAACTGAAACATCTAATTATGATATTCTTTCAGGGATTCCATTGGATCTGCTTCAATATGTAATTTAAACGTGCAGCCTAGTGCACCAAGCTTTCATTATGTGTGGGTTTAGTAGAGAAGGAACATACTTCAAAGGTCTATTATAAATAACCTTACCCTGCATTTTTACAAGATGCTGTTTTCACGACTCAAACTCGTGAATTCTTGATCACATGACAACAATTTTATCAGTCATCTCCCCTTCTGTATTAACATGTAATTTATAGGACAAAAAAATAAACAAGAGAAGGTTCAATTTGATGGCAAATTGTTTCACACTTTTCTTTCGGACACTTTATTTCTATATACTATATACTTTGATATCTTTCTAATTTTTTTTTTCGTTCCTTTTTTTGTTTTGTTCAGTAAAGTTACTTTTCTCAATTTATATTATGGGTGAAAGAAAGAAATATTGAAATGACAAGAAGCAAAAAATTTCTTATTTTGGAATTTTATACAGTACGACAAGGTGGAGATTTGAAGGCTAGAAAGAGTTAGAATAAAGTTTTTTTTATTTTTTGGGGCAGTAAAAGAAGAGAAATAATAATGGATTGATAGAAAATAACATTTTTTAGAATAATAGCTTATTTAAGGGGATGAAAAATTAAGATAGATAGATTAAGGTATAGAAAAGGATTAAAAAATATTACTAATAAAAAACAGGAATTGAAGATGAAAAATAAACAGGAGATAATATAAATATTGAAGATGCAATTCCATGGATAGAAGCAGGTAAATTTCGTTGCTATTTTTTATTTTTTTTTAATTTATTTATTTATTTATTTGTGATTGTGTGTTCGATGCGCCAAATCAATTCGTTTTATGAGTAAGAAGACAATCAAATATGACTCTAAATACTATTAAATTCTAGCCAAATAAATAGGATCAATATAATATTCATTATTCTAAAAAACTTGCCTGTATACTTCAATTTATATTTTTAGTTCAATATATATTTTTTAAGCATGTTTGCAAATTTTATATTTATAATATGGAATATAATTTTATATTTATTAATATGAAATATACATGTAATACACGTATTCAAAAACTAGTACTTTATACATGTTTGTATAAACATAAAAATGTGTATACGCACTTCTTATACACTATTATACATATTTATACAAGTTTATATATTTACGTATAGTAAATGTATAATATTAGATATCTTTGTATAATGTTATATATGGTATAAAATGGGTTATGCAGGTGTAATACGAAAGTTTAGTCTATATAAATGTAATTATTATTTTTAGAATGTATATTTTTAAAAATATCCCTTTCTATATTTACATGATGTTGTGCTTTAGGCAAATTTTGCCTCAACGAAATAAAAGAAAAGAGGATCTAAGGATAAATTTAAAAATCTTACCATCAAGGGTGACAAATTGTGATTGGATGGATATAATTTTTTCATCTTTTGTTAAAAATCTCGAGTTTAAGCCGATTTTCATTTACTTTATGGGATACGAATTTAAATTAATCAAAAATTTAAAATAAATATCGAATATCGAGCAGGAGATTAGAAAAATATTAGAGGTGAAGATAGAGACTGATGTGTATTAAAGAAGAGGACTAAATATAAAAAATAAAAAAAATCAATTTTCACTGACACTATGATTATTCTTTTCATTTCTTAAAATTGTTTATTGTCCCTATATATTCCATCATCACTTTAATATTACAGTTGACCCTTTTCTTAAGATATCTTAAGAAGAAAAATAAGATAGCTACTAGACAGTAAAGTTATCACAAACAGATTTGTCAATTAATTTTTTAGAAAATTACATATATAGCCACCGGATGGTCACAAAATTTCAATATACAAATCATAGTAATATAAAATAAATTACTCCCTTTGTTCACTTTTATTCGTTTAGTTTAAATTTTGCGCTCCCCTTAAAAAATAAGGATCAATATAAGTATTTTAACATAATATTCATATTAATTGATATTTAATATTAGTCCTTAAAAAATGATTTGATTATAAATAATTAATATTGGGGATAAAACATGAAAAAAAAAATGCTCCCTCCGTTTTAATTTGTTTGACTTATTTTCCTTTTTAACCCGTTCAAAATAGGCCAAACAAATTGAAACAAACGAAGAGAAGTATAATTTAGTACTCCCTCTGTTTCATTTTGTTTGACCTACTTTCTTATTTTAGTCCGTTTCAAAAAGAATGACCCTTTCCCTTTTTAGTAACTTTTTAATTTCAACTTTACACGCATGTTTAAGGCCACAAGATCAAAAAGTATTTTGGTACATTCTAAATATCTTTAATATAGGACCACAAGATTCAAAAGTCTTCTTTATTTTCTTAAACTCCGTACCAAGTCAAAACAGGTCAATCAATTTAAAACGGAGGGAGTAGTTATGCAGGAAGCTGGTAAGATCTGCAGTGGCTATGAAAACAAATCGATCAGGCTAACCTCGTGAGAATGGAATTCTTCCATTTGCCCACAAGTTTCACAATACCACCACGGATGATCTTTGAGGAATATAGGAGCAATAAAGGGATATTTTCAGAAATATACAGTTTTTAAAAAACAGTTACAAAAATTCGCCCAGTTTATTTCTTTTGCAGCAGCGTTTATACATGTTTATACATTTTTATACAACATTATACATCTTTATACAATCTTATATCCTTACTATACACAAATGTATAAACTTGTATAATAGTGTATAAGAGGTGTTTATACACACGTTTACATTGTTATACACTTTATACAATATAAATACATACATATACATATATATATATATATATATATATAATAATAATAATAATAATAATAATAATAATAATAATAATAATAATAATAATAATAATAATAAGATATAATGCATAAGTACCACATTGAACTATGGACAAAATTCCAAAGACACACCTAAACTTTACATAGGTCCTATTACCCCCTGAACTCTTTTGAAATGTAATTATTTACACCTTGAAACTAGATAACCAAATTTCTTGCACATGGTGTCGTGCACGCGCGGCCAGCTGAAAATTATTTTTTTTCTTTATTTTTTTCTTCTTCCTTCCTTTATTTCTTCCTTCCTTTATATCCCACTTAAATCTCTTCTTTTCTTTTACATTTTTCTTACTCAAGGTGTGTTTGGTATGAAGGAAAATATTTTCCATGAATATATTTTTATGAAAAATAAGTTGATTTCTTACTTATTTTCTCATGTTTGGTTGGTTAGTGAAAAATATTTTCCGAAAAATATTTTTTAGTGTTTGATTAATGAGTAAAAAAATATTTTTAGTATTTAACTAGAGAGTAGAAAATATTTTTAGGGAGTAGATTGAAGTGGGTGGGGGTGCGGTGGGTATGAGATATGATAGTGAGTGGAGGTGGAGGGGTGAGTTGTGGGTTAGGTGGGTGGGATGGGGGTAGGGTACAATTTTTTTATTTTTTTTTAAAAATATATTCTTTTTTAAAAAAAATAAATTTTGAGTGAGCTGGAGGAGGAGGTGGGGTAAGATGGGGGTGGGGTAAGGTGAGTGGGGTGGAGTACAAAATAAATTTAATTTTATTTAAAAAAATATTTTTTCTTTAAAAAAAATTAGGGTGGGTGGGGTTGGGGCGTTGGAGGTTGAGGGGTGGGGATATAAAAAAAATTAAAACTATTATTAAAAAAAATTAAAAAAATTGGGGTGTGGGGTGGAGGTGGGGATCGGGGTGAAGAACAAAAAAAAAATTGATGGTAGGTGGGGTGGAGGTTGAGGTAGGGGTGGGGGGTTGGGGGAGATGTGATGATAAGGAGAGAGAAAGAAAAAGAGAAAAATAAAAGAAAAAGAAAAAGAAAGAGTAATTCTTTGGCTTGAGAGAGTGAAAAATACTCTCTCTGCCACATCAGCACAAAAGGAGCACAAAAATACATAAAAAATGAGTTCAGAGGAGTAATAGGACCTATGTAAAATTTAGGTGTGTCTCTGTGATTTCGCCCATAATTTAAGGTGGTACTTATGCATTATCTCTAATAATAATAATAATAATATATAATATATACCTTTTACATGCTGACCATAAAAAACCTTTTTTTTCCCACACAATGAAGATTGGCATTATCATTATCTATATTACTCGATGCCCCGGTGAAACTGTCATTTTACAGACATGGCAAAAAAAATATCACACACAGAAATTAGCGCCATTGAAGCAAAAGCAATAGATGATGAACCAAAAAAATGGATAATTTAATGTAATAATTTTATCCTAATGCTCATAGAGTGCAAATTTCTCAGCAATAAATGGGTTAATGAAAAGGATTGCTTGGTCTCAAGAGCCAAAGCCTGAAGACATGCCATGGCTCTTTTTAAACCCCTGGCCCAAGCTGCCCAAACACAACTCTAAGGTCTGACAAAATCAGATGATCACCTCATTAACTACGAGGTTGTCGAAGCCCATGTAAAGTGGGTACGAGTAAAAAAATGAATAGTCAAATTTCGGGGAATTAATGCTCTCAAAGTCCTTGAGAGCAACTACCCAAAATTTATCTTTCGGCCAATTACAGTCAATCCGAACAAAGGAAATATCATACTATTTTATTGAAGAAGCATAATCATTAACTTTCCTATTTCGTGTTCCCGAGTGGCTGCATGGTAGAATTTTGAAATTATCCTAAAAAGAATCAAGTCCTGGAACGATATTTATTGTTCCAGGATCAAGAAAAGCATCGCCACTCTTTTCTCCTTATTTCTTCAAGCCACTCTTGGGATGAAAATACTTGACGTGACTAGAAGAAGATAAAGACATCATAGGTTGAGGTTGCGAATATATATATATATATATATGGAGAAGAGCATAGTCTAGAAAATATGGAAATTAATAGACAAAGTTCAAAAATGTTGAAAGGAGTTTGAAGAGCAAGAAAATCTCAATTTATTGGCACAAGGAAAGAGGTTATTGCTGCCTTGGGCAACGCGCCATCATCGGACCAATGTCCACATTAAGCATGGCAAGTGCATTTAAGACGGTGGACTCATAATCTTTTCTCAGAGAGCCTTTTGAGTTGAACTTGTTATCGAGGTCTACGAAAATTATTTCACTTCCCCATCATGTCTGATATCATGCCCGAAAAAAAGAGGGACTATCTGTATTAGATAAAAATAATCGAAGTACGTAGAAACATGCGTGGAGAACACGTGATAATAAGTAGAGAAGCCTAGAGAAGTAAGATGAAACCAGAGAAGCTAGACACTCAAAGAAAATTTTCAAAAAGTAGAAAAGAACTTGTATCCCAGTGATACGACAAAAAGGACAGATATGCCAGATATTACCATATAAGTGGCTAGAGTGCGATAGCAAAATGTTGGCTAGCACCAATAATTGCATTACTATGTGACCAACACTCATTAGGTGTGGTGCTTTAGGGCTCCCGTAGAGCTTTTCTATTGGTTGATGCTTAATCGTTATAACCTATAAATAGTTTATTTCTCTCACTTGTATGGCATTCTGATTCCAAGAAATACAACAACAATATATTTATATTTGTGTGTTCCAAGCTTTTCTTATTAATTAAGTGCTTACTTTATAGTATTTTTTTTACTATATCATTCTCTTACAAGAAGCTCACTACACCGAATTAAGTGGTTGCATACGTTATCAAAGTTCAAAAGCTTCATCTGACTACTCGTTTATTTGCTTATTCATTATTACATCATTTTTATCTATTAACACTGTAATATTCAGCTGCTAATAATTGAATCTTACAAATTAAACTAAGACATGTGACATGTGCTTTTGATCTCATATAGATTTAACTGTACCATTTTTCGATGGGAAAAGGATACCTCATGTTCATTAGGCCAAAAAAATTTCACCCAAGTAGCCAATTTCAAAGTAATGCCATGGGATGGCCATTCGGGCGTAGTAATTTCATCCATTAGCCATTTTTAAATTTGGATCATTTTTGCCCATTTTTTAAATAGTTTAATTTTTTTTTATGTGTGTTTTTTTTGCTATAATTTTTTTTGGCTCATTTTTTTTTAAAATTTAATTAGATACAATTATATGAAAATTGTGTGATTATTATATAAAATATGTATTTGTATAAGATATATATCAGAACTGTATAGAATGTGTATAGAAATTGTATAGTAATTATATAAAATAGGTATTTAGATAATAATTGCAGTTAAAGATTGTATAGAATGTGTATAGAAACTTATATTATACAAAATATGTATCTGAATAATTATTGCTCTAAGTTAAATAGTATGTGTATAGAAATTGCATAATTATTGTATATAATATGTAGTTGTATAGAATATGTATAAAAACGGTATCATTGTTGTATAAAATATGTATCTATATATAATGTGCATAGAAATTGTATCATTATTGTATAGAGTATATATATGTATAGGATGTATATAGAAGCTGTATCATTGTTGTATAAAAATATTTCTATCGTGATTGTATTATATTGTATTGTATATATGTATCAAATATGTATTTGTATCGTATTGTATTAGATTTGTATCATATCAACCTGTATCAATACATATGTATTGTATCGTATCAACATTTTTTTTATTGTATTTGTTTGATTATTTTTTGTAAGAAAAAGAGCAAAAAAAGATTATTTTTTTAAAAAAAGCAAAAAAAAAGTAAAAAAAAACAAACAAACAGAAAAGCAGTAAAAAAAGATGGGAAAAGGACATGGCATGACCATTATCAAAAGAAATGACCCATGTTTAGCCTATTGGACAGAATATGGTCCATCAGCCTTTTTATTTTCAAATTATAGCCATCTTTACAGATAGCCCAAACCCGATTCATTTAGCCCAAGTCCGAGTCCCTTGTCCTATTCTTTGTTAGCAGTGTACTTTTTATTTTTGAGTTTTCTTTCTGAAATAGGATTTCTTCTCCATTGTACCTATTCCGATCTAATACTGTTCCATCTTTTTTGAAATTTCTTCTCGCTTTTCTCCTGCATTGTAAGCCGAAGTGCTTCCTCTGCATTATCATGAAGCCAAAGATCAAAACAAAAACAGTTTTGAAGTTAGGTGGTAGAGGGATTAAATTTCAACTCAATTTTATTGTTAGTGATGATGATTTTACTGATTTATCAACTATTGGGGTTCAATTAAAGCATTCGAAGGATGGTGACGTTCCTAAGTTGTTAAAAAAAGGTCAGGAAATTCTAACAACTCTATCTACTAGAGTGACCCGTTCTCAAAGTCAGTCTCCCTCTGCTACAAAAATCACTATCACTGAGAAATCACATAATCAAAAGTGTATTGAGCTACCAATTGTTCAAGAAAGCAAACCCTCTAAAAGGAAGGGAAAGCTGGATTTGAATCTGGCTGATGAAGGTGGTGGTGTTCCTCCAAAAAAAACAAGGACACACATACATCCCAACAAAAAAGAGGAAAAAAATATTTCATCAAAAAAGAGAAAGAAAAAAGACTTGGAGGTATGTATAAGGAACATTTTTGTAGTAGTATATGTATACACATTCTATACATGTGTATAAATCCTGTATAGAATGTGTATAGAATGCGTGTAAGCAGTATTAGATATGTATACAAATCTGTATAGATTGTATATAAATTTGTGTATAATCTTCATCCGAGGATATTAAATGTGTATAAAATATGCATAAAATATGTATGAAAGGTGTATCTAAAACAATTTTTTTTAGAGCTATGTATAAGGATCATTTTGTATTAGTATGTATGTATAATGTGTATAAGCACACTAGATGTGTATAATATAAATGTGTATAGATTGTGTATAAATTGTGCATAAAAAGTGTACAGAGTGTAATACATATTTTGAATTATAGGTTTATAAATAGATCATGTATAGAATGTGTATAGAATGTGTGTAAGCACATTAGATGTGTATACAATATGTATATAAATGTGTATAAAATTGTGTATAATATTCATCCAAGGATATTAAATGTGTATAAAATGTGTATAAAATATGTATAAAAAATATATATAAAATTAGAAATAATTTTTAGAGCTATGTATAAGGAGCATTAATATGTGTATAGAATGTGTATAAGCACACTAGATCTGTATATATATAGATTGTGCATAAATTGTGCATAAGTTGTGTATAAAAAGTATACAGAGTATATACATATTTTGAATTATAAATTTGTGAATACATGTAGGTTTAGTATTTCTTTGTTGATCCGGATGATCATTACAAGACTCGGATCAGTGTGCATACAAACTTCTCTATTGTGAGTGAATTGAAAAATACTTTGGATAAGAAACACATTGAGTTATTCAAAAATATCTATTTTGGGTATTTATTAAATTTGCCAAAGATTTTCACACAAAATCAACTCATACATGGATTGTTGCTTAGAGAAGTTATGTCTGAGAGGGATGATGAAATATGGATAAAAGTAAATGACATGAATTTATATTTTGAATTGACAGAGTTTGTCTTAATTAGTGGTTTAAAGTGCAGTGGAGATTATAACTAAAATTATGATGTTAATCAGTCCAGCCTTCTAATGGATTTGTACTTTCCAAACAACCCTAAGGTTACGAAATTTGCATTGCAAGAGTGCTTCCTGAGAAAAAAATGACAGTCTGACGAGGACGCATTGAAAATTGCCATCCTGTACTTTATCCATAGCTTCCTTTTTTCTATCACATTTGATGATGTGATAACTAAGGATGAATTTTTGTTGGTTGATCTTGGCAATTAGGACACATTTTCTTGGGAAAAAATTATGTTTTAGTGCTATGTTAGAGTCGATGAAGTCGAAGGTGTCTCAAAGAAAAACAATGTACCGATGTGGTAGTTTGCCTTTAGCATTTTAATGTTGATTTTATGAGTGTTGTCCATATGCTATGAACAACCTTGCTGATCGTGTTGGAGATAGTGTTCCTCGCATACTCAATTGATCTGTAAAGCAGAGACCAAACTACAACAATGTGAGGACTCATTTTTTCAATATAAGTCGTGAACAGGTAAACAATATTTTTTTAAACTTACTATGTATTAATTTTATGCAATA
Source organism: Jaltomata sinuosa (assembly GCA_003996215.1). Classification (NCBI taxonomy): domain Eukaryota; kingdom Viridiplantae; phylum Streptophyta; class Magnoliopsida; order Solanales; family Solanaceae; genus Jaltomata; species Jaltomata sinuosa. The sequence continues at coordinate 396,182 of QJPP01001963.1, read as the reverse complement.
ATTATGCACTGTGATATATAACACGCGTTTGATATTTACTTTATATATACATGTGGTGTTGAGCAACATCATGCCATCATGTCTTGAAAAAATCATACTTCATTTGCCTTTCTTTGAACCTGTGGTTCAGCCTGATACCAATAAACAACAACAAAAAAAAGAAACGTCTTTTGATTTCGGATAATGAGTTATAACTTTTGAGAAGTGATTTTAATTTGGTATGTATAATATTTTATTTAATTTTTATCTTTTATTAATTGTGTATTTTATCAATTGATTTTTTGTCACTATCTTTTACTGTTTAGCTAAAGAAGGAGGTCTTCTCAATGAAGAAGTTGATGAAATACTCATTTGAAAAGATTTTTAAAGCTCTAAGGATAGATGATGATCCTAAGATATTTTTGCTCAAATATACTTTTGCATTTCTCATATATACTTTTGATATTAATTTACTTAATTTCTGAATAGCATAATCTAGGAGATGAGGAACACCATGATATCATGGTGTAGGTGATGATGTGAGACAGAAAAATAATCATACATCGAAAGAAGATCATATAGGTGATCACGTGATAAAAAATCATGTAGATGATTATATTGTAGAGTCTCATGTTATTGATCATATTGAGGATGATGGTAAAACTGCTGAGAAGTGTGATTGAAATAATTTTTCAAACTTTGATTTTTTAAAATTCACACAAAATTCAAGTGAAAATAATGTTATGAGTATGCAAGAGGTTGATCATGTAGCCCAGGGTGTGATAGATGATCAGGGGACTGATCATATGGTGAATGCTGCAGTAGAAGGGGATAAAATTAGTGACTGAGATGGTGATTGATCTGATTTTAATGATTCTGAAGTGTCTAAAATTACTCAAACCTTTCAGGAGAAAAAAGATAAGAATATGAATGAGAGTGAAGCAATGGTTGAGGTAGCCAGCAGGACCTTGACTGGTTTGAGTTTCCTGACTCCGTCCCACACAGTGTATTACTATCGGCCCTACCAGGCAACATCTACCTACACAAGCTCGATCAGGAGATAGGGAGGATCCGACAGAAGTACAAAATTCCGATTGTTCAGAGAATAAGATCGGTTCTATTAAGTATTGAGATCTCTAAGTTCACCCAACCTCTTAGTAATAAAAGTGTTATTGAAAAGAATGTATCTGATGCTATTTTTGTGGATAGAAGTGGAGTTAGTGATGGTGAAAAGATGGATACAAATGTAATTGAAGATGTTGGAAAGATGGATATTAATATTTGTGCTGAAGTTATAAAGGTCGAGAAAAATATGACAGGGCCTTTTGCAGGACTTGGTAAATCTGTTGTTATTTTGGACGACACACCCATAGTACCTCATAGAACACAAAAATCAGCAGCAGTATGTGCATCGCCATGCTTGACCAACTTTGATTCTGATGGCGACAACATTCAAGTTCATCCAACTAAGTGTATAGAGAGATGTCCTTCAAGTTAATGCATCTTCTCTATAAAATATTCCTTTGTGTGAAGTATTACGAATGATGGTGTTGATATGAAGTTGACATCAAAGTTCAATAATTTTATTAAGAGATCACTACGAGTTAAGGAGAAGTAAGTTGTGTGTTTTTAATTTTTCCTATCTTTATTTTCTTTCATCTTGCGTCGTAAATAATATCGTGTTATCATAATTTTACAGGCCTGTTTATTTAAAAACTGTCAACAATCTCTCAAAAAAATTTGACTTGAAAGTTGACACGATTATAAAGAAAGAATGGTTCTTCACGCTAGCATATCCAGGAGTACCCCTAAGCGATTCTGTAAGTGTATAAGTTATAATCTATTTGTAATAGTAAAATTGTGATTTGAAATTTTATTTTACCATTTCTTACGTGTGTTGTAACTCTTTACATTTTCAGCATGTTGATGTCATCCTTTATTATCTGAGGAAGAAAATAAAGTACGAGCCTGATAATGATTCAGTTAAATTCACAATCACTGACTGTTGATTTAATTGCTTGATACAGTCTTTTTATAATCTATTTTTAGAGAAAAATAAAAATTTAGAGCTTATTACTGAAGAACATGAGATTGCTGAGTGTATTCTTGAATTTTTCATGAGGTGCAATGTCCTTTGGTGTAGTGTTGATAATGTTCTTTTCCCAATAAATCTTGCTGAAAATTTTCATTGGATATTAGCACGGTTATCTTTTAAAGATCAATGCATTTATGTATATGATTCGATGCATGGTGCACGACAAACTCTAATTGTTCGAAAAGCAGTTGAAGCATATTCAGAATTGATTTCACACTTCTTTTCTTGTGTTGATTTTTGAAACCGTAGAAGTGATGGAATTTCAGTTACTGATTCCTTTGGAATTCGTATGGTCAATGAGTTGCCAACCCAAGAAAACACGTAAATTATTACTGAATAATTATTATGTTCATGTTTTTTTTTGTTTTTTTAGAAATTGTACTAACTATAGATTACTTTTGCAGGGATTGTGATCCTTTTGCTGCTGCTTCTGCTCAGTACCTGCTTGAAAGCATTGACATTTCAAAATATATGAATATTGATGATATTCGTAGCCGATATGACATTTTGCTATGAAATTATGGATCAAAAAAAATAAAAGGAATGTGCAGTTAGTGATGATGAGTCTACTGGTCAATTGAAAAAAGACGATGATTTAAAGCACAATTAGTTTAGTATAGGTGCAAATGTAGTAGGTGGAATATATGTAAAGGAAGTTGCATAATTGAAATATTCCTATGTTTATTTTTGTTCTAATACAATTGCATAGTTTTGATATGATTTTTGTGCTGATACAATTGCATAGTACTATGTTAAAATCCTATGTTGAATATTATATCAATTTGTTAGATATTAACTTCTTGCATGGAATGGTGAATCTTTTCTTCTTGTTAATTGTTGTCAAACTTGGTGAAGCTATTGAATATGATTTTGCTTCATTTTTATGTACATAATGTGTATCATATTTGTATATATATTGTTCCATCACCAATTCAATATTGAATATAGTGTGGCTGGTGATGGAACAATTTGCTCTAATCATCACAATCACAGTTATTTGCGCTTATGTACACTTTAATTTCAGATTACTTTTGCATGTATATCTATTTAACCTGCACAATTTAATGCCTTGAGAAATTCTATAGGTTTTCAGTAGGGTGTGATAAGTCACACATTTTAATCTATTTAGCTCAGTTTCACTCAATAGACATAAGTAAATTTTTTTTATAGACAATACTAAAAACTGAAACACTAGTAAATTTTTTATTCATCCATCAAATAAGCATCTGATTGTAAATGTCATACTTTGCGAAGTAATTTTTGGAATGCAAGCAATTGTTTCATTTTGAAAGAAGAAATAAAAAACAGAAAGTATTCTTATGGCAACTCTATTCAATTTTTGTTGGAGCATTTTCGCATATTCTTCGATTGTGTCCAATTTTTTCACATTGTCTACATGAAATTCGCTGTGTAGATAGATAGTCCATAATTCTCTTGCCTCGATTGTTATTTTTTGGTCTGCCTGATCTTGATTTTCAGATTGATGGGTGGACTACAATATGTAACACCTCCGTTAGAATATCCCATACGCTCTCATCAGGAAGTGAAATTACTGACAGTTTATACGCCTTCGTGAAATATTCTCTGATGTAATAAGGAGCACAATAGAGTTGTATCTCAATATGCGTGTAGCTCAATATTGCCATGGCATGTGGACAAGAAATTCCATCAACTTGAAATCGTTGGCAACAACATTTCTTTTCATGCATGCACACAATATTTCACTTTTGAGCATGATCAATCACTATGTACACATAATTAGTAGAATGTATCACCTGAACATGTACCAAAAAGTATTAGTAAACATGTTAGTCAGTATGAAATAGAATTCAAAAGTCAAATATTTACCCTCATAGTATCAGACAAAATGAGATGTTCCCTCATTATTATGTTGTACTTGTTGCTTAGTTCAGTAAATATAATTTCTGCAGCCCTTCTATTTTCATTATTTCATTTCATGACCAAATCCATCATGAATTCTAGTAATTTTGTTATTGGCAAGTCTCTTGCCTTCTTATTTGATGAATTTAGAGACTCTGCTATGTTTGATGTCATTATCATGGATCTGTTAACAGTGGCATGAGCTATGGACCATTTTTCATAGCCAATATCGAACAGATAACTCCTTACCCTATTGTTAATATTGTCTATATCTTTCATGAGCCGATCAAAATCTGCCTTTATGTATGTTCTTGCCATTGCAAAGAAAATTTTCTTTAGCTGCTTTTGATTCTTTTTGAATTTACCTTTGATATTGTTTCATAGGTGGTAGATGCATATACAGTGAGCTACATTTAGATATACAATTGAAGCTCCCTTCAATATGCTATCATGCCGATCAGATACTATGCACATGCTTTCTCTTTCACCATAAGCCAATTTAAACATTTGAAAAAATTATTCCTACGAAACATCATTCTCAGAATCAACAACAGCATATGTTAGAGGCAGAATTTTACCTAATTACGAAAATAAAAGAGTATTAATATGATCAAGTACCAACATCAATACCCAGCATTAATAGTAGTACTTTAACCAAGTACTAGCAAGTTCAATAATGAAAACTCAAAAATGTATTATTTAGCTTATACCATAGCATTTCAAAAATTAATTTAAAAGATTAAAGTTCACACACATAAAAGCATAATTTTATAGTAAAAAGAGTTCCACAAAAACTCAACTGTTGCATCGAGCACACTAGCACACAATATGATGTCCTGGTACGCTGATTTAAAGAAAGTACCATCGACAACGATGGTAGGCATACAATATTTTCATCCTCTAATTGATGAGTTTAGGGCGACAAAAGCATATAGAAAGTGATTGTCCTCTGTAGTGTGTAACTTTGTGAATGACCCTGGATTTATTGTATTAACCATATGCAGGTAAACTGGCAGTTTACCATACGATTCACGCAGAAAACCTCCTAACATTACAAGAGCCTTTTCTCTTGCTCTATACGCTTTTTTGTAATTCATCCTAATTCCATGAAGGTTTCTCATTTCATCCATGATCTCTGCTGGGGTATATGTCGAATTCAGATTGACATACTTGTTTTTCACCATTTTAGTAATGGTTAATGAAGTAGCATGACGTTGTGAAAGCATCTCTCCGCAATTGGACAAGTATGAACATTAATAAACCTTGTCACCATGAAGATTTTTGATTCTTTTTGACTTGTAGATCTAAAAGTTCATTTGTATTTTCGATCCACACATTTAAGATAATACCTATACAGATTTATACAGATATTTTTATATACTAGAAAGATACAATTTTTATACACATTTTATACAGATTTATATAATTTATACAAAAATATGTTAGTATACAATAATGATACAGTTTGTATACTTAAATGAGCATTCCTTATAAAGAAAATCTCATATACATGTTATATCCCATACACATTTTATATACAATTTTTGATGCAAGTTTTATACAATAATGATATAGTTTATACATGGATCCTATGCAAATACATGATGTATACAGTATTGATATAATTTTTATACACATTATATATAAATTTATACAATTTATACAGAAATCTGTTAGTATACAATAATGATACAGTTTGTATACTAAAATGAGCATTCCTTATACAAAAAATCTCATATACATGTTATATCCCATACACATATTATATACAATTTTTGATGCAGGTTTTATACAATAATGATACAGTATGCAGATACATGATGTATGCAGTATTGATACAATTTTTATACATATTTTATATAAATTTATACAATTTATACAGAAATCTGTTAGTATACAATAATGATACCGTTTGTATACTCAAATGAGCATTCCTTATACAAAAAATCTCATATACATGTTATATCCCATACACATGTTATATATAATTTTTGATGCAGGTTTTATACAATAATGATATAGTTCATACAGGGATACAATATTGATACAAGTTCTATATGAAATTATGCAGCATATTATATAATCTTATGCAGATACATGATGTATACAATATTGATACAAGGTTTATACATGAGTCATACCTTGATGATGATGATTTATCGACTCTAAACTGAAATCTATGTTGTATTGCATAGTTCCTCATCACACTAGATATTATATTTTTGTCCCAATACAATTGACCTTCTGCAACATCTTTATGAAGTGGATCCTGTATTACATAGTTTGTCTCTTCCTCTATTTCTTTTTCATCTTCACTTGCACAATCAACCATGACAAATTCAGCATTGTTTACCTCCTCAATAGGCATTGGATGAATTTGTAAAGCAATAGAAAATGCTTCCAGCAAGTTACTAGTTGAAGATTCACCAGTTATGTATACATCTTTTACTGTTATGCATAGTGGATACTCGTTGATGTCCAAATTTTTTTTCTTCAGTTCCATATACAATCGGACACTCATGTCATTATATATAGCCATTGTTCTAGCCCTCACGATGTATTTTATCTCCATAAATTTTTCAATTGATTTTATATTCAATTGCTTATACAGTTCATTAACAAAATATTCAAAGCTACAATCAGAATTGAATAGCACTCCGTTGATCGTGAAATTTTCAAATTCAACAGGGCTTATCCACTCACCTCCGTATTGTATCATTATCAAAATCAAAATTGAAGTTGAATTGCTAGACATTATTCTGTATCAATTTGAGTAAATTCTGTATCAATTACAACAAATTTAGAAGGGGAAAGGAATTCTATGAAGCTATTTTTTGAGATCTGTATACTCTTTATTGAAGGTAATTCTGAGAAAGATAAGATTTTATAATGATTGAAAATGAAATCAAGATTTTATGAGTTTGCATCGTGAATGAAAAGGAAATCGCGAAAAAGATATTTTTATCCATTTTTTTGGTAGTTTTAAGCTCTGATTGTTATGGTTAGTCGATGAAATTAATTTAACGGCTAATTAAGAGTAATAAATTTTTTTGGGCCATTTGAATGGAAATAGTTTCTAGCGATGGACCATTTTTGTCCTTTGCCCAAAAAAGACCAGTTTAAGCCCAATAAAGTTCAAAAGGAGCTCAAATGATGGGCATGCCTAAACAATCCTAGAGAGGTCTTAATTCAGTCACCAAAATTAGGGTTTTAATTAGGATATATTTTTAAACTTTAACTCGTTTATTAACTTAGTTAAATTTCCTTTGGAGTATGTATCATGTGTTTTATTTACAAGATTATTTCAACTGCTTAAATCAATTGATAAATTTTATGCCAACTACTTTTTCAATTAAAAATAAAGAGTTGACCAGATTCTAAATCCGATATTTTTTAAGATGCATGTGAAATTTAAAGATATGTTAGATCATAGTATTTTTTAATTTGAACATGCATGATTACTAAAATATCACAACAATAACAATATATTCAATGTAATCTCATAAGTGGAGTCTAAGAAGGGTGAGGTGTACACAATCTTACTTTTGCCTTGTGAAGGAATGGATCCCTGACCTCGGATGTCCACATAAAGAACACGACGAACATAAATACCCTTTTTAACTTTTATTTTAACAGACTGAATATTTTTTATAAGGAATTGAAGGAATATGCGACGATTTCTCCCCTGAAATTTGCTACAAAAATCATTTTGCGAGTGTTTAATCAGTAAAAATTAAACAACTACCTACCTGATAAAAATTAAAATGAATCACATTATTCCTTACAACATGGTAAAAGATAAACTTTATTTCGTGTTGTATATACAAGGAAATCAAGAGAGCAATTTAGTACAGTAAATAAAGAGAAATTCCAAAATGATTAAATTCGCATACTTAATGAGTTAATATACTACCTCAGACAAAAAGAACCAAAAATCACTAACAAAGATATAACTTAAAGTAATTTTTTGTGATAGTTAAAATTATAATTCATATAACTCATTTAAAATGAAATTAACTTGTGATAAAATATAAACATTTGAATATAAGTATATATAAATTATACCTATCTGATCATTTCTTTTTAAATATAGTTTTCTCACCTAATATATTATATAAGTAAAAGTAGACTACTTAATTTATATTAGTGACAGAATTGTTTTTATTTAATACAAAATGAATATTTTTATCCAATAAATTAGAAATATAGTGCAGATCATTCAATAAATTTTAACCTTTTCTTTTTCTCATATAAGTATGTACTCATGTAATATTCTTTATCATAAGTGGTGTATTAAAATTTCTAAAATATTTTTCAAAAATCTAAAGTGTGTGATTCTTGGAGCCCGGAGCCTAAAGAACAAGTTTTTTCATCAAAAATTTCAAAAGGGTAATAACTGAAAAAGGAAAACAGATCAAAGGGGCAAAAGCGTGGAAATACTCACGCCTTAGGATAAAAGTTAACGGATCTGTCAATTTATGTCGGAGGTCGTGAGTGGCTGCCCGCTTTGTAAGGCGTGGACAGACACAATACTTCCTTCCTTTTTTTATTCCCCCAGACAGAAGAGGCCAGTCAAAATGCAAGGCGCAGGTGGAACCACACCTTATGGAACCAATCATTTCATTTTTTGTTGAAATTTTTGTGCTTGGAAAAATGACTTATTTTCATTGCGCAACCTGAGTTTGGTATGTTATAAACCCTCTTCTTAGTTTTATTTTCAATTATATTAGCTTATATTGTGAATGAAATGATATGTAGTTCTTAACTTCTTATTTATATTGTCCGTATTCTCCTAAAATATTATCGGATTCGTAATAAATCCTCCAAAAAATGCCTTATTTTAAAAGATTTGACATGCCCATTGGCATGTTTAAAGTATCCGAGCAACTTAAACTCTTATTAACATTATGTTAAAATGTTATCATACCCGTATTTGATCCTCTAGAAAGGGCTGGCATATTCAATGAATCCAAGTAACATAGACTCTTCTTAACATTATGTTAAAAAGTTATCATACCCATATATGATCCTCTCAAAATGCACTACTTTTAAAAGATTCGTCATGTTCCCATTATTTTAAAGTTGGCCTTTAAGAAATTATAAATAATACACACTTCTACTAATTTACCTTTTAACTTTTTAATAAACTCTATATTTACGTGCCTTATTGATCAATAACAAGATTAATATGGGAGAACTTCTTTGGAACGTTATAATATTAATGCTTTCGGAAAAAAAAAATTTAAGAGAAAAATTAAATTAATTTTGTCTTAATTTTTTTAAATTGACAAGTAATTTGAGATAAATATTTTAATAACGTGGACAAATAATATGAGCCGAGGGAGTAGAAAAGATAATAAAAAAGGTCACCTGTACAAGTACGGATACGAGATTTGGTGCTACCCTATTCAAGACAAACATAGGGATCTTGCCTTGAAATCCATTTCGTGTCCTTCAATTAATTGCAAGAAATCACTGCAAAATTTTCCAAATCCCAAATCAATAAAGAAAAGAAGAAAGTAGTGAAAGTCTCAAACACAAAAATTTCAACAAAAAATGAAATGACTAGTTTCATAAGGGCCTAAGGCGTGGTTCCGCCTTGCATTTTGACTAGCCTCTTCTGTCTGGGGGAATAAAAAAAGGAAGGAAGTAGTGTGGCTGTCCACACTTTTCTTTTTCTTTTATACCTTGATTAGACGAAACTACATGAAAGTCTGACGGTACTCCATGGAATCTAAGTCACTACACCTATCAAGTCTTCGGCCGGCCCTAAATCTATCTTACTCTTCCTTGGTCTCTTCCACGGATCGGTGGATATGAAATAGAATGAATTCAAGGACAAAGTCGCCGGTATACTGTGATCCAGATCCAGGAAGGGCCAGACATCTCACGACACGAGCTGACGACAGCCATGCAACACCTGTATGAAAGTCAGTACCATCCCGTTAAGGACAGGTTTTCTTGTTCATAACTTGTCGAGACTTGGAAAATCTTTTACATACAAATTTCCATATTGATGATCTCTTCCCACCAAACCTAGTAACTTTGATGATATTCTTCCTTCCAGCACCATCTAGACTATCTCCATTGCTTATTCCATTGAACCTACAAACTTTCAATTCAATTCCAATATGTTTGTAAGTGATGTAATTAAGGTATGATAGTAAGGAATATGTTTGGTTTATATAAAGGAGAAAATTGAAATATACGCGTGTGATAGAATGAATTATTATTTAAAGGCAACTGGAGAATTCAATGATAAGAGGACTAATTATAAACAATAAATAATTCGACATTATTTATTATATAAGCATTTTGTCTTGCAAAGCTAAGACTGCTCACGTTTAAAACCAAATTAATTATTATTTAAAGATTGATAATAATTATGGCAACAAGTGAGATTAAAGTGTAATAACACTTTAATTGGAGCAAGTGGTACATCTTAAAACTTTAGATAGATATACAAGAAAATAAATTCTGTTCATAAGTGAGTAAATAAATTTATTGTTCTTATCTTGAATTCTAATTATGTCGAATTTCCTAGTAGAAAATATTTTCTATTTACTTTGTGATGACTACGTGATATTTAATCACGATCTTTGTAACATAATTGTGAAAAGTCCTGCATCGATATTTTAAGAGATGAATGATCTCTTTAATATATTTTGAACTTAACTCAATTCTAAAAATTTGCTCAGAGATGAGATTTGTACCATATTAAAAACACCAACACACTCCCTCTCCCTCCCCCCTTCCCCCGCCTCCCCCCCCCAAAAAAAAACACACCTATGGCTGAACATTTGGGCATGAGGGATAGTCCAACATGACTCCCTAGGTTATGAGTGGTCCCTTTAATATGACTAGAACAACCATCACCTCTTGAGTTAGCTTTTTCGATTGAGTGAGACCCCAGTCAGATAAACAAAGTTGAATCAATCAAACAAGCCCCTTGTAATCTTATCTAGAGGTTGATTAAAAGAATGAAAAAAGAAAGAAAAAATAAAGGTGGATGAGTTCTCTCTAGCTATTGGGATGCAATTCCATAGAAGGCGCCACGGACTTGTATATCTCATATATCAATCTGTTTTCAAATTCGTTATTCGTATAACTCACTTTAACTTGTCGAGACTTGGAAAATCTTTTGCTTACAAATTCCCATATTGAAGATTTCTTCCCACCAAACCTAGTAACTTTGATGTTCTTCCTCCCAGCACCATCTAGACTATCATATTTTCTTGTTGATCTCCATTGCTTATTCAAGTCTCCCTGGAATGCTTTTGAAATCGATTCCATCGAACCTATACACTTCCAATAATTCTATTCCAATTTGTTTTAAGAGATGTAACTAAGGTAAGATAGAAAGGAAGAATGAAGTGTTTGATTTATCTAAGGGAAGAAATTTGAAGATATAATGAATATTGTATTTAGTGAGGCAAATGAGACATCAAATGGAGTCAGGTCAACAGAGTCAATTGGAGAATTCAATGATAGACGACTAATTATAAACAATAAATAATACAATGGACAACCAAATTAATTATTAGTGTGACTGGTAGGAAATAATTCAACATTCTTTATTAAATAAGCATGTTTGTCTTGCAAAGCTAAGACTGCCCACGTTTAAAACCAAATTAATGTGTGAGTAGTAGGAAAGATAATATTATTATTTAAAGATTGATAATAATTATGGCAACAAGTGAGAATTAAGGTGTAATACTCCATCCGTTTCTTATTAGTTGCACACTTTTTTTTACACGCATGTTAAGAAATCATAAATGAAAAGGTAGTTTTACTAATTCACCTCTTAAGAACTTCTTTGAAACTTTACAAACAAGTGTGAACACTTTCAAAAAATATTAATTGCAAGGGTAATATGAAAAAAATTTAATTAATACTTTCTTTATTTGGTAAGGTGGTCAACTAATATGAGATAACTATTTTTAGTATAATGACCAATTAATATGGGACAAAGGGAGTAACACTTTAAGTGTCTATTGGAGAGTAAAGTTCTGATCATAAGTGAGTAAAGTTCATTCTTCTTCGTTTAGAAGAAAATGCATTCCTCACAAAATATATCTTGATAACCAGAAGTAGTAAAAAGTAATTTATATTTAAATAAATTTGGTGCTTTTATCTTGACTTCTGTGAATTTTAATTATGTCTAATTTTCTAGTATGTTTGTCAAATTCTTTTATTTTTTGTGTAGTTCTGGGAAACCCATTATCTTGTAAGTTTGAAAAATGTATTTCCTTGTAGGTTTGAGGAACACTTGAATTATATATAGAGGTTATAGCTGAGATTCTTTTATACTACTATTTCCATTCATAGAAGAAAATTTTCTCTATATATTTTGTGTATGACTATGTGATATTTAATCACAATCTTTAGTAACATAATTATGAAGAGTCCCACATCGGTCTTATAAGAAATGAGTAGTCTCTTTAATATGTTTTGAGTTTAACTCGATCTCAAAAGCTATCACAGGAGTTGAGAATTGTAAAAACCACATTAAAGAGACTAACCATATGCTAGGGAATCTATGGGGACTTTTCACACACACACACACCCCTCCCCGCACCTAGGGCTGGACATTTAGGCATGAGGGGGATTGTGAAGAGTCTCACATCGGCTCCCTAGGTTATGGTTGGTCCCTTTAATATGATTTGAGCAATTGTCATCTCTTGAGTTAGCTTTTTGGATTGAGTTAGACACAAGTCAAATAATTAGATCTTCGCTTATTTGCGCTCCATAAGTGGTTGTACAAATGTGTCTTTCCTTCTAATTCAATTTTTCAGTTATTGCTTTTCTTTCTATATTTTTGAGAAAATTAAAGATAGTCCTCAGTTCGCGTACTGACACCCAATATTTTAACTTTGATCGAGAAAATTATAGATAGCACTCAGTTCGGTCAACTCCTTATGCATACCCTTATTTTTAATATATTATATATTATTTGTTGGAATTAAAACAATCAGTCATGCAGCAGCTATGAATGACAATCAAGCTCAATGTAAGAAAGAAAGAGCTGAAGGAAGAAAGGAAAAAAAGAGAAATGAAGAAAGACAAATTGAAGACAATTCTCAGCCTTCTTCTAATTAGACACCTAGCAAAACTAATATGATCACACCTAAGCTTAACAAGCTCATTTACAAAAGTCGATGTGGACAATACAGGGGATGAATGGATAAACTCCAACTCGAACTAAAAACCTCTTCCTCATCTTGACTCATGGCGTCTTCATTAGTGAGTAAATCCTCATCATCATCCTCCGTAAGATAAAAGAACCTAACTCCTGGGCCTGGCATACCATCGACAGAGTAAGGAAAGGACAGGCAGAAAGCGCCTCATACGGCTCCTCTAGGGATGGAGGTAGGCCCAGCCCAGCAACAACTGAGAATGAAAATAGAGCAATATATATATAGGGTATATTTTTCATTGTACAAATAGTACATAACAACTCATTATACAAATACAACTGTATATATCTTGGAGTGTAGCTAGTAGCCAATAGACTAGGATACATATATAGGTTTCTTTTTCTTTTTTGTCTTTTCTCTTTTTACTTGTATAAATACAACAACATAAATGAATGAAAAGCCAAGAAGTTTTTTCTATTTCAGTCTCATTTTGAACATGGTATCAAAGCAATTCTAAGATCCAAAACGCTTAATTGCTTTTTTTTTTTCATGCTTTCATTTCAAATCAAGCAATGGTGAGAATAGAGGAAACAACAGTTGAAAGCTCTGAAAACAGTAGCAATATTGCAAATCCTTCACCTGATTAGACTCATCCTTTCTTCCTTCATGCTTCAGATTCTCCAGGAATGAACCTGGTGATCTTCTTTCTTCAATGGGAAAGGATATGGTGGATGGAGAAGATCCATCTTGATCTCTCTTTCAACCAAGAACAATGTTGAATTCATTGATGGTTCTCACAAAAAGTCATCCTCAGATTCTTCTGATGTCAAGCTTTGGAGCAGGTGCAATGACATGGTCTTGTCATGGCTGCTCAACTCTCTATCAAAAGAAATAGTTGACAGTGTCATCTATTCTGAGATTACAATGGATCTCTAGAAAGAGCTTGAAGATAGGTTTGACCAATCTAATGGAGCTAAACTTTACCACCTGCAAAAAGAGTTGAGTGACTTAATTCAAGGTTCAAACGACATTGCAGGTTATTTCACTAAGCTCAAAGGTTTGTAGGATGAGTTGAATGCACTAAACACTAGTGTAAATTGCTCTTGCCTAGGTGAATGGGGGGGGGGGGGGGGGGAAAATGAAGATGAGCAAATCTCTTTAAGATGAGAGACTCATCCATTTTCTAATGGGTTTAAATGACACCCATGCTCCTGCTAACAGTAACATTTTGATGTTATCTCCCTTACTCTCTGTCAATCATGCTACACTCTTCTAATGCAGGATGAACATCAAAAAGAAATTTTCATGAACTTTCATTTCCCAGGTAATGCTTCATCTTTTCTAGCTAACAACCAGAATACTCTTACATAGAGATATGGATATTATGAGTCAAAAGTAAAGAAGAACACTCTGATTTGTTCTCACTGCAAGAAACCTGGCCATTTAATTGATAAATGCTATATAATCATAGGATTTCCTAGTGATTTTAAGTTCAACGAGGCAAAAAAGTTTCAAGAAAATGTGAGAAGCAATGTTGCTTTCAGAGAATGTGAACATGAATAGAATGCAGGGAACTTTGAAGGGGAGAACCAGGGTCAGAAGTTCACCCAAGATCAATACTCTGGTTTACTTCAACTTCTCCAATATGTCAAGATGAACCAGGCTGGAAGATCTAGCAATGAGGCGGTAGCTAATGTAGCTACTTGTGCTGGTAATATCTTTAATAAATCACCTTATAAGATTGTTCATTTCAAGCATAAGACCTAGTTTTCAGGGGCCACTCAACACATATGTTTTGATTCAAAGATTTTCTTAGATATGTAAAGTCTCCCATCTTTGTTGACTTTCCTAATTCTTTCAGAGTCAAAGTAACTCAAGCTGACAGTATCCTCTTATATCCTAAACCCACTCTCAAAAATATTCTTTTTGTGCCTTGTTTAAAATATAATCTTATTTCAGTGTATAAATTATGTAAACAACTAAGTTGTTTGCTCATCTTTTCCTTTTTTGGTTGTTTTTTACATGGCCCTTTAGTAAAGAGGCCACTGAAATTTGGTGAAGCAAAGGTAGTTCTCTATCTCCTCGACTCAAGTTTCCATTACCTAAGAGAGCTTATCAACTAATCTGTTAGCCTACCAAGATTAGAAAAACCTAGTTATTTTTTTATTTTCTAGTAGTCTTTTATTCCTGTAAAGAGTGCTTCTGATGTAAGATTGTGGCACCTTAGATTGGGACACATGCCATTTCAATCAATGAAAAGAATTTGTTCTATTCTTACATATCCCTTTCTTTCCAATTCTGCCTGTAGTATCTGTCCTTTAGCAAGACAATCAAAGTCACCTTTTCAATCAAGTGAAATAAGTATTAAGAATAAGTTTGAATTAATTCACATTGATACTTGAGGACCCTGTAAAATTGCTACACATGATGGATACAAATATTTCCTAACTATAGTGGATGATTATAGTAGAGAAACATGTACTTACCTTTTGAAGACTAGAAGTAATGCTTTCACTATGATCAAATATTTCTTATGTATGGTAGAGAGACAATTTAACGTGAAAATTAAGATTATAAGGTCAGCTAATGCTTTAGAATTGGGAGGAAGCAATGAGTCTTCAGATATTTTTGCTTCTCAGGGAATAATCCATCAAACCTCATGTGTGCATACTCCACAACAAAATAATGTTGTCAAAAGAAAACATAGACACCTCTTAGAAGTTTCAAGAGCTCTTCTACATCAATCTAATATACCTATATCTTAGTGGGGTGAGTGTTTACTGACTGCTACATTCTTAATCAATAGATTTTCTTCTACAGTACACAAACACAAGACACCCTATGCGATTCTGTTTAACAAGGCTCCTACATATTTATTTTTTAGGAGTTTTGGTTGTCTATGTTATGCAACAACTTTATCACATAATAGAGGAAAGTTTGATCTCAGGGCTAGTGCTTGTATATTCATAGGATATCCTTATGGTAAGAAGGGATACAGATTACTAGAGATAAGCAGTAGGAAGATTTTTGTTTCAAGGAATGTGAAGTTTCATGAAGACATCTATCCTTTCTCCTCTTTCTGTCACCAAAAAATTCAATACCTATTTTCACACCAAATTAGTCAATCTCAACAACAAAATATCATGAGGACACTTTTTAGCCTACTATTCAAGACCTTGCCAATTATTTGCTTGAAAACATTGGTTCTAAAAAACAATTTGAACCAAACCTTTCTGATCCAAATCCATCTATAAACAATATCACTCAACCTCAGGAACAAGTTCAAGATGCTCCTACTCTTAATTTAAGGTAATCAGAAAGAACTCACAAAAGTCTTGCTTTTTTGGAAGAATATGTTTGCAATGCAGTCTTTTTAGTCAATTTAACAGACTCAGTATTAAGTCAACCTATCACTACTCAAAACTATTCTTTTGCTAGTTTTCAACTCAAAATCAGCAGGTACTGAATTCTGTTTTCAACACCACAAAACTCATAAGTTATGCTTTGCGTCCAGGTTGGAGGCAAGCCATGGATAATGAAATAGAGGCTTTGATTGAAAATCAAACATGGGAAGTGGTGGAATTACCCACAGGGAGAAAAGCTTTACCCTGTAAATGGGTGTACAAAATAAAATATCTTTCCAATGGAAGCATAGAAAGGCTAAAACCCAGATTAGTAATCAGAGGAGATATCCAACCAGAAGGTATTGTTTCAATGAAACTTTCTTACTGGTAGTTAAAATTACTACTATTAGATGTCTACTAGCAATTGCAGTCAAAAAAGGTTGAAAGATTTCACAATTGGATGTTAATAATGCATTCTTACATGGAGAGTTGAAGGAAGAAGTATTTATGAAATTTCCTACAAGGATGATTGCGCCTAGTCCAAGACATGTATGCAAGCTTAAAAGATCCTTATATGATCTATGGAAGACATCAAGACAGTGGTATTCAAGGCTTACTGAAGCTTTGAATTATAAAGGTTACGTTTCTTTCATGAATGATTACTCTCTATTTTTTAAGCAATCAGGAGCTACATTTTCTATAGTACCTATCTATGTCGATGACATTGTTCTTACAGGAGACAATCAAGAAGAGCTATCAAATTTAAAGGATTTCTTACACTCTAAATTTAGAATCAAAGATCTAGGAGATCTTCATCATCTTTTGAGAATGGAAATCTTAAAGGAACCACAAGGATTGATAATAAGTCAGCAAAAATTCACTCTAGAACTTTTAAAAGAGTTCAATTCTGACCCTTTACTTATGGTCTCTTCACCTCTCGATCCATATTGCAAATTAAAGTCGACTGATAGTGAATTGCTCACGGATCCAACCTCTCATCACAGATTGTTAGATAAACTGAATTACCTAACTCATACAAGACAAGATGTATCCTTTGTGGTACACCATCTCAGCCAATACATGCAGTAACCTAGATTGCCTCACTACACAACAGCTTTGCAAGTTCTGAGATATCTCTGATCAAATCCTAGTCAAGGATTATTCTTCTCAGCAAATTCATCTTTCCAATTGCTTGCTTTTTGCGATGCTGATTGGAGTTCTTGTCCCAACACTAGGCGATCCATTAGCGGGTTCTTCATTAGTCTTGGGGATCCCCAATTTCTTGGAAATTGAAAAAAAGGCATCGATCTCTTTGTCATCTGTTGAAGCATAACACAGATCCATGCGTCGGGTGGTGTTCAAAATCACTTGGTTAACTCGATTATTATCTGATCGTGGTGCTATCCCTTCAGTTCCAGTACCAATTCACTCGGATAGTCAAGCTGCGATTCACATTGCTCGCAATTAGGTATTCCACGAGCGGACCAAACATGTTAAAATTGATTGCCATTTTATGTGGCAACAGTTCCTCTCAGGTCTGATATTACTTCAGTTTGTCCCCTCTTCGTCTCAAGTTGCAAATTTATTCACTTAACTGTTGTTTGTTTTTTCTCATAAATCAATTATCGGCAAGTTAAGAGTCACTTCTCTCCCCTCTAACTTGAGGGGGGGGGGGGAGGGGTATTGGAATTAAAACAATCAGTCATGAAGCAGCTATGGATGACAATCAAGCTCAATGTAAGAAAGAAAGAGCTGAAGGAAGAAAGGAAAAGAAGAGGAATGAAGAAAGACAAACTGAAGACAATTCTCAGCCTTCTTCTAAGACACCTGGCAAAAATAATAAGATCACACCTCAGCTTAACAAGCTCATTTACAAGAGTTGATGTGGACAATACAAGGGCTGACATGGACAAATAAATTAGCAACAACTGAGAATGAAAATAGAGCAACATATATATAGGGTGTATTCTTCATTGTACAAATAGTACATAACGTACAACTCATTATACAAATACAACTGTATATATATCTTGGAGTGTAGCTAGTATAAACAATAGACTAGGGTACATGTATAGGTTTTTTTTTTTGTTTTTGTCTTTGTCTTTCCTATTTTTACTTGTATAAATACCCCAACATAAATGAATGAAAAGCTAAGGAAAATTTTCCTATTTCAGTCTCATTTTGAATATCATCCCAATATAACAACAACATATTTAGTGTAATCTCATAATTGAGGTCTTTTAAGGGTAGGATGCATGTAGAACTTATCCTTTTTTCTGTGGAGTAGAGAGACTATTTTCGATAAATCCTCGGCTTAAAATGAAAATAGCGACAACAAAATAGCAAGATAAATAAAGCAATTGAAGAAACATATAGTAGTAAAAATGAATAATAAGTACCATGCAAATACTTAATAAACTACTAAATACACCGAGAAGATGAAAAGAGGAGACTAGCTCCTTGGTTTCCCTCGTAAAGTTAGTACGGCACTACCTCCAAACCTTCCTATTTAGAAACATAACCAATAAAAAAACATTAATTTCCTCCACGTTTCTTCCCTTAATAATAGCTCTTGGTACGAATATTCAGTCATATTTGTGAATTTGGGGTTTCGCACTTAGAATTTTGAATTCAGAGAACAATTGATATTATATATATTTTGTCATATCACTTTACCAAAAATTGAGGTTACAAAATTATTACCAAACAAGTTGGAAGGTGTTTATGGCTGCACACAAGCTTAATTGTGTTGAATATATGAAAAAATAAGGCTATCAAATCAAGCCTCTTGTAATTTGGGGATGAATTCGCTAGCTATTGGGATGCAATTCCATAGAAGGCGCCATGGACTTGTATATCTCATATATCAATCTGTTGTCAAACTCGTTGTTCTTATAATTCACTTCAACTTGTCGAGACTTGGAAAATCTTTTGCTTACAAATTCCCATATTGATGATTTCTTCCCACCAAACCTAGTAACTTTGATGTTCTTCCTTCCAGCATCATCTAGTCTATGAATTTTGCTTGTTGATCTCCATTCCTTGTTCAAGTCTCCATGGAATATTTTCGAAATCGATTCCATTGAATCTATGAACTTTCAATTCAATTCCAATATGTGTGTAAGAGATGTAATTAAAGTATGATAGAAATGAAGAATGAATTGTTTGGTTTATATAAGGGAAGACATTTGAGACATGAAAACGAGTCAGGTCAACAAAGGCAATCAACGGTGGAATTCAATAATAGACGTCTAATTATATAAACAATAAATAATACATCACATGGAATAATGGAAGTATCCTGCAACATTCTTTATTCAAGCATATTTGTCTTGAAAAGCTGGGATTGCCCACGTTTAAAACCAAATTAATTAGTCTGAGTGGTATGAAAAAGACTATACTATTTAAAGATTGATAATTTGGGAGTTCATTCTTTTCACCATTTTTGAAGTGTTAGAGCTCGGATTAAAATAATTTTTGGTGTGATTTTTCTATTTTGAAAGGGGGTAAGTTTCTCACCACTATTTTGAAAGGTTTACGCTAACCTATCTTTTATTTTTTCATTTAAATCGCGTATGGGTATTGAAATTTGGGAATTTTACGCCTAAAGTTATGAAATCGTAATTTGGGGATTTGAGGCTCGATTAGAACCCAATTTTCAGTGAAATTTCAGATTTTAGCTTCTTAATTTATGGGTAAACCGATTTTTAAAAGGTTCGGGGTTGACTTTTTGGCACGATTTTGACTCTGACTTTTATATTATAATATAGGTGTCGATAGACTCGTATTCTCATGTAGAACACGATTTTGATAGATTGAGAACATTCTGAGATGGTTTGAGAAGGGAAAGTGATCGTGTGAGAGTTCATGGCATGTTTTCTTGGCCTTCAAAGTAGGTTATGAATTACTTTTTAGACTCGGCTTGGGTAATGACTTATGGTGAAAAGCATGTTATGCATTGGGCATATTGATGGGGTTGGATAGCTAGAGGAATGAGTTGATATTATGAAATATAGGTTGGGACTTAGCTGATAGATGTTATATGATCTGAAAGGTGTACTTGTTGTGAATTACTTTTTTTTATCTGTTACATCGTACCTTGATGAGTTGATGGCTTAACGGGGCACTATTTTGAAAAGTTATATTGGTGGCCCACGAGCACATATTTGATAGAGATTTACTAATCGCCTAATGGTACTGTTTTGAAAGCAACTTTCTTATTTGAGAAAGTTATTGACCTAAGGGCATTGTAATTTGAAAGAAATCTTCTTATTTGAGAAAGTTATTAGCCTAATGGCATTGTTTTGAAAGCAATCTTCTTGTTTGATGAGTTATTGGCTTAAGGGAATTGTTTGAAAGCAATCATCGTATTTGATGAGTTGTTGGTCAAAAGGAGCACTGCATTGAAAACAATCTACTTAGTGAGAAAAATGGGCCTAGGGCCACTGTTTTGAAAGTAAATCTACTATTTGAGAAGGCTTGTAACCTATAGATGTGGTTGTAAAAAAAATGCTCTTATTTCTACTACATATGAATATCCTTTATTTGTTGTGATCATGCATACATATTCATTTGTTATGAATCACTGATATGTTACGATGGATAAATTAAGCAGAGTGATGGAAATTCGAGATTGATTTTAGGTACATGATATATATATTATGATGATGCTGAGGTCATTTCCATCTATATGATGCCGAGATCTCTTCCGATCATGTGAGGTCATTGTCGGCTGTTGTATCTGAGGTCACATTCAATATTCGAACGGGTATATGAACTTCGTGAGTTTTTTATGGGTCCCATTCCACATCGTATTCTGTGGAGGGGGTGTATACTACTACGATCATTGGTCATTGCTTTGCTTGCTTTTATTTAGATCTATGCTCTTACTTGTATTTCATATTTACTTAATGGACGATTTTGGTGTTATCATATACACTTGTTGCATCTTTTGATGTAGATATTTGTACTAGCAGGCCGAGTTGATTATATATCTGAGGCAGCGTTGTCCGGAAGCTTTGGTGAGCTACTTGACGTTCAGAGCATTGTCTGGCTTCCTCTATCCTTATATTTTTTTTCACCTTTACTATTTCAGATCGTTTTGTAGTTTTGAAATGAATGTACTAAATCTTTAGATGCTCTTGTACTGGCCATGAGACTAGGCCTTGGGTGTATTTTGTTATTTTTGTACTTCTATTCTATTTATGAAAACATGGATTTTGAGGCTTACTTTCTCTATTTTATTACATTCGCTTATTGACTTAATATTTGATTGGGGTGGAAAGTTGGCTTATACCACCGACGAGTCAGTGTAGGTGCCATCATGACCATGAATTTTGGATCGTGACATCAATTCCATAACAACTGGGAAGTTTTTCGTGTCCTCTCTCGTTGATGTGTTGGAAATCTTACGAAAAATAATTTATCTCAAACATTTGTAGGAACTCTTCATCACGAACATTTGTAGGAATTCTCCAAAGCTTGAGGCATGTCAATTGGCACTATCCTTGAGGATATTTCACCCGGTATAGGTGTATCCCCAGGATTCAACAAGCTCATCTAGTATAAACTAGGAGCCAGAATCTAACAAAGATTAATAAAACAAAAACTCAGCATTATATAATATAGATGAAAGAATCATATTTTTGGCTCTGCCCAATAGGAGGAGGACATTGAGTATATATAATATCACAATAGGTGCCTCCAACGGCTAGTAAGAATTATGAGACAATAAAGGGGACTAATAACTCTTCATGAAGAATGCAATTCAATTGTCCACTAATAAAAAGAAACGGTCAAAAGATAATGATTTAGCAATTGAATTTGCCATATGTTTCAAACGGTCTACTGCTAATTTAGTAATTAGCAAAATAATGAACAATAAAGGTGAGGTGATTAATAGCTATATTAATCATAGATAATAAAAGATAAATAATATTAGAAAATAATAATTTTTTTTGAAATACAAGATTATTTTTCCAACATGATGTCCTTACTCGGGTCTTAGTTCCATCTTAGATATCCTTAATTACCCTAGTATAAACTACCGAAACACCTCTGGCCTCCAAAGAACCTCCTTAGAGATTTTGTCGTATGTTTTTTCTAGGAAATTTTGAATTGAGAACGTAGTATAACATTTTATATAATTTGTCATATCACAAAGACCAAAATAAGAATTTACCAAAAATTGAGGTTACAGAAATTATTGGCTAACAAGCTGGAAAGGTTACAGAAATTATTTTTAGTAGTATCTTATGTAGTCTATACTTCAAGAGAGAAGAATAAATAAAAGCAACAAAACAATAGAAGGTGTTTATATTATCAATAGAATAAACAAAGTTGAATAGATGAAAATATAAAGCTATCAAATCAAGCCCCTTGTAATTTTTTTTACAGATTTTTCTTGTGATTACTACCTTAGATGTTATAAAATATTGCTTGGTTAAATACGCCGATTAAGGTAATTGTTTCTAGATTAGCTTTAGTGGCTATAGTAATTTTCGCTAAGTAAATGCTACTAAAAGTAATTGGCTTTAGCGGCAATAATATTGATCTTTACCGGCACTCTATATAAATGCTACTAAAGGCTTTAGCGACACTGGAAGTAATGACATTAATTTAAATGCCGCGCTAAATATTTTTGCGGCAATAGATATTGCCGCTAATCTATTTTTGCGGATCAGTGTAGGTGCCATTGTGACCTTGAAATTTGAGTCGTGACATCAATCCCATAAAAATTGAAAAGTGTTTCGAGTCCCCTCTTGTTGTGGTCCTTACTCGAGTCTTAGCTCCATCTTACATATCCTTAATCACTCTAGTGTAAGCTATCGGAAAACCGCTGACCTCCAAACACCTCTAAAGAACCTCCTAGTCGTATTTTTTTTCTAGGAAATTTTGAATAGAGAACGTAGTATAACATTTTATATATTTTATCATATCACAAAGACCAAAATAAGAATTTACCAAAAATTGAGGTTACAAAAATTATTGCCTAACAAGCTTGAAAGGTTACAAAAATTATTTTTAGGAGTATCTTATGTAGTCTATACTTAAAGAGCGAAGAATAAATAAAAGCAACAAATTAAACATATTAACACAAAATAAGATGTTTATATGATCAATAGATAAACAAAGTTGAATCAATTAAACTGTGAATGCACACAAGCTTGTGTTGAATAGATTAAAAAAGTAAACCTATCAAATCAAGCCCCTTGTAATCTTTATCCAGATGCTGATTAAAAGGAAAAAGAAAAAAAAAATGGTGGATGAGTTCTCTACATGTTGGGTTGCAATTCCATAGAAGGTGCCACAGACTTGTATATCTCATATATCAATCTGTTTTCAAATTCATTATTCGTATAACTCACTTTAACTTGTCGAGACTTGGAAAATCTTTTGCTTACGAATTGCCATATTGATGATTTCTTCCCACCAAACCTAGTAACTTTGATGTTCTTCCTTCCAGCATCATCTAGTCTATGATTTCTGCTTGTTGATCTCCATTCCTTGTTCAAGTCTTCATGGAATATTTTTGAAATCGATTCCATTGAATCTATAAACTTTCAATTCAATTCCAATATGTTTGTAAGAGATGTAATTAAGGTATGATAGAAAGGAACAATGAAGTGTTTGATTTATATAATAAGGGAAGAAATTTGAAGATATGATGAATATTGTATTTAGTGAGGCAAATGAGACATCAAAAGGAGTCAGGTCAACAAAGTCAATTGGAATATTCAATGATAGACGACTAATTATATAAACAATAAATAATACAATGGACAACCAAATTAATTATTAGTGTGACTGGTAGGAAATAATTCAACATTCTTTATTAAATAAGCATGTTTGTCTTGCAAAGCTAAGACTGCCCACGTTTAAAACCAAATTAATGTAAGAGTGTCAACTGGGCCGGTCTGACCCGGACCGGATCGGTAAGACCGGCCCAAATAACGAACCGGACCGGTTGGCCCAACACCGGAAAAGGATATCGGGTTTGTGGGCCCGGACGTGGGCTGGGCCGGCCAGGCCTGGCAACCCGGGAGACCGGCCCAGTTCTGAGACCGGACCTGACCCACCGGTGCACCGGATCGGACCGGCCCGGTTATTAAAAAAAAAAAAAATTATTTGAATGGCCATTTGGGCTTTGAGACTTGGGCTGCTGACAGCCCACGTGGGCCGCTGTCACTAGGCCTGCTGTGGGCCGCTGCAGGCCCTAGCCCCTAGGCCCTATAATAGCCTTTTCAGGCTATGTTGAGTGGCAGCCTTTTGGGCCACTTTTCAGCATTTGTTGAACGTTGGTCCAACGGTTACAATGCCGTTTGGGCCAACGTTCAATTCTCCTCCATTTTAAAAATTCACCCATTTTTCATATATAAATACCTTCTAAATTTCATCATTTTTATTACAAAATACTTCTCATTCTCTCTCAATTTTCTGATTTTTTCTATTGATTTCTAGCAATATCTACTTTATTATTTTGCTATCAACAACATCAAGTTGGAGAAAGTTCAAGCGTTCAATTCATCAATTTACGGTTGCTTAATTACTTGTTTGTCTCCGATAATTTGGTATAATCGTTCTATCTCTTACTTTTAATTAGTATATTGTTTGTTGAATATCTTTTTGTATTAATTTTTGCGTATTTAATATTTATTAATTTAATTTATAAAATGGATAAAGTAAGACGACTTGGTAAAAGTGTTAAAAATTTATGTCCTGGAAGTAGTAGTGGTAGTAAGAAAAAAATCACTTTTGGTAGAGGTAGTACAAGCGGTAGAAATAATTATTCTCGTGTGCCTCCACCATCACCTAGTGAGATAGGAGAACGAGATATTCCTGTGGGTGCACATGATATGAATTATTTTGAGGCACAAGAAAATTATGGAATTGAAGAAGAAAATGAAGTTGACGTAAGTGTACATAATAATAATGATGATGATGATGATGGTGATGATGATGAACCCACTAGTCCCGTTATTGATAATGCTCAATCTCGTACTCCTAATCTTCCTTCACGGCCTAGAAAGCCCCGTAAATTAACTAGTGTTGCATGGGAATTTTATACTAAATTAGAAGGAACAACTCTTGTTGAATGCAATCTTTGTCATAAACAATATCAGCATAAGACCGGGGGTAATTCCGGAGGGACGGGTCAATTGATGAGACATTTGAGAACCGATCATGTAGGTTGGGAACAACTTTTAATCATATTTTTTATATATCATATGAATATCATATTGTGAATATTCTATATGAATATTCTATATATATCACATGTATATCATATTGTGAATATTCTATATACATCATATGTATATCATATTGTGAATATTCTATATTGTGAATATTCTATATACATCATATATATATATCATATAGTGAATATTCTATATGCATCACAAGTATATCATATTGTGAATATTCTATATGCATCACAAGTATATCATATTGTGAATATTCTATATGCATCACAAGTATATCAATTGTGAATATTCTATATGCATCATATTGTGAATATTCTATATGCATCACAAGTATATTATTGTGAATATTCTATATCATCACAAGTATATCGTATAGTGAATATTCTAGATGCATCACAATTCTATATGCATCACAAGTATATCATATTGTATATTCTATATATTGTGAATATTCTATATGCATCACAAGTATATCATATAGTGAATATTCTATATGCATCACAAGTATATCATATAGTGAATATTCTATATGCATCACAAGTATATCATATAGTGAATATTCTATATGCATCACAAGTATATCATATTGTGAATATTCTATATGCATCACAAGTGTGAATATTCTATATGCATCACACAATTGTATATCATAGTGAATATTCTATATGAATATTCTATATGCATCACATATATATCATATTGTGAATATTCTATATGCATCACAAGTATATCATATAGTGAATATTCTATATGCATCACAAGTATATCATATAGTGAATATTCTATATGCATCACAAGTATATCATATTGTGAATATTCTATATGCATCATAAGTATATCATATTGTGAATATTCTATATGCATCACAAGTATATCATATAGTGAATATTCTATATGCATCACAAGTATATCATATAGTGAATATTCTATATGCATCACAAGTATATCATATTGTGAATATTCTATATGCATCACAAGTATATCATATTGTGAATATTCTATATCCATCACAAGTATATCATATTGTGAATATTCTATATGCATCACAAGTATATCATATTGTGAATATTCTATATGCATCACAAGTATATCATATTGTGAATATTATATATGCATCACATGTATATAATATTGTGAATATTCTACATACATCACAAGTATATCATATTGTGAATATTCTATATACATCACAAGTATATAATATTGTGAATATTCTATATACATCATATGTATATCATATTGTGAATTTTAAATTTCAACTTTGAAAATTGAAATTTCAACTTTCAATGCATTAAAATTTGAACTTTAACTTTGAAATTTGAAGTTTGGAGTGTTTGGATTTAGAAATTTAAATTTTAAATTTTTGAATTTCAAATTTCATATTTTCAAATTACATGATTATAAAATATAAAATATTACTACACTAGTACACTACATTATTATAAAATATAAATATATAATTCAAATTTGAAATTTTAAATTTAAAACGATTAAAATTATATCACACTTTAAAATTGATAACACTACATTACATGATTAGAACTCAATTTTTAAATTTAAAATTAAAAAAAAAAGAAGGTGAAACCCATGGACCGGCCCCCAAACCCGGCCCATGAAGGCCCACTTAATTGGACCGGATCGGCCCGTGAAACCCAGTCCAAAAATGGGTGACGGGCCTGGGCTGGGCTGGCTGAGCATTTTGCTCAAAATAGCCCGGACCGGACCGGCCCATTTATTCTGGACCCGGACCGGCCCAGCCCATGAAACCGGTGGGCTGCAACATATGTGGGCCGGTCTGACCCGGCCCGGCCCGTTTGACAGCCTTAAATTAATGTGTGAGTAGTAGGAAAGAGAATATTATTATTTAAAGATTGATAATAATTATGGCAACAAGTGAGAATTAAGGTGTAATACTCCATCCGTTTCATATTAGTTGCACACTTTTTTTTTACACGCATGTTAAGAAATCATAAATGAGAAGGTAGTTTTACTAATTCACCCCTTAAGAACTTCTTTGAAACTTTACAAACAAATGTGAACACTTTAAAAAAATATTAATTGCAAGAGTAATATGAAAAAAATTTAATTAATACTTTCTTTATTTAGTAAGGTGGTCAACTAATATGAGATAACTATTTTTAGTATAATGACCAACTAATATGGGACAGAGGGAGTAACACTTTAAGTGTCTATTGGAGAGTAAAGTTCTGTTCATAAGTGAGTAAAGTTCATTCTTCTTCGTTTAGAAGAAAATGCATTCCTCACAAAATATATCTTGATAACCAGAAGTAGTAAAAAGTAATTTATATTTAAATAAATTTGGTGCTTTTATCTTGACTTCTGTGAATTTTAATTATGTCTAATTTCCTAGTATCTTTGTCAAATTCTTTTATTTTTTGTGTAGTTCTGGGAAACCCAATATCTTGTAAGTTTGAAAAATGTATTTCCTTGTAGGTTTGAGGAACACTTGAATTATATATAGAGGTTATAGCTGAGATTCTTTTATACTACTATTTCCATTCATAGAAGAAACTTTTATATATTTTGTGTATGACTATGTGATATTTAATAACAATCTTTCATAACATAATTACGAAGAGTCCCACATCGATTTTTAAAGAAATGAGTAGTCAATTACGAAGAGTTCCACATCGGTCTTTTAAGAAATGAGTAGTCTCTTTAATATGTTTTGAGTCTAACTCAATCCCAAAAGCTATCACAGGAGTTGAGAATTGTACAAACCACATTAAAGAGACAAACCATATGCTAGGGAACCTATGCGGACTTTTCACACACACACACACCCCTCCCCGCACGTAGGGCTGGACATTTAGGCGTGAGGGAGATTGTGAAGAGTCTCACATCGGCTCCCTAGGTTATGGTTGGTCCGTTTAATATGATTTGAGCAATCGTCATCTCTTGAGTTAGCTTTTTGGATTGAGTTAGACCCAAGTCAAATAATTAGATCTTCGCTTATTTGCGCTCCATTAGTGGTTGTACAAATGCGTCTTTCCTTCTAACTCATTCAATTTTCCAGTTATTGCTTTTCTTTCTACATTTTCGAGAAAATTAAAGATAGTACTCAGTTCACGTACTAACACCCAATGTTTTAACTTTGATCGAGAAAATTAAAGATAACACGCAGTTCGGTTAACTCCTTATGCATACCCTTATTTTTAATATATTATATATATCATCTGTTGGAATTAAAACAATCAGTCATGCAACAGCTATGGATGACAATCAAGCTCAATGTAAGAAAGAAAGAGCTGAAGGAAAAAAGGAAAAGAAGAGGAATGAAGAAGGACAAATTGAAGACAATTCTCAGCCTTCTTCTAGTTAGACACCTGGCAAAAATAATAAGATCATACCTCAGCTTAACAAGCTCATTTACAAGAGTCGATGTGGACAATACAGGGGATGAATGGACAAACAAATGAGCAACAACTGAGAATGAAAATAAAGCAACATATATATGAGGTATATTCTTCGTTGTACAAATAGTACATAACAACTCATTATACAAATACAACTATATATATCTTGGAGTGTAGCTAGTAGCCAATAGACTAGGATACACATATAGGTTTCTTTTTATTTTTTGTCTTTTCTCTTTTTACTTGTATAAATACAACAACATAAATGAATGAAAAGCCAAGAATTTTTTTTCTATTTCAGTCTCATTTTGAACATGGTATCAGAGCAATTCTAATATCCCAAACGCTTAATTGCTTCTTCTTTTTTTCCTGCGTTCATTTCAAATCAAGTAATGGTGAGAACAGAGGAAACAACAGTTGAAAGCTCTGAAAACAGTAGCAATATTGCAAATCCTTCACCTGATTAGACTCATCCTTTCTTCCTTCATGCTTCAGATTCTCCAGGAATGAACCTAGTGATCCTCTTTCTTCAATGGGAAAGGATATGGTGGATGGAGAAGATCCATCTTGATCTCTATTTCAACCAAGAACAAGGTTGAATTCATTGATGGTTCTCACAAAAAGTCATCCTCAGATTCTTCTGATGTCAAGCTTTGGAGCAGGTGCAATGACATGGTCTTGTCATGGCTGCTCAATTCTCTATCAAAAGAAATAATTGACAGTGTCATCTATTCTGAGATTGTAATGGATCTCTTGAAGGAGCTTGAAGATAGGTTTGACCAATCTAATGGAGCTAAATTTACCACCTGCAAAAAGAGTTGAGTGACTTAATTCAAGGTTCAAACGACATTGCAGGTTATTTCACTAAGCTCACAGGTTTGTAGGGTGAGTTGAATGCACTAAACACTAGTGTAAATTGCTCTTGCCTATGTGAATGTGGGGAAAAATGAAGATGAGCAAATCTGTTTAAGATGAGAGACTCATCCATTTTCTAATGGGTTTAAATGACACCCATGCTCCTGCTAACAGTAACATTTTGATGTTATCTCCCTTACCCTTACCCTCTGTCAATCATGCTTACACTCTTCTAATACAGGATGGACATCAAAGAGAAATTTTCATGAACTCTCATTTCCCAGGTACTGCTTCATCTTTTCTAGCTAACAACCAAAATACTCTTACACAGAGATGGAAAAATTCCCTAGTGGTTTTAAGTTCACTGAGGCAAAAAAGTTTCAAGCAAATGTGAGAAGCAATGTTGCTTTCACAGAAGGTGGACAAGAAAAAAATGCAAGGAACTTTGAAAGGGAGAATCTGGGTCAGAAGTTCACTCAGGATCAATACTCTGGTTTACTTCAACTTCTCCTGTGTGTTAAGATGAACCAGGCTGGAAGATCTAGCAATTAGGCGGTAGCTAATGCAGCTACTTGTGCTGGTAATATCTTTAGTAAATCACCTTATAAGATTGTTCAGTTCAAGCATAAGACCCAGATTTTCAGGGGCCACTCAACACATGTGTTTTGATTCAAATATTTTCTTAGATATAAAAACACTAAAGTCTCCCATCTTTGTTGAATTTCCTAATTCTTTCAGAGTCAAAGTAACTCAAGCTGACAGTATCTCCTTACATCCTGAACCCACTCTCAAAAATATTCTTTTTGTGCCTTGTTTCAAATATAATATTATTTCAGTGTATAAATTATCTAAACAACTAAGTTATTTGCTCATCTTTTCCTCTTTTGGTTGTTTTTTACATGGCCCTTTAATGAAGAGGCCACTAAAATTTGATAAATCAAAGGTAGGT
Source organism: Jaltomata sinuosa (assembly GCA_003996215.1). Lineage (NCBI taxonomy): Eukaryota > Viridiplantae > Streptophyta > Magnoliopsida > Solanales > Solanaceae > Jaltomata > Jaltomata sinuosa. The sequence goes on along the minus strand of QJPP01001963.1, from coordinate 365,359 downwards.
CTCTATCTCCTCGAGTCAAGTTTCCATTATCTAAGAGAGATTATCAACTCAGCTGTTAGCTAGCCAAGACAAGATGAACCTAGTTGTTTTTTATTTTCTTGTAGTCTTTTATTCATGTAAAGAGTGCTTCATGATGTAAGGTTGTGGAACCTTAGATTGGGACACATGCCATTTCAATCGATGAAAAGAATTTATTCTACTCTTACATCTCCCTTTCATTCCAATTCAGCCTGTAGTATCTGTCCTTTAGCAAGACAATCAAAGTCACCTTTTCAATCAAGTGAAATAAGCACTAAGAATAAATTTGAATTAATTCACATTGATACTTGAGGACCCTATAAAATTGCTACACATGATGGATACAAATATTTCTTAACTATAGTAGATGATTATAGTAGAGAAACATGTACTTACCTTTTAAAGATTAGAAGTAATGCTTTCACTATGATCAAATATTTCTTATGTATGGTAGAGAGACAATTTAACATGAAAATTAAAATTATAAGATCATATAATGCTTTAGAATTAGGAGGAAGCAATGCGTCTACATATTTTTTTGCTTCTCAGGGAATAGTCCATCAAGCCTCATGTGTGCATACTCCCCAACAAAATGGTATTGTCAAGAGAAAATATAGACACCTCTTGGAAGTTTCAAGAGCTCTTCTACATCAATCTAATATACCTATATCTTAGTGGGGTGAGTGTTTACTAATTGCTACATTCTTAATCAATAGATTTCCTTCTACGGTACCCAAACACAAGACACCCTATGAGATTCTATTTAACAAGGCTCCTACATATTTATTTTTTAGGAGTTTTGATTGTCTATGCTATGCAATAACTTTATCACATAATAGAGGGAAGTTTGATCCCAGGGCTAGTGCTTGTATATTCATTAGGATATCCTTATGGTAAGAAGGGATACAAATTACTAGAGATAAGCAGTAGAAGATTTTTGTTTCACGGAATGTGAAGATTCATGAAGACATCTATCCTTTCTCCTCTTTTCTGTCACCAGAAAATTCAATACCTATTTTCACACTAAATTAGTCAATCTCAACAACAAAATATCACGAGGACACTTTCTAGCCTACTATTCAAGACCCTTCCAATGATTTGCCTGAAAACATTGGTTCTAAAGAATAATTTGAACCAAACCTTTTTTATCCAAATCCATCTATAAACAATACCAGTCAACCTCATGAACAAGTTCAAGATGCTCCTACTCTCAATTTAAGGTAATCGGAGAGAACTCACAAAAGGCTTGCTTATTTGGAAGAATATGTTTGCAATGCAGTCTTTCTAGTCAATTTAACAGACTCAGTATTCAATTAACCTATCACTACTCAAAACTACTCTTTTTCTAGTTTATCAACTCAAAATCATCAAGTACTGAATTATGTTTTCAACACCACAGAACCCATAAGTAATGCTTTGCGTCCAGGTTGGAGGCAAACCATGGATAATGAAATAGAGGCTTTGATTGAAAATAAAACATGGGAAGTGGTGGAATTACCCCAGGGATAAAAGCTTTACCCTGTAAATGGGTGTACAAAATCAAATATCTTTTCGATGGAAGCATAGAAAGGCTAAAAGCCAGATTAGTAATCAGAGGAGATATCCAACAAGAAGGTATTGATTTCAATGAAACTTTCTCACAATAGTTAAAATCACTACTATTAGGTGTCTACTAGCAATTGCAGTCAAAAAAGTTTGAAAGATTTCTCAATAGGATGTTAATAATACATTCTTACATGGAGAGTTAAAAGAAGAAGTATTTATGAAATTTCCTACAAGGATGATTGTGCCTAGTCCAAGACATGTATGCAAGCTTAAAAGATCCTTATATGATATAAGGAAGGCATCAAGACAGTGGTATTCAAGGCTTACTGAAGCTTTGAAGTGTAAAGGTTACATTTTTTCCATGAATGATTACTCTCTATTTTTTAAGCAATCAGGAGCTACATTTTCTATAGTACCTATCTATGTCGACGACATTGTTCTTACAGGAGACAATCAAGAAGAGCTATCAAATTTAAAGGATTTCTTACACTCTAAATTTAGAATCAAAGATCTAGGAGATCTTCATCATCTTTTGAGAATGGAAATCTTAAAGGAACCACAAGGATTGATAATAAGTCAGCAAAAATTCACTCTAGAACTTTTAAAAGAGTTCAATTCTGACCCTTTACTTATGGTCTCTTCACCTCTCGATCCATATTACAAATTAAAGTCGACTGATAGTGAATTGCTCACGGATCCAACCTCTCATCACAGATTGTTAGATAAACTGAATTACCTAACTCATACAAGACAAGATGTATCCTTTGTGGTACACCATCTCAGCCAATACATGCAGTAACCTAGATTGCCTCACTACACAACAGCTTTGCAAGCTCTGAGATATCTCTGATCAAATCCTAGTCAAGGATTATTCTTCTCAGCAAATTCATCTTTCCAATTGCTGGCTTTTTGCGATGCTGATTGGAGTTCTTGTCCCAACACTAGGCGATCCATTAGCGGGTTCTTCATTAGTCTTGGGGATCCCCAATTTCTTGGAAATTGAAAAAAAGGCATCGATCTCTTTGTCATCTGTTGAAGCATAACACAGATTCATGCGTCGAGTGGTGTTCAAAATCACTTGGTTAACTCGATTATTATCTGATCGTGGTGCTATCCCTTCAGTTCCAGTACCAATTCACTCGGATAGTCAAGCTGCGATTCACATTGCTCGCAATTAGGTATTCCACGAGTGGACCAAACATGTTAAAATTGATTGCCATTTTATGTGGCAACAGTTCCTCTCAGGTCTGATATTACTTCAGTTTGTCCCCTCTTCGTCTCAAGTTGCAAATTTATTCACTTAACTGTTGTTTGTTTTTTCTCATAAATCAATTATCGGCAAGTTAAGAGTCACTTCTCCCTCTAACTTGAGGGGGGGGGGGAGGGGTATTGGAATTAAAACAATCAGTCATGAAGCAGCTATGGATGACAATCAAGCTCAATGTAAGAAAGAAAGAGCTGAAGGAAGAAAGGAAAAGAAGAGGAATGAAGAAAGACAAACTGAAGACAATTCTCAGCCTTCTTCTAAGACACCTGGCAAAAATAATAAGATCACACCTCAGCTTAACAAGCTCATTTACAAGAGTTGATGTGGACAATACAAGGGCTGACATGGACAAATAAATTAGCAACAACTGAGAATGAAAATAGAGCAACATATATATAGGGTGTATTCTTCATTGTACAAATAGTACATAACGTACAACTCATTATACAAATACAACTGTATATATATCTTGGAGTGTAGCTAGTATAAACAATAGACTAGGGTACATGTATAGGTTTTTTTTTTTGTTTTTGTCTTTGTCTTTCCTATTTTTACTTGTATAAATACCCCAACATAAATGAATGAAAAGCTAAGGAAAATTTTCCTATTTCAGTCTCATTTTGAATATCATCCCAATATAACAACAACATATTTAGTGTAATCTCATAATTGAGGTCTTTTAAGGGTAGGATGCATGTAGAACTTATCCTTTTTTCTGTGGGGTAGAGAGACTATTTTCGATAAATCCTCGGCTTAAAATGAAAATAGCGACAACAAAATAGCAAGATAAATAAAGCAATTGAAGAAACATATAGTAGTAAAAATGAATAATAAGTACCATGCAAATACTTAATAAACTACTAAATACACCGAGAAGATGAAAAGAGGAGACTAGCTCCTTGGTTTCCCTCGTAAAGTTAGTACGGCACTACCTCCAAACCTTCCTATTTAGAAACATAACCAATAAAAAAACATTAATTTCCTCCACGTTTCTTCCCTTAATAATAGCTCTTGGTACGAATATTCAGTCATATTTGTGAATTTGGGGTTTGCGCACTTAGAATTTTGAATTCAGAGAACAATTGATATCATATATATTTTGTCATATCACTTTACCAAAAATTGAGGTTACAAAATTATTACCAAACAAGTTGGAAGGTGTTTATGGCTGCACACAAGCTTAATTGTGTTGAATATATGAAAAAATAAGGCTATCAAATCAAGCCTCTTGTAATTTGGGGATGAATTCGCTAGCTATTGGGATGCAATTCCATAGAAGGCGCCATGGACTTGTATATCTCATATATCAATCTGTTGTCAAACTCGTTGTTCTTATAATTCACTTCAACTTGTCGAAACTTGGAAAATCTTTTGCTTACAAATTCCCATATTGATGATTTCTTCCCACCAAACCTAGTAACTTTGATGTTCTTCCTTCCAGCATCATCTAGTCTATGAATTTTGCTTGTTGATCTCCATTCCTTGTTCAAGTCTCCATGGAATATTTTCGAAATCGATTCCATTGAATCTATGAACTTTCAATTCAATTCCAATATGTGTGTAAGAGATGTAATTAAAGTATGATAGAAATGAAGAATGAATTGTTTGGTTTATATAAGGGAAGACATTTGAGACATGAAAACGAGTCAGGTCAACAAAGGCAATCAACGGTGGAATTCAATAATAGACGTCTAATTATATAAACAATAAATAATACATCACATGGAATAATGGAAGTATCCTGCAACATTCTTTATTCAAGCATATTTGTCTTGAAAAGCTGGGATTGCCCACGTTTAAAACCAAATTAATTAGTCTGAGTGGTATGAAAAAGACTATACTATTTAAAGATTGATAATTTGGGAGTTCATTCTTTTCACCATTTTTGAAGTGTTAGAGCTCGGATAAAGATAATTTTTTGTGTGATTTTTCGATTTTGAAAGGGGTAAGTTCTTCGTTTAAATAGCGTATGGGTATAAAAACTTGAGAATTTTGCGCCTAAAGTTATGAAATGTAATTTGGGGATTTGAGGTTCGATTCGAACCCGGTTGTCAGTGAAATTTCAGATTTTAGCTTCTTAATTTATGGGTAAATCGATTTTTGAAAAAAAATTATAGTATCAAACCTTAGGCTCAGGGTTGACTTTTTGACACGATTTTGACCCAAACTTTTATATTGCAATATGGTTGTCGATAGACTCGTATGCTCTTGTAGAACATGATTTCGATAGATTGAGAGTATTTCGAGATGGTTTGAAAGGGAAAGTTATTGTATGAGGGTTCATGGCACGTTTTTTGGCCTTCGAGGTAGGTTATGACTTACTTTTTAGACTTGACTGACACAATGACTTATGGTGAAAAACATATTATGTGTTGGGCATGTTGATGGGGTTGGAGAGTTAGAGGAATGAATTGATATCATGAAATATAGGTTGGGACTTAGCTGATAGATATTATATGACCTGAAAGGTGTACTTGTTGTGCAATACTTTGTTTTCATGTGTTACATCGTACCTTGATGAGTTGATGGCCTAATAGGACACTGTTTTGAAAAGTTATATTGTTGGCCCACAGGCACATATATTTGAAAGAGATTTACTAAGGGCCTAATGGTACTGTTTTAAAAGAAATATTCTTATTTGAGAAAGTTATTGGCCTAAGGACATTGTTTTGATAGCAATCTACTTATTTGAGAAAGTTATTGGCCTACTAGCATTGTTTTGAAAGCAATCTTCTTGTTTGACGAGTCATTGGTTTAATGGCATTATTTGAAAGCAATCTCCTTATTTGATGAGTTATTGGTCAAAAGGGGCATTGTGTTGAAAGCAATGTGCTTAGTTGAGGAAAATGTGGCTTACAGGCACTGTTTTGAAAGTAAATCTACTATTTGAGAAGGCTTATAAGCTACAGATATGGTTGTAATAAAGATGCTCTTCTTTCTATTGCATGTGAATATTATTTATTTATTGTGATCATGCATATATATTCTTTTATTATTTATTATGGATTACTAATATGGTACGACAAATATAGCAGAGTCATGGAATCCCGAGGTTGATTTTGGGTACTTGATATTATGATAATGCCGAGGTCATTTTCGGCTATATGATATTGAGATCTTTTCCAGTCGTGTGACGTCGAGGTCAGTGTCGGCTGTTGTATCCGAGATCACTTTCAAAGTTAAAATGAATATATAGGTCTCATGAGTCCCCGTGGATCCAACCTCACAGTGTATTCTGCGGAGGGAGTGTATACTGGTGGAATCATTGGTCATTGGATCTCATCACATTCTTTGCTTGCTTTCATTTAATTCTATTCTCTTACTTTTGTTTCATATTTACTTAATGGACGATTCTGGTCGACTGCTTATATTGTTTTACTATATTGTTTGAATGTTCGGTTGGTTTAGCTAAATTAGTGGTATTCTTTTTATGATATAGGTATTACTCTTGCTCGATCGGCCTATAATCAATGCCTACTAGGTATACGTGTTATCGTATATATTTGTTGCATTTGTTGATGTTAATACTAGTACTAGCGGATCCAGTTGATTATATTATTCGAGGCAATACTATCTGCAAGCTTTGGTGAGCTACTTGGCATTCAAAGCAATGTTTGGCTTCCTGGATCTTTATATTTTTCACCTTTTACTATTTCAGATAGTTTTGTAGTTTTGAAACGAATGTACTAAATCTTTAGATTCTCTTGTACTAGTGAGACTAACTCTTGAGTGTATTTTGTTATTTCTACACTTCTATTCTATTTATTGAAAATTGAATTTCGAGCCTTACTTTCTCTATTTTATTACGTCCGCGTACTGACTTGATATTTGATTGGGGTGAAAAGTTGGTTTACCTACCGGCGGGTTAGTGCAGGTGTCATCATGACCTTGAATTTTGAATTGTGACAACAATCCCATAATAACTGAGATGTGTTTCGAGTCCCCTCTCGGTGTTGTCCTTACTCGGGTCTTAGCTCCATGGTTACATGTCTTTAATCTCCTTAGTATAAGCTACCAGAACACCTCTGGCCTCCAAACACCTCCAATGAACCTCCTTAGAGACTTTGTCGTATGTTTTCTCTAGAAAATTTTGAATTGAGACCATAGTATAACATTTTATATATTTTGTCATATCACAAGTATTAGAGATATATCTTAGATTGATTGCATATTATTCTCTCTCCTTATTTACAAATTTAGTTTCCATATTCTTAGCTTATTCATAATTTAAAGATCTTCATTTATTTTGATTAATTGTATTGATTTTTTTCCTGGTCCTTATGGATCCACCCTCTTATATAAATACCCCATTCAGTATTAATAAAAGTATGACTCATCTCTTCAGTAAACTACTTTATTGTATCAGGGCTATTCTGCTTCACAGCCAAAATATTTTCTGGGTAATAATTTATTTTTTTCAGCATCCATGGCTCCTTCGAGTAGCACCTCTGATTCCCTTCCAACCCCAACAAACAAAACTACTCCAAATATTGTGTCATCCTCTAAAAACATCATCTCGTTGAACAATAATGACCAACTTATCTCCATCAATGCCACCGCCCAAGCCCCATTGAAATTCACCACCACCAACTACTAATCTTGGTAATATTAATGGGAAACACAGCTTACTGCCTATTATTTTCTTCAATTTATAAATGAACCACCATCCACCACAGCTACCTCTGTCTATAAATGACAAAACTATCTCATTAAAAGTGCTATGGTTGCATCTCTTTCACCAGAAATTATAACCTTTGTTACTGATGATAAAACTTCCTATGCCCTGTGGCAAAACCTTACCACGACTTATGCCAAGCCGTCACGTGCTCGCATGATGAGTTTGAGAGAAGACTTGAATACTATTCAAAAGGGAAATCTCTCCATTACTGTGTATTTGCAGAAAATCAAAGAGATCTGCACCAAGCTTGCTTCAGTTGGTGTTCACATCTCTGCTGATGAAGTTTTTCTTCATGTCGTACATGGCCTTCCTTCCGAGTATGATAGCATTGCCTCTGCACTTCGTGCTCGTGAAACAACCATAACCTTTCAAGAGCTTCATGACAAGTTGACTAACTTTGAAGCTGATTTGACTCGTCGGTCATCCCAGACTATGGTGTCAATCATAGCGAACTTTATTGCCAAACCTCTCGCATCCACCAATCGGAATACCAATCAAAATACCAATAACTCACATTCCAATCAAAGGAATTTCCCTCCTTCCAATCAAAATGGAAATGGAAGTAATTAAGGAGGTCATTCTGGTGGCCAAAACAATCAATCCAGGGTCACTTGTCAACTATGCGACAAACCTGGCCATCATGTCAAGCAATGTAGGAAATTACTTTCCATTTTATCTGCTGCCACAGGTACCAGATCCAGTGGTTCTCCCAGAAACTTCAACTGATCCAACGATCAGCAACCCAAAGCTAACTTTGCTTCACAGTCCACCAATGTAGATCCATATTGGCTTGTCGATTCTGGTGCTTCGCACCATGTTACACAAGACTTACAAAATCTTCCTCTTCACTCTGAATATGATGGTAATGAGGATGTCATGCTTGGTGATGGTAAATCTCACAAGATTACCCATACAAGATCTACTCTTCTATCCTCTACCTCTATCCCTCTCAATTTAACTAATGTTTTATGTGTGCCTCGTATGAAAAAGAATCTTATCTCTATTTATAAATTGTGTTGTGATAATCATGTTTCGGTTGACTTCTCACCTTACTCGTTTGTTGTGAAGGATTATTGAACGGGGGCACCACTGGTAGCAGGGAAGTCTAAGGGCGGTGTATATCCATGGCCTTCCAAGTCTGCTCTCCAAGCTATATATAATGCTCAAATCAACGCCACTTCCATCACCACCGCTCCCAACTGGCATTGACGTCTCGGCCATCCCTCCACTCCTACTCTTCGTCATATTTTGAAGCTTTTGAATATTTCTTCATTTTTAGAGAAGTTGTTTTTTTGCAATTCCTGTAAATGCAATAAAATGCATAAGACTCCCTTTTATAGCTCCTCGATACAAAGTTCTGCTTCTTTAGAATATATCTATTCGGATGTTTCGGGTGCTGCACCAGAAGTTTCTATAAATGGTTTTCAATATTATTCAATATTTGTGGATCATTATACGAAATATATCTGGCTATTTCCTCTAAAGAGAAAATATGATGTTTCAATTGTGTTTCCAAAATTCAAACGAACTGTGGAGAAATTATTTCAAAAGCCTATTACATGTTTTTACTCTGACAATGGCGGGGAATTTCTTCATCTCTGTTCATTTTTTAAAGAGAATGGGATATCCCATTTTCTCACTCCTCCCTACACACCTGAACACACTGCCATTGCCGAGCATCGTCATAGACATGTTGTGGAGACAGGTGTCACATTACTATACAATGCCAATCTTCCTCTGAAGTTCTGGTCTTATGCCTTCACTACTGCTGCCTACTTAATCAACATGTTTCCCACCTGAACTTTAGATGGCGATTCACCTTATTTCAGATTATATGGTACTCTAGCAAACTATAACAAACTTCGTGTCTTTGGTTGTTTATGTTATCCATAGTTGCGTCCTTATAATCAGAATAAATTACAGCCTCGCTCTACTCCTTGCATTTTCCTAGGCTATTCACAAAATCAGAGTGCTTATAAGTGTTATGATCCTGTAAATTCTCGCCCTCTATTTATCTCATCATATTGATTTTGTGGAACACCCTTTTCCTTATATGTCTCTTGAACTAACAGAAAGTAGACCCCAAAATGACATTGTACTCTTGGGTTCGCAATCACTTTGTCATTCCTCTTACACATGACCAACCTTCATCTATCACCTCTTCTACAACCTCTACTACACAGTCCCTTGGTCCCACATCTTCCAGCGGTGCACCTGACAATGCTTCTTCATTAAACGGAACTGGGAATTCATCCGGTCACCACTCAGGTATGTCTCTTTCTCCTTCGTTATCCTATGTTAATTCTACCTCTTCTGACCCTTTTTTACCTGATAACACAAATGAGTCAGATCAAAATCTGACCATTCAACCCTCTCATCCCATGACTACTCGGTCAAAGAATAACATTCATAAACCCGTTCAGAAGTTGTGTCTAAGTGCTACTGTTAGTAATTCTGCCAATCTCAATGTATCCCATGTCTCACCATTAACCAAACCATCCCAATTATCTCCAGCAACCAAAGCCTCCACCAAGCCAAAACAACCTTCTTCCCTACCTAAGCCGATAGAACCTCGTACTGTTCGCTAAGCCATAAAAGATCCAAATTGGTGTGCTGCTATGAATGCAGAGATTTCAGCATTGCAAAGTCAAGGCACTTGGTCTCTTGTGCCATCTGTCCCTCATGCCAAACCAGTGGGCTCTAAATGGGCATTTCATGTTAAGTATAATTCGGATGGCAGCATTGGACGTTATAAAGCTCGGTTGGTTTCTAAAGGTTATCTTCAATAACCTGGTGTGGATTATTTTGAGACCTACTCTCCTGTTGCTAAACATACTACAATGAGAGTTGTTCTTTCTCTCGCTGTCTCTAAGGATTGGCTGCTTAGGCAATTGGATGTCAATAATGCATTTCTACATGGGCATTTATCATAGGAAGTTACATGTCTCAGCCACCTGGATTTGTCAATGAGAAGTTTCCCAATCATATTTGTCGATTACACAAGGCTATCTATGGCTTGAAGCAGGCTCCACGTGCCTAGTATGATGAACTGAAAGCCTATCTCTTGTCTCTTGGTTTTCATCATTCTCAGTGTGATCATTGTCTTTTCATCTATGCAAAATTTAGAGTTATCATCTATCTTGTTGGTTATGTTGACGATCTCATAATTACTAGAAATCAGTATCACTATATTGAAGAATTTATCAAACAACTTGGTACTCGATTCTCCATAAAAGATCTTGGTGATCTGAATTTTTTTTGGGTGTTGAAGTCATTCGTTCACATGTTGGTCTATTTCTTAACCAACAGAAATATGTATGTGAGATACTTGAAAGAACCAACATGGTAGATGCAAAACCAGTGAGGACACCTACATCTTGTGGTTCATGTCCAGGTTTGAAAGATGGTTCTCCTCTTGAAGAGCCCACACAATATAGGCATGTAGTTGGAAGCTTGCAGTATTTGATGTTTACTCGTCAAGATGTTACTTTTATAGTCAACAAGTTGTCTCAGTTTACAAGCTATCCCACGACAATCATTAGACAATGGCAAAACGTGTCTTGCGCTATCTAGCTGGGACATCAGACCATGGTCTATTTCTTCGGAAAGACTCTCCTTTCTTACTTCATGTCTTTTCCGACTCTGATTGGGCTGGTGATCACGATGATCCCTTGTCTACTACATCCTATGTTGTGTTTCTTGGCTGTCATCCAGTCTCATGGAGTTTTAAGAAACAACGAGTTGTGGCTCGTTCTTCGATGGAGGCAGAATACAGGGCCATTGCCTCTACCACTGCTGAACTTTGTTGGGTGCGTAATCTTCTCAAGGAGTTGTCTGTTACTCCCGCTCAGACACCAGTCATCTAATGCGATAATCTTGGTACTACATATGTTTGTTCTAACCCTGTGTTCCACTCTCGCATGAAGCACATTGAACTTGATTATCATTTTGTCCGTAAATTAGTCCAGCAAGGTCTTCTTCGGGTTTCTCATATTTCATTGAAGGACCAACTAGCTGATATGCTCACAAAATCTCCTCCAAGTGGTTCTTTTGAGCTATTACGTTCCAAGGTTGGCATCTCTAATCAACCTACCATCTTGCGGGGGCATATTATAATTAGAGATATATCTTAGATTGATTGCATATTATTTTCTTTCCTTATTTACAGATTTAGTTTCCATATTCTTAGCTTATTCATAACTATAAAGATCCTCATTTATTTTGATTGATTGTATTGATTTCATTCCTGATCCTTATGGATCCACCCTCTTGTATAAATACCCCATTCATTATTAATAAAAGTATGACTCATCTCTTCAGTAAACTACTTTAACAAGGACCAAAATAAGAATTTAACAAAAATTGAGGTTACATAAATTATTGGCTAACAAGCTGGAAAGGTTACAGAAATTATTTTTAGTAGTATCTTATGTAGTCTATACTTAAAGAGAGAAGACTAAATAAAAGCAACAAATCAATAGAGGGTGTTTATATTATCAATAGAATCTTAATAGAAAGTTGAATCAATCAAACTATGGCTGCACAGAATCTTAATTGTTTTGAATAGATGAAAAGATAAAGCTATCAAATCAAGCCCCGTGTAAACTTTAACTATTGGGATGCAATTCCATAGAAGGCGCCACAGACTTGTATATCTCATATATCAATCTGTTTTCAAATTCGTTATTCGTATAACTCACTTCAACTCGTCGAGACTTGGAAAATCTTTTGCTAACAAATTCCCATATTGATGGTTTTTTCCCACCAAACCTAGTAACTTTGATGTTCTTCCTTCCAGCATCATCTAGTCTAGAATTTTTGCTTGTTGATCTCCATTGCTTATTCAAGTCTCCATGGAATATTTTTGAAATTGATTCCATTGAATCTATAAACTTTCAATTCAATTCCAATATGTTTTTAAGAGATGTAATTAAAGTATGATAGAAAGGAAGAATGAAGTTTTTGATTTATACAAGGGAAGAAATGAGACATCAAAAAGATACAGGTCAACAAAGCCGAGAGGGGAATTCAATGATAGACTACTAATTATTTTATATTATGTATTTATTATTATAAATATCCTGCAACATTCTTTATTCTAGCACATTTGTCTTGTAAAACAAATATTCCCCACGTTTATAATCAAATTAATAAATTAAGTAGTGTGAGTAGTAGGAAAGAGATACAATATTAGCTTACAAATTGATGGGATTTGAGCATTTTAATATTAATTTTATTATATTAAATTCCATCTTTTTACCATGCCTTATTATGGATTTGGAGTTAGTGGCTTATGTTACATTTCTGTTGCAGCCTCTAAGCAAAAACGTTTGCAGTATTATTGTTGCATATCCCTTTTTAAATGATGATATTATAGGCCAATTACTCTTTTGAGTTAATGGCTCTATTATAGCAAAGGGACATGGTTTAGTTGTTGCCTATATTGATTTAGAAGCATTTGTTTCTTGATTAATGGTGGCTGAATTTGGCCACCATTTTCCTTGAGATTCATGTAACCTCCTACTCTTTATTCATTCATTATTTCTTTGTAACTCTTGTAACCCATGTAACTCCTAGGCTATTTATCTTCCCCTTTACTACCCCATATTTATTCCTATTCAATACTAGGATGAACACATCTCCTATAAATAGAGGTAGTCTTGCATATTTTTCTAAGTACAAGAAAATATAGAGTGTAAAAGAGTTAGTAAAAAAGAGAGTTTTATTAGTTGAAGGAAGGTGTTCTTGTGTTGGAGCTTTGGACTCAACTCTTGTCCAAAGTTTGTTGAGTTATACTTTGTGTGTGGGCTGTTGTATCCTGGAGGGGACAAGTCAAGAAGACTACTGCTGGACCGGTGAAAACATTTGCTGCAGTGGGCTTGAATCTCCTTAAAGAGAGCGAGATATCCGCGCCTCAGCCAAGAAGATAATTTGTTTTCTTCATTTGTTTTTTTTTCAATTGTAATTGTTATTATTATTGTAATTTCACCAAAAATTTTAAGGAGAATTCATTATGGCTACAATTGAAAAGTCCGCAGATGTCAAGATGGGAGATCTTAACAAGCCATTCCGGTTCAACGGTACCCATTTTAAGAGGTGAAAGGGTAAAGTACTTTTCTACTTAAGTCTTCTCAATGTTTCTTATGTGTTAACTGAGAAGAATCCAAATAAAGTAGATAACTCTTCCATGAATGATGAGGAACTTATTTCTCTTCAAGAGAAAGTTGAAAAGTACGATGGTGATTCCTACAAGTGTCGGTATTTTTTACTAAATTGTCTATCTGATAATTTTTATGATTATTATGATAGAACTTACTCTAGTGCAAAGAAAATTTGGAAAGCATTGCAGAGTAAGTATGATACTGAGGAAGCTGGAGCAAAAAAATATGCCGCTAGTAGATTTTTTCGTTTCCAAATGGTGGACAACAAAGCAGTGGTAGACCAAGCTCAGGACTTTATAATGATTGTTGGAGAGCTCAGGTCCGAGGAGATCAAAATTGGAGATAACCTTATTGTTTGTGGCATAGTTGATAAACTTCCACCTTCTTGGAAGGAATTTCAAAAAACTATGCGCCACAAACAAAAAGAAACCTCTCTTGAGACGTTGATAATGCGAATCCGCATGGAAGAAGAAGCAAGGGGTCAAGATGCACTTTTGCAAATAGAAGAGAACAACATCACAATGAAGGTAAATTTAATTACTTCAAATAATGCTACCCCGGATACTAACAAAAATACTACTTTGAAGCCTAAAAAGAAAAAATTCAAGAAAAATATTGGTAGACCTCCCAAGAATAATAATAATGAAAATAACCAAGTACAAAGTCAACATGTTCAAGATAAGGGACCATGCTTTGTCTGTGGCAAGAGTGGGCATATTGCTCGATTTTACAAATTTCGGAAACGTGGGCCTACATCTCAGGCAAACGTTACCGAAGAACCATTTGTGGCGGTGATAACAGACATAAACATGGTGGAGAATGTTGATGGATGGTGGGCTGATTCTGGTGCAAACCGTCATGTTTGCTATGACAAAGATTGGTTTAAAATATATACTCCTTTTGAAGAGCCCAAAACCATCATGCTTGGTGATTCTCATACCACACAAATTCTTGGAAAGGGAGATGTCGAATTGTGTTTTACCTCTGGAAGGGTACTTACTTTAAAAGATGTACTTTATACTCCTTCAATGAGAAAAAAATTGATGTCTAGTTTTCTTCTTAATAAAGCGGGCTTCAAACAGATTATTGAGTCTGATCAATATGTAATAGTGTAAAAGGGTATTTTTGTGGGAAAGAGGTATGCATGTGATGGGATGTTCAAGTTGAATGTTGAAATGAATAAAACTTCTACTTCTGTTTACATGCTTTCTTCTACTGATTTTTGACATGCTCATTTGTGTCATATAAATGATCGTTATGTGGAAATCATGAGTAGTTTAGGATTAATTCCAGTGATTAAAAAGAATTTTGAAAAATGTGAGGTTTGTAGTAAAAGCCAAAATCACTAAAAGGCCTCATTTTCAAGTTGAAAGAAAAACTGATTTATTAGAGTTAGTTCATACTGATATTTGTGAACTTGGAGGAATTCTAACTCGTGGAGGAAATAGATATTTTATCACTTTCATTGATAATTTTTCTAAGTACATATATGTTTACTTGATGAAAAATAAAAGTGATGCTTTTGAAAATTTTAAAGTTTTTCTCCATGAAGTTGAAAATCAGTTTGGTAAAAAAATAAAAAGAATTAGAAGTGATAGAGGTCGTGAATATGAGTCTAATAAGTTTAATTCTTTTGTTAGATCATTGAGAATAATTCATGAAACTACTCCTCCTTATTCTCCTTCATCTAACGGTGTAGCAGAAAGGAAAAATAGAACTTTGGTTGAATTGACTAATGCCATGCTTATTGAGTCAAATGCACCTTTAAATTTTTGGGGTGAAGCTATTTTGACTGCTTGTTATGTGTTGAATCGTGTGCCTCATAAAAAGACTAAATTAACACCTTTTGAGTTGTGGAAAGGTTATAAGCCAAATTTGAGATATCTTAGAGTTTGGGGTTGTTTAGCTTTTGTAAGGCTAATGGATCCCAAAATTACTAAGTTGGGTAAAAAAGTTACTACTTGTGCTTTTCTTGGTTATGCTTCAAATAGTGTAGCTTATAGATTTTTTAATCTTGAAGATAATATTATAATAGAATCAGGTGATGCTATTTTTCATAAAAACCGGGATAGCACAAGGCCGTAATGTGCTGGCTATAAAGCTCATGTTAACACCTTGATTATTATGTGTAAGCAGTGATATTTTATTTCCCTCAAGCAGTCATAGTTCAAGTCTGAGACCACTACGACTCTGGAATAAAAATTACTGTTTTACTAAGTAAAGGTTCAATGCAGAGCACACCTTTATTATGCATAATAGTCTACCTTCAGCTGATATACTCTCTTATGTTAATATTAAAATGAGTGGGGGATTGACGGGATTTGAGCATTTTAATATTAATTTTATTATATTAAATTCCATCTTTTTACCATGCCTCATTATGGATTTGGAGTTAGTGGCTTATGTTACATTTCTATTGCAACCTCTAAGCAAAAACGTTTGCAGTATTATTGTTGCATATCCCTTTTTAAATGATGATATTATAGGCCAATTACTCTTTTGAGTTAATGGCTCTATTATAGCAAAGGGACGTGGTTTAGTTGTTGCCTATATTGATTTAGAAGCATTTGTTTCTTGGTTAATGGTGGCTGAATTTGGCCACCATTTTCCTTGAGATTCATGTAACCTCCTACTCTTTATTCATTCATTATTTCTTTGTAACTCTTGTAACCCATGTAACTCCTGGGCTATTTATCTTCCCCTTTACTACCCCATATTCATTCCTATTCAATACTAGGATGAACACATCTCCTATAAATAGAGGTAGTCTTGCATATTTTTCTAAGTACAAGAAAATATAGAGTGTAAAAGAGTTAGTAAAAAAGAGAGTTTTATTAGTTGAAGGAAGGTGTTCTTGTGTTGGAGCTTTGGACTCAACTCTTGTCCAAAGTTTGTTGAGTTATACTTTGTGTGTGGGTTGTTGTATCCTGGAGGGGACAAGTCAAGAAGACTACTGCTGGACCGGTGAAAACATTTGCTACAGTGGGCTTGAATCTCCTTAAAGAGAGCGAGATATCCGCGCCTCAGCCAAGAAGATAATTTGTTTTCTTCATTTGTTTTTTTTTCAATTGTAATTGTTATTATTATTGTAATTTCACCTACACAAATTATTACAGTACTATTTCAAATTGAAAATTATGTAAACTATTTAATTCACAATCTTTCCCAACATAATTATTGTACTCCTGAAGCGAATTTATTTGAAGTTTATGAGTTCCTCATATTAATATAGAATTATAACTGGGTTTTTTTTTTTGAAAAAAAGGGGGAAACAAAGGACAAGATTACAAGGTGGAGAATCGAACCCTCACCAACAAGGTGAAAATTTAAATTAACCAACTAACTAAGCTACTAAAAATTTTCATAATAACTGGGTTCATAATCAAATATTTATAGATATTTAATAAATTATTTTTATTATATAAGGAATGAAATTTGAAATAATGTATTTAGTGAGCAAAATGAGACATCAAAGGAGTCGGGTCAACAAAGCGGACGGGAGAATTCAAAAATAGATGGCTAATTATAAAAAATAAATAAAACTACATTAAATATTCTAGCATATATGTTTTGAAAAATTAAGAATTCCCCACGTTTAAAATCAAATTAATTAGTGCAAGTGCTAGGAAAGAGAGATACAAATATACAATATAATATTAGCTTACAAAATATTACTGTACTATTTAAAATTGATAACTATGTAAACTGATTGTTTTTGTGTTAGTTAATTCACTATTTTTAACAATATAATTAATGTACTCCCAATGTAAAAGCGAAATCTTGATTTGAAGTTTATGGGTTTCTCACTTTAATATACAATAATAAATGTATTCATAGTCAAATATTTATAGATATTTGATACTAATTTCTAAATATATATACAGAGTTCCTCCAAAAGCTACTAGATTTATGTGAGCCTGTTATATCATGATATATCTAAATCTGCCACTGTTATTAACTCATGTTAAGATTGATTCGCTCGATCAGGATTAAGATCATGTTAAGAGCCTGTTATATTTTTATTTTTGCATGAAAAAGTGACTATTTGCTTTAAAAATGAGAGCTAATGTATAAATTTGGGCCAAAAAATTTGGCAAGTGGTATTCTTTTGTGGGCTGTATAAATAAATATTCCTCCTAGTTTTTACTGATCCATTTGGCCTATGTTTGCTGCTTTTTAGTACCTAACCTAGCCTAAAATTTTTCTTGATCTTCTTCTCCTTTAATTTGTCATCATTGTTTATTATGAATTGATTTTAGAATTTTAAGAGAAATTAATCCACGCTCGTTAATTTAGAAATATCTTGTCGACACAGCCTGTTTCAATATTTAGCTTGCCCATAACCTTGCCACTGCCGCATGCCATCCGAGCTCGCTGATTTGGGGGCTAACACCTGGCTACTACCTAGGGACTACATGCTCTCCCTATCGCACACAAGATTTGGCAAGTTGTAAGACATGCCGCATGCATTTTTCCCATAACCAACATAACATAAATGCTAGAAAAATTAAGTTCAACGTACACTCTTTTTCCATGACCAACTTTCAAGCAATACTAGCTCACACAACTTATGACAAAGTACATTTTATTTATCATCATTAAACATGATATATTCAACATTTTTGTAATGTTTAGGAGTGTATGCCTATCTCTCTACTAACTCATTCAATTTTCTTGTTGTTGCTTGTTTTCCATATTTGCGAGCAAAACTGGGAATTCTGAATTGTAAGGTAAATTATGTGTGTGTATATATAAATATATACACACACGTTTTTGCTAACATATTACGTAGTTATACCCACGTCCTCCTTATTTTTTCACGTTAATTCTTATTTTCTTTTCCTTAATTTGCTAAATAAATGACAAAGTTATATATAGAGAATATTCTTAGCATCTTGGTGTAGTCTATAAATAAATGGCAACATTAATAAGGCAAGATTTTGACATTATCACTAGGAAATGAAGCATTTCGAGCTATGGCTACACACAAGCTAGCGTTGAAGTAGATGAAAAAAATAAAGATTCAAATTTAATCTCTCATAAACTTTAATCCAGAGATGCCGTTGATTAAAAGAACAAAAAATGAAAGGAAAAAATGGTGGATGAGTTCTCTACATATTTGGATGCAATTCCATGGAAGTAATAGATTGATATATTATACATTGAATTGGTAAAGACCTTGGACTCTCACAGTTAATTCAAATAAGAATGATATGTCATACAATGAGAACAGTAAAAACATGATCAATTAAGCAATTTCCGATGCTAACTTTCAACTATTAGCCCTCTAGAAACATATCAGTGAGCAACACAAGTATTTCTATAATTTCTACAATTAAGTCAAGCTCACATATATAATCATACAATTTATATAAAATATGCAGACTTGCAACCTCGATCCTAAACAACAAATATGCATTTCATAGCGATATATTCACAGAGTAACTCACTCCTTACTATCATTACAAGTTTGCGTTTCTAATTTCCCAATCCATATATATACACACATCTCATATCAACACAATAATACAACTAGGGCAACAACTTTCCCCAAGATATTACTAAAAATCTGACTTCGAATTTGTAAAAGAGAGTAAAATCACCGATTAGCATGTTCATGAGTCAAAATAAATCACAAGTCATTTAAATCATACTATCAAAGCATAGAATCAACCCAAACAAGTCAATTAATCACAAAAATCCATAACATGACACTGGTACCCACATAAATGCTCATCATCTCATTTGTACGGGAACCCCATTACCCTTCTCCCCTTAACACATTCAATTAACACACTAACTCTACGAAAACAAGTTAAAGAAGTCTCAACTTGCCTTAAAGCAAAGCTCGACGAGTCAAATTATGGCTTTACCCATCCTCAAAGCCTCCAAAAGAGCTCAATTGGTTCAATACATAATCTACATAAGAAAATGAATTCGTAGACACCCATATTGCCATATTTCTATTTCGGGCCAAAAAATAACTTAAAAGTCAACACAAGCCCACCAGGCAAAAGTAAAATTTTATTTGAAAATCATGTTACCCATAACATAAGGAACTCTAATATGAAATTTCATCAAACATCGAGTTCAAATCGACCTTCAAATCATCAAAATACGATTTCATAACTTTAGCCCCAAAATCCTCAATTTTCTCAATTTAAAACCATGATTTAAAGGTGAAATCGATAGATAATTACTGAGGAATGCATAAATAATAGTTTAGATACATACCCAATAAAGAAATGTGTAAGATCCCCTTTTGAATCGCTCAAAATCGAGCTCCCAAACTCCAAAAATCGAGTTATGAAGATTATGTTTGAAAATGAGATTTTCAAATCTGCTCAAGTGTTTAACTCTACGCGATCGCAGGACCACCCGTCGCGATCGTGAGTCAACTCGACCTGGACCCATTGTGATCGCGAGGGTCCAATCATGAACACGATGACCAATTTCTTACTCGGACTGGACCCGATCGAAAAACCCTTCGCAATCGCGGGCCCTTCCTCGCGATCGCGATGACCATCACTACTCCTTCGCGATCGCGATGAGGGGTTCGCAAATGTGAAGAAGGAAATACCTACACCGACAAAACTAAAAAAACCAACAATTGCATCAAGTTTCAAATTCCTGAACGAACCCTTGAGATTTGTTCGAAACCTCGTGATGAAAAACCAACTGCTACTAGACTGAAAATGACATTCCGGACCTATTGGAATAATTAAAACTCTGTTTCGAGGTCATCTTGTCCAAATGTTGACCAAAATTAACTCTTAACTTTGAAATTTCTAAATCTTCATCCAACGACTCAAACTCCAATTATAAGCCCAGAGACTCGAAACAAAGGTCCAACCAACTCAAAAATTGTATTCCGAAGATAACAAAATTGTCAGAATTTCATTCCAAGCTCATTCAGATGTTGATTTCGGTCAAAAATTTCAACTTTTCAACCTTCCAAGCTGAAAAACTATTTCGAAACCCGTCCAATCACCTCAGGAACCACGCCACCCGTACCAGCATACCCAAATACCATACAATAACTATGCGAAGGCTTAAAACAATCAAAATATGCAAAAAAAAAAAAAAAAAACCCAATAACCATGATGATTTTTACAATTAGTAATTTTGTAACTAAAATTTTTACTCAAAGATTGCCATATATATAATCAAAGATTTTGGTTTTTTTTTCATCAGATTAAACATTTAGTCTAATTAAATTGATCAAGTACCCACATGTCGACGTGAATTGTAACCCATTCTTGTAATGGAGTTTCATTGTCGAAAAGAATGATTTTGTTTCTTTTTTGTAGGTGCTAGTAGTGAGTTGTTTTGTGTGCCATGTGATGAGTTGCTAAGTTGTGTTCTCACACAAGCAGAGAGGCAACTAAAGAGAATAATTGTTCATCAACAATAAACACAAAAAGTTACCCAATCATCTATGAATTAAACGATTAATTCACATCCAAATCGAAGAAGGGAAGAAGGCTAGGATATGGGAAAGATGCTATGGAACAATTCGTAAACTTGTTCATACGTACTAGTTATTTTGTTTGTAAAAAAGTGTTCCTTGTTATAGTACCATAATTGTCCTTGACAATAGTGACTATGTGTTGGCATTGGTAACCTCATCAGTAGAAGGACCCAATCACTTACGTTGATTAATTAAAGGTTAAATATAAGAAGTTAACTCTCATAGGGACCAAAATCAAAATAAGGCAATATTAACACAAGGATGAAAACAAATATTTTCCCTTATTTATCTACATATTCAGATAATCGAAGTGAAAGACGGAAGGGGAAACGAGAGAATATAGTTCACATCTATTATAAAACACTCAATCGATATCATTAGATCGTAAATCTTGATGGTCTAATGATAAATGATCAGAATTCAGATTCTAACATGTGTGAGTATATGTTGGGTTCAAATCTTACCGTCATCCACTAAAAAAATATTATTTATACACATAAAGTTAATTTTCACCTACAGCTTATCCATGTAGATAAGTGTGAGTTTACATGCATTAATGCTTCCTTTCGTAAATCGTAATTAACTAAAAATAATAATTTTGTATTTGAATAAAAGTGTTGAAACTGATAATGAATGTTGGGTTTGATAAAAAGTTTTAAAATAATTAAAATATCCTTAAAACTAGCTACGAAAAATATAAATTTAAAAATATTTTCTATGGAAAATGATAAATAGAAAAAAAATGGAGTAGAAGGTTTTGTTTTGAGAAGGTTATTTTCATGGATTGCATATATTTTAGGGATAAAATAGTAAAAAAAATTGTCAAACCAAAAATATTTATAAGTTGAGTTTTGGTTGATTTTGGCTCTTAGTTTATTAAAACTTTTGGTTTGACACATACAGTTACATTGTAATTATGTTACGAAAAATAGACAAATCTTGTAATTAATATATTACTAGGTTGTTTACCATTCTTGCTAATAATTACATTAAATTCAATTACAAATTAAGTGTCCTTCCAAACAAGTTTTTAAATCTTCGAGTTCAAAGTTTAAACCTTCTGACAAAAGTTAGTTTCAACAGTTCAAAACTTCAAACTCCAAAATCTAAAAAAGGAGGAGGAGCAGAAATTTGTCAAATCTAGCTAAACTTTGATCAACTTTTATAATTTAGCTAAAATTTAAATAACATGTCCAAAAAGGCTACCCGATGTTATTTCTACAAAATTGCCACCTCTAAATGTAGGACAACTTTTTTTGGGTAGAAATAGATGGTTAGGCACCCATAGTACTATACCCTCTATTGTCATGCGGAAATTTCCAATTCTCCTTGATTTCATGTGCTACATAGTACATACTCTCAAACTTTTGAAGGTGGATTCATGATTTAAATTATTTATATGAATTTTTATAGTAATCTCAAATTAATTTATAATAATAATTGAGTTCACAATTAAATATTTATAAACTTTTAAGGAATTTTTTAGCACATATATAGAATATGCACAAAAAATATTAGGTTCCGAGAACAGGTATCTAAAGTTTTGTATCCACCCCTTCAAGCTCTTATTAATTTAGAGCCTATTTGGATATGAATTTTTTCCTCCCCCCGAAACCCCCCCACCCCCTCCCCAAAAAAAAAAAGTTTTCAAATCAATATATGATTATACATTGATTGGTTTCTGAAATTAATAAATGATTTGAAGGTGAATTCAAGTTTTGAAAAAAGTGATTTTGACAAGTTTTTGAAGTAAATTTTTTGTTTCCACTCACAATTTTTTCTTTTTCAACTTAAATACATATTCAAACATAATTTTAATAATATTAACTTCAACACTTCTTCAAATACTATTTTTAAAATATCGCATTTTTATGTCGAATTGCTTCTTAAAAGATTCCATTCTCAAGTTTCTTCTCTGGTTCAATATATTTGGTCATGTCACATGTGAACATAGTGCCTTTTCATAAAAATACTTTTCAAAATAGATTTGCCATTTGCACCGTTTTTTTCACAACAAAACTTTCAAAAAAGATTTGCAATTTTTGCACCTTCTTCAAAAAATACTTTTCTAACTTTGCCAAGTTTACAAACAAAAACTTTTTCTCTGTTAGAAATTTGCAGCTCGAAAGTAAGGTCTTGAAAGTATAAAGAAAGGTCAGGTTTAAACTTTATGCTAAGTTTAAATTATATATTT
This sequence comes from Jaltomata sinuosa, assembly GCA_003996215.1. Lineage (NCBI taxonomy): Eukaryota > Viridiplantae > Streptophyta > Magnoliopsida > Solanales > Solanaceae > Jaltomata > Jaltomata sinuosa. The sequence continues at coordinate 342,025 of QJPP01001963.1, read as the reverse complement.
TGAAAAGTGTTTTTCTTGTTAGAAGCAACTTTAGAAAATAATTTTAGAGAGTAGTTGTTGTGTTTGACACTTTGACTAACAAATTTAAAAAATACCTTTAGCAATATTAAAACAACAATTTGTGTTTCATCAAGCTTCCAAAAGCGCTTCTTGGAAAAAGCTAGTAATTTTTTCATCTTTGAAAGCAACGATGGAAGGATTGCAGGATAGGTGCATACTCACATAATAAATTTCTTAACAAAACCAATTGGGGTGAAAGACGACCTCTATTACAACTCGAAAGCACTTATTTTTTTCCTTAAAACTTGACCAAATACTTCAACTTTCTAAAATAAATATATATATATATTATTTTTTTAAAATCACTTTTAACTTGTCAACCATTTGGCCAAAAAAGCTACTCCCTCCATTTTAAATTGATTGACCTATTTTGACGTGGCACGGAATTTAAAAAAATAAAGAAGACTTTTGAATTTTGTGGTCTTAAATTAAAGATATGTTAAATGTATCAAAATGCCCTTTAATCTTGTGGCCTTAAACCTGCCATGTGAAAAGTTGAAATTAAAGAGTTGTTAAAAAGAGAAAGGGTCATTCTTTTTTAAACGGATTAAAATAGAAAGTAGGTCAAACAAATTGAAACAGAGAGAGTATTTATCTTACGTTTAGTGAGCCACTACTTATTGCCAAACACACTATCTCTAGTAGGACCAAGCTATATTTTCCATCAAATTTTAGTACAAGATCACTAACAATGATAGGCCATTTTTCACTATAAATTGAGATGCCATCATTCATTAGCTCTCCACCTTTACTTATCACTTGTCTCTCATTCTATACTATCATATTTACCATTCCTCAAAACTCTTCAAAAAACTTTGGAAATATGGTGAAGGAGGGTACTTCTTTTGTTGCAATATTTTTGGTAGCGACACTGGTCCTTTTTCTTGGTGACCAATTGCTGGTGACAGCGCAAGTAAGACGATGCGATATCATGCAGCTGCAATCGTGTGCCCCTGTGATTTTCTTCTCACAGCCACCCACTCCGACATGTTGCACTAAGTTGAGGGAGCAGGTGCCTTGCCTTTGCGAGTTCTTCAAGGATCCTCTCGCGGGGCCATATCTCAATTCTACTGCTGCCCAGACGCTTTTTAGAACCTGTAGAGTACCCTTTCCTAAATGTAACTAAGGATTCTAACAAAAATAATAAAAAGCTCACAGACGATGATAGAAATACGTCGTAGAATGGTGTAAAAGCTATCGTCTATATGTCTGTGGTATTGCATAAGAAATATTTACGTATTCCTAAATAAAATGGTTGTGTACTGCTATTGTAGTAGCCACAATCCCTTTCATTTCCTACTTGGATGAATCTCTTGTATTTGAGAATAAGGAATAATTGAGTGACATATTATATAAATTGAACGTTGCTAGCTCTTCTTTGTTACGTATTTCCAAGATAACATAGATTTATGATGTTTGGCTAGCTTTAGTAAATAGCAACGTTAGTGAAATAAGTTCCTGTCTATCGGATATAACATTTCTATCTCCCAAGGTAGGGATAAGGTCTGCGTACACTCTTCCTTTCTCATACTCCACTTGTGAAATTACATTGATATAGGAACAACGTCTCTCTGCCTTGCCCTCAGTCCTCGAAAGGGCTCTACTAAGTACTGCATGCACACACCAATCAAATCTAAGCAATGCCTAAACATATTGATCGGGATTGCCTTGGTCATCATATCTGCCGGATTATCATATGTAGACATCTTCTTCACATCAACACTCTTTTTGATACACTGTCTCAGATAAAATGATGTCTGACTTCTATATGATCTGTCTATTCATGGAACATTTGATTCTTGGTAATTAAGGTGAATGACACTTTGCCTGCCACAGAACACTAAAATCTTCTCTTGAGCTAGTCCAAGATCACTTACCAAGCCTTGAAGTCATATAACCTCTTTCATTGCTTTCATAATTGCCATATACTCAACCTCTGTGGTAGACAAAGCAACACACCAGATTGAAAAGTCGTTGTTGCGTCCAAATCTACACGCAAGTGTACGTGATCGTACAAGTAATATAGTATTAAATTAATGCTAATTATTTATTCAAGCAGAAAAATTTAAATTATATTATGAATTAATTAAATTAAAAAGAAAATAACTAATAAGACGAAGAACATATTTTTACGTAATTAATGAGATAAAATCGATCTAGGGATATGGATTCACTAGCAATCATGTTGAGTAATCACTTGAACTGACTCTGATTTTCTATCGGGTTACTAGTTGCATGTTGATAATACGTTATTGAGCATTTTGTCAACAACTCTAAGACTACTCGACTATTCCTAATGCCTATATATATATATATATATATATATTGCTGTAGTAATCGGTCGATAGTGAAGTGCATGTGATATGTCATCTATATCAACTGAGCAAGGCTAACGGGTGTAATATTCTTATCCATGTTAGCGAATCGTTCTACTTTTCTTATAAGGTTCACAACGAAGTCCAACTTTTTTCTTATTACGCACGCAAATTCTCTTTTTGAGTTCAATTTATGCGCCACAGATAGTATTTAAATGGTGATCAAGCAAAAAAATAATTAAGATAAAAAAGAAGTAAATAACTACATGACCCGTTGAACGACGATAAATATCTTAACAAGCCAATTCTCGTTCATAAAATAACAAGTATGCAACTACCATAACCCTAGAAAGAGAAATTTAACTCCACCTAGACATGAAGAAATTACTACAGATCATCCAAGGAAATATGAATAAATAAATAAATAAATAAATAAACAATAAAAAAAAAGATAAAATCAAAATTCTCTAGCCTTCACGACAGCTTCTAGCTCTTTCTAGATCAAAAACTATGTAAAATCATTTTTATAAACTATTTAGAGTTGTAGAAAAAAGTCCCGGACGAAATAACCGCTTTTTGGCTAGTGACCACTTTGTTCGCTGCTTTGCTTGGCCTTCTCATGTCTTCAATTTCAGCCATGTGTCAGGTAAGATTTCTTTCTTCTCACTTTCTCAATTGCAAATTGTATTATGCATATTGCTGCTTCCCTTATTTAATTATATTATATTACCTTCATTAAGCTGCTTGCTTGATTTCTTTATATATTTTTTGATTTTTTAATTTATTTTTCTTTGAATCTCTTCATCTTTGCGCCATTTTAATTCTATACATGAAAAATATAATATTAAACACAAAAAATATAATATGTACTCAAAAGATAATTAAAAATACTAAAATATGAGACAAATAAAGCAAAATATACGGATTTTTATCCTCACATTATATTAGCCGCCTTTCAACTGATGACACTATCAGAAAGAGTAAAACATGGGATGTTAGAGATCTTCTTTTATCCAAGTCCCCTGCATATATAATACGAACAACATAACTTGTTACTGATTTACTCAGCTTGTCTTTGTAAAAAGTCAAACCCACATCTGCAGTACCCATTAAATATCTCAAAATACACTTCACTGCCTGCCAATGTTCTTTATCAGTACATGCCAATTGCCATGTATCCACTCACAACCCTAACAACATGTAAAGAGTGCAAACCATGACATACATAATGTTACCAACTACACTTGAATTTGGAACGCTAGACATTTGTTCCATCTCCTCTTTTCTTTTTGGTGACATGTTTGCAGATAACTTGAAATAGGAAGCAAAAGGAATAGACACAAGTTTAGCACTTGTCCATTAAAAAGATTAAAGAGATAAAGAAATCAATCGACTTCATTAAAATCTACACAAAAGTTGAATCCTTTTTTCACATTTTTTGATTCATTTGGTTTATTGATTTCAGTCATATGTATGTCTGAAGTTTGACAAATATATGCCCAAAATGTTTGATGTTTGACCTTGCAAGGACATAACTTCAGTAAAAAAGTATGAAGTTATAAGACCTTCCCAAGGCCATAACTTCAGTTAAATATGTTTGAAGTTGGTTTTGGCAAACCATTATATATCTTAAGTCTAGTCAAGAACACAACTTTCTCAGTCAAAAGTATCAAAAATTTGGTTTTATCAAATCAATAATTTCAGTCAAAAATGTCTCAAGATAGCCTTGCCATGGCCATAGCGTCAGTCAAAATTAAAGTATCTGAAATAGGATTTACCAAGGCCACTACTTTAGTAAAAAAATATCTGAAGCTAGCGTTGACAAGTCATACCAAGCTTCAGGCAAAAAAGCTCGATTTTTGTCCTTCACAAAATCATACTTTAGACAAGAATTTACAACTTCAATCGCGTACGTCTGGAGTTGTGCCCGAAATGAGTAAACTTGTAATTGTTTTTTAACAATGGGTATAAATTAAATGGTTGCTCCAAAGGCAGATATTTAATTTGTGCACTTTGATTTGATATTAAGAGAAGGGCTTTTTATATATTTGATCGCTCGGTCAAAAATAATTACAGTAACTAGCCAATATACAAATGTATCATTAATTATATACTCTCTTATTTCAATTTATGTGGCACATGTCAAATTACGAGAATCAGACAGTTTAATTTTGACTGTGAATTCAGGCATGAAATCTTTAAGTTTTAAAAATAAAATTTACATATTTGAAAACTACGTAAAAAATACATAAGTCACAATAATTGATAATTCAAAATATTTGAAAGATATATGAATAAAATATGATTAAAGAAAAATTTATTTGAATGCCAATATCCGAAAGATGCCACATGAATTAAGACAGGAAGAATATACAATATGTATATTATTTGTCTATTATAATTAATATACAAAAATTATATATTTGATGTCTATTATTTTGGTGAATGACTATACAATATAAGAATTCCTTTAAATAAAGAATAGTCAAAGATTACAAAATATCCTTAACGTGTAGGCACCTTATAATTAAATTTTAGAGCTTGTCTGCAAGGAAATTTTATTATTGGATGTAGGGCTGAGCAGTCGTCGGTTTGATTCAGTCTTATTTATTATTGATTTGATTTATTAGTTGGTAAACATGATAAATTAATAATCAAATCAAAAAGATATTTGTTATCGATTTTCGATTTATCGATTTATGATTTTTAACGGTTCGATTTTTAATTTAACCGATAAAAAAAATGCTCCTCTATTTTTTTTGCTTTCTTTTCTTATTTTCATCTATTCATATATACACTACTTTCATGCATAAAAGCCTATATAAATTACAAGTAGAAGCAAATTCAAATACATTATTACTAAAACAAACTTCTTTTTTTTTGCTAAGTCGCAAATTTGAATGCAGTATAACAACTATAGCGATCTCTCAAAAAGAAAAACAATGTCGGTTTGTAGTTTACTCTGATGGGTAGAACTCCACCAAGCCAACGACTTGAGGAAAAAAACAACAACACTAAGACAATAACTATAAAATGTGAAAAATAATAGGTGTATTTAAAATCTAAAGCCATTATTATATAACTAGGGATAAAATTATAATCTTATTGGGTTATCGGTTTAACCATTAACTAAAATCTTAAAATAAAAAATCGAACCGATAGCCCAATAAAAAAATTATAAAACAGTTAAAAAATCATTAACATAAGCCAATAATTTGATACCGATAAATCAATAACATTTTTTTCAATTCTATTTATTGATTAAACTGATTTTTACACACCCCTAAATTTGAATGTAACTGAATATAATTTCACAATTTTAAAATATTTATCTGGCAAAGTAATTATTTAATCACCATGAAATTTGATGTAATTGAGGAAAAGCAATTGCACTCTTCAATTTTTAAGTAGAAGTGAGAATTAGTGGTAATTACATACTAGTTGATTGTTCAAATTCTCTTTGTTTATTATATTTAAATAATATTATAATCTTTTTACACTCTATCTTTTCCCTTTCAATTGTTAAAACAACTTCATATTTTACTATTTTTTCTATTTATTCGTACAAATATATATTATAAGAAAATATTTTCTACACTCCTGCATACTCTTGTTATCAAGAAATTGAACAAAAAATCATAAATTTCATTATATTAATATGAGTGGGAAGGTACCGATTACTCTTTAAAATATATTTTATTAATTTATAATTATTAAATATTTTTTAAGAAAATAAGTATTTTAAATATCTGGAAAAAAATAAACATTAATAATTCTTAGATGCACAAATATCTGTCACATTAAAGTTATTTACTTGTCCATCTAGGAAAAAAATTATTTAACTTTTATTGTTAACTTGGTCTTGAGCCGGGGGTCTACAGGAAACAACCTCTTTACTTCATCTAAGGTAAAAGTACGGCCGGCGTACATTCTACCCCCCAAATCCCACTTTGTGGGAATACACTGAGTATGTTGTTAACTTTTAATTTTTTTTAAACTTTTATTGTTAACTTTATTTAAAAAAAACATCTAAGTTTGTGATTATACATGTGCAACGAAATATGACACCTGAAATTACATTAAATTATGATAAACCAATAAGTCAATGTACTATCCTATTAATTTCACCAAATTTTATTACATGATCTCCTTCAAAACATGCTCTTAAATCTTCAAATTCGAAGTCTTAAGTTAGGCTCCTACAATTCAAAACTTCAAACTCAAAGATTTGAAGAAGAAAGTGAAGCCGCGATCTAATCCCAAATCAAACTAAATTTTAAATATTTTTTAGAGATTGCTTAAAAGTTAAATAAGTTATCTAAAATGGTTATATGGTTCTATTCTACAAAAAATTGCCACCTCTCATTGTTAGCAAAAGGTCATCAATGATAGTGTATCTTATCGTACTATGTTATGCCTACCCCTACCAACCGTAATCCTTTTTCAGTTAAAATATAGGTAATTAGGCACCCACACCCTCTATTGTGAGCTCACAATTTCACTTAGAGGAGATTGAGGATTGACATATGGAGATAGACGCAATGTGTTAATTGGCGCTGATGTTCTTAATTAAGTTTGAAAAGTAATTTTGATCAGTTTTATAAATAATTTTTTAATCACAGAACTTTTACTTTTTTCTGCAGTTAAATACATATTCAGATACAACTTTAACAATCAAATATTATTTTTTGACTTTTTCTCAAATATCACATTTATATCGAAATGTCTACTTAAAAATTCCATACTCAAGTTTCTTCCTCTGGTGCAATTTTTTTTGGTCATGTGGACATAGATAGAGGTGAATGTAGCATATCGATATCAGACTATTTTGGTGTATATACAGATTACAAAATATAAATTAACAATGACAGATCCTCCCCCATCCATTACCAAGTCGTACTACCATGATAGATCAATTTCATAAGGTAGACAACCATGATAAGTGCCTATAACAAGGATTATTTCTTATAAGACGTTACACAGAGTAAAAATAAAATAAAGAAAGACCTGATCAGGATCAAAATTATGATAAGCGAAAAAAGAACAAACCAATTCAGACAAATATATGTATATGCTACTAATAAATTAAAAGGGGTAAAGCACGAATAACATAGCATCCGATCGAAGGGGTTGAATCCTGATGTCTAAAGTGTCAACAAGAAAATTTTGGGAGAATTTCATTGACACATTTAGAGAGCCTCTTTTCCTCATTCCTCCGATGCATTCATCAACAATGGTCGACCCATGAAGATGTTTTACGGATGAAATTGGTAATCGGACAAAAAATTTCTGGCACGAATCTAAATCAATACTATAATATTTATTAAATTCACTGAGAAAATAGATCACTGCTGGATAATCGGTTTCCATTCAAATTGAATTAGTCTGGCTATTGCGAAGAGATACTCGCTTGCTTAATTTTTGGTCTAGGATTTCTAATTGTAGCTAATTAGGAATACCTACTATTTCAGGCTTTTCCTATTACAGACGTATTTGGTATGACCCAGTCAGTTAAGCTGATGAGCTTAGTTTTGTGTAGAAATAACATGATATAAGTCCACTTCTAATGTTGCAATTTAATTACATGATCTCGTTCCAACATACTCTTAAATCTTCATATTCAAAGTCTTAAATTAGGCTCACGCAATTCAACACTTCAGACTCGAAGATTTGAAGATGAAAGTGAAGATGCTATCTCCATATCTTACTGAGTTTTAAGAATTTTCTAAAAATTGATTATAAGTTAAATATACATATCTAAGAAAACGGCTATATGGTGCTATTCCATAAAAAATGCCACCTCTAATTGTTATCAATATGTCACTATCATATCGTACCGTACCGTACCATACCTACCCCTATCAACGGTAATCCTTTTTCGATAGAAATAGGTGATTAGGCACCCCCACCCTCTATTGTGAGCTCACAATTTGACTTGAGCAGATTGAGGCTGCCATATGGAGATGGACACAATGTGTTAATTGACAGTGATGTTCTCATGTTTGAAATGTGATTTTGATCAGTTTTTTAAGTGAATTTATTTTTCAATGGCAATTTTTACTTTTTTCTTTCAGTTAAATATATGTTCAAACACATTAATATTGAAATATTCTTTCTTGATTTTTTTTTAAATATCACATTTTTTATATCGAAATGTCTACTTAAAGATTCTATACTAAAGTTTCTTCTCTGGTGCAATACTTTTTTGTCATGTGGACGTAGGCAGAGGTGAATGTAGCATACCCGATATCCGGTTGATCTGAACCCTATATTTTTGATATAGAGTATAAATTTATATATTTAAATCTACAGAAATAACAAAACATAATAGTTATGATCTGATCATAACTTTAAAGATATAATGAGTTCAATACTAAAAACTTTAAAGTTGAACCTAATTCTTAATCTGCCTTTGGACGTAGTGATTTTTTTGCCTGTGACTAATAGTGAGTAGTGCCTTTTTCAAAAGAGATTAACTAATATACATTGAAGATTTAAGATTTTCTTTACACAATCAGAAAAAATAAGCATTTTTGGCCTAAAAGCTTGGCCAAACGGGTAGTCTAGTAGGACCAAGCTATATACTATACTATAACAGTGATAGGCCATTTTTTTAAAAAAATAGAGAGAGAAAAATAAAATAAATGATAGGCCATTTATCAAAAGTTCAACAATTAGTTTCATTTTTACAGCAATAGATTATCCAACTTTTCACTATAAATTGAGACACCATCATTCATTAGCTTTCCAACTTTACTTCACTTCTCTATCTTTCTATATAATATATTTATATACCATTGCTCAAAATTCTTCAAAACTTTGTAATATGGCCAAGGGTAGTTCTTTTGTTGCAATATTCTTGGTCCTTTTTCTTGGTGAATTGTTGGTGACTGAGGCACAAACATGCAATGTCAATGAGCTGGTCATGCCGTGTATCCAGACATTCACGTTTTCAACGCCACCATCTGATGAATGTTGCGCTAAGTTAAGAGAGCAGAAGCCTTGCCTTTGTCAATTCCTCAACGATCCTAACATTCAGCGATATATCAACTCTTCTCTTGTTGAGAGAGTTTTAAAAGCCTGTGAAATACCCGTTCCTAAATGTAACTAGAAAAAGTTCACGTACAATATGTCTGTCCTACGTATTAAATAAACAGTATTTATGTATTCGTAAATAAAATGGTTGTACTGTTATTGTACTAACCATACCTTTTTTTCCCCTACTTGGATGAACCTTGTGTTATGCTAACTAGTTTGAGAATAATTGAGTAATTGATTGATATATTATATATTGAATCTTGCTCTTCTTTCTTACGTATTCCCAAGATATAGCTTTGATTTATGATGAATTGGCTTGTATACATAGTAAATTTAATGTGTGTGTGTGGGGGGGGGGGGGGGGGGTTGATCGATATTTTTCAAAGTCCTTAGTGAAATATGTTTCCTAATTAAATGTCTCATTGTTAAAAAATAGAGAACAACCTTCTCATATGAAATTCATACGTTTAGGTTTGCAAAGATATGTCATTGTCACCAATAGAGTTAGAAAGAATTATGTGAATGTATGTAGAAATTTATCAAAAAGTGATATGTTTCTTGCTTGGCAGTTGGCACCCGCAGTAACAATTTGTTTAGGCTACCATTAAAACCAACCCACTCTATGGTAGAGTCAATGGTTTATCAAAAATCATGACATAATTTTAAAAGGAATCATAGTATTCACATTCTTCATTTGTGACATCACTCTCATCATTTTCCCTTTTACATATATCCACATCTATCGGTCCTTATTTATTGTGTGTTCGACAAATATCTTCACTTCTTTAATTTAAGATATTTTGCAAATAAAGTTATACATATCTAAATTAATTGATAAAAGTTTGATACTTGGCTCAAAATAAGGCCCAAACTTTGAACCAAAATTTTACTTTTCTATCATCGACTTTCAACTCTAATTTTTATAAATTGCCTCATTGAATGATTGAATTTTAATTTCTTCTCCCTTGTGTTAGTTAGTGTTTGAATTTTAATGATTGACAACTCATATGTGTAGGAAAAAAGAAAAGCAAGTATCAAGATCCCCAAAGAATCATATTTACAAAAAACATAAATCAAGGCACAACATTTATGGCAACAAGCATCAATGAGATGCGAGTGAATCAATTACAAGCAAGTGGAAAAAGAATGAATCTATTTATGGGACAAGTTTCAAGAATTTATTGAAGACACTACTCAAGAAAGGAAAAGGAATCACACACAAATCAAGAAGTATTATGCTGCCATCTTAGCAAAGGAAAGGAAGCAAGAAGCTGTGGAATTAAGAGTCAAGATTGACTCAATCTTATTCTTGGAAATAAGATCTTTCATATTCTTTTTTCAAGGATCAAATCTTTTGGTTTTCCTTCTTTATCAAGATCCTCAAACAGCTGCTTCAACATACTATTTAAAGGCCTTTAAAGATTGAAGAAGAATATACATCTAGTTTAAACTTTCTCAAGTTTCTTTTATCAAGCATCAAAGTTTATATAAATTATTGTGTATTAAAAAAGAGAGGAGAGAAAATATTGTTGGTGAGACTATTTTCATCCTTTATTGTTTATTTGTTATGCACGATTTTTGACCTGATATAGATATTGTACCATTATTACGTGACTTTTGAGAAGTAAGATGAAGCTCTTTCATTGTTCTTGGTTCTTGGATTAGTTTGGCTATTCTTCTTAAATCTTTCATGGTTAATACAAGTAAGTTAACTCTTATGAATTCTTCTGTGATTATTTCAAGCATGAGTAGCTAAACACCATAACTAGGGTTGTAGGAAGCATGATGAATTAACAAATGTAGGTTAAGCAATTAGTGATTCTTGAACGATTAAATTGCATGTATTGTTATTCTCTTCGCTTTAACTGCTTTTTAACGATTGCAAACGTTAAAACTCACCATTAACCTTTACTTGCTAGACCAAAGAGGTAATAAGTTAGGAAAGGAGAATAACAACAAAGATTTGAATCTACCAACCCTCAGCTAATGATTTGAGACCGACCGGAGATCAAGATAAAATTCTTCTGAATGGATCGATCGGACTTTAGTTAAACCATTAACGTATCATTAGTTTTGCATGCATATCACCGGGATAGATCACTAGTTGCTTATACCTGCTAAGTTATGAAATCCTGAGGAACACAGTCCTAGTTTCTTCTCCATCTTTGATTACAAACAACAAATAAACATTCTATAATTGGTTACTGAATCTCACAAATACTAGTTAATTTTACTTTTTATGCAAACTCCTCCTCGAAATAATGACTACCAATCAAAAATTTATTATTGACATCCTTTTTCCATATTCTTTGTAGGATTCGACCCTAACTCACAATTGAGTTCTATATTTGACAGCGATCGCTTTATATCTCATTTAAGAGTATAATTTAAGCGTATCAGTTGGCCCATGAAAAACTGAAATAGGTTGTTGATCTGGGGTCTGAGCTTCAACTCTGGTTTGTGAACCCTCAGGAGTACCAGCCTCACCACCACTCTGATCCATACCCTCCAACAAACCTAGCACACGAATCAAGGTATCCTGAAGCACTAGAGCAACTAGAAATCTAGGTGGAGCCTGACCTGGGCCCACCTTCTCAAGCCGAATTTGATCATCCTCAAGCACATACTCATTCTCTAAGGAGACTTTGCCCTAGCTATGACATGAGCAGCTGCCTGAGCTCTACCTCTAGCATGATCTCTGTCATGGCCCCTACCAAGTCCCCTGCCTCGTCTGTGAGCCCCAGCACGGGCAGCAGGCACAAGTTCTGGAATGAGCTCCCAACCTCTCTCTGCAGTAGCATGAGTCCTCACCATATACGAGAGAATGGAACAAGGATATTAGTAACTAGTGAATCCAAATTTTTGCACGATAAGAAAGAAGGAAGGGCTTTTTCTAAAGTCTCATAGCCTCTCAAAAATAGATAATAGACGTCTTCGCAAGACTCTACTAGAATTAGCTTGTACTTGTGAGACCAATGAACCTAACATTTTGATACCAACTAGTCATAACCCAAAACTCAGTCGTGATGAAACCTACCACACCCTCGTGATAGGTAAGCAAACCCAATAAAATCAATAAGATAAATAATAATTATGTGAAAGTAAATAAGAATGTTACTAAGTCTTACTGAATTTCATAATCAAATGGGTAAGGAGTACGAAAAACAACAAGAAATCTCCAAAATCTAGTAATCACAAGATAAAAGCCTCTAATGTAAGAAGTACAACAAAAGAGTCCAAAAGTGCCTCAAAATGCGAAAAAAGCATAAGGACAAGGATAGAGGAAATCTGGTGAAGCCACGGTTCAGCCAGTAGCTACCTCGAATCTTGAAAATAGGATTCTCTTAAGAATAAAGAATTCGAATAGAATCTAATTCATGTTCATGTTAATAGCAGAGCAGATCCAATACCAAGACGCAGCATAATAAATGTCCGGAGGACAGAACAAAATCTTTAATTCCTGGGTTTCCTATCAATGAAAGGTGGTTAACGACCCAGTGCTCAAGAATCAGAACCTGCACATAAAAGTGCAGAAGAAACAAGTGTGAGTACTAAAACACATGTACTCAGTAGCACCGTCGGCCGACCCTAATTCAAAGTGATGACGAGAAATACCCAACTTTCAACTGTTCACTATAATCTACACGAACCTGCAAACAGAAAGGCCACACCTTGACTAACAGATAAACAATCACCACAACCATACACATATATAAATCACAGTTCAATTATCATCCCAAAGAAGTCAAACAAGATAAAGGATCAAATCATTCTTTCACACCCCCAAATCCAATATCAGCACAAGTCAACCGAATAAAAGGGAATGAATGGGCGAATGAAATGCATATGCTATGTACACACCAACCACTTTGTATAGCTAGATGGGGCCCATGGGGGACTCGCGAGGTCCATAAACTAGGTATGTGTGTCACTCCATTCCCAATAATATTGTACAGGCGTGCAACTCCGATCCAAATAATATATATATATATATATATATATATATATATATATATAAAATGTACAGACATGCAACTGCGATCCCAATGAAATGCAATGTATGATGTATAGGCATACCACTGTGATTGTCAAATATCATACACAACATCAAGAAAGCATTTCATATCAACCATTAATTCAATTATCAGTCAAAGTCCCCTTTATCAACTTTTACAATTAGTACATCACCCTTTTCGTAGTTCAACTAGTCAACATATCAATATTTCACCAATTATTACCATAAACAGGGTCAGAATCTCAAATGAGAGTATAATCACCAACTAACATACTTAACAAGTCACTATCAGATGCAATCCACAATTAATATGCTAGTAAGTAGAGGAAAATAGCCCAAACAAGTCATTTAATTACTTTTAGCCCTTTTCATAACACCGGTACCCGTATAAATGCTTGTCACCTCATCTATACAAGATTCCCAAATCCCTAGTACTCCCCATACATACTAATGGCACATAAACACTTCGAAATAGAGTCAAAGAAACCTCAACTTACCTTAATAAGAGATCCGCAACGTCAAGTCAAAGCCTTTCCTTTTTGTAAAGCCTCCGAACGAGCCCAATCTATTTAAATATGACTTTTACATAAGAATTCAAAATTATGGACACCGATATTACTAAATTTAGATTTTGGGTCCAAAAAGTCAACCCTATTCCTGAAAGGGAAAAACCAAATTTTATTTGGAAATGACTTTACCCATAATTTAAGGGGTTCGCATTTGAAATTCTATCGAAAATAAAATCTAACTTGAAATCATCAAAATACCATTCTTTAACTTTACCCAGAAAATCCGAGATTTTCAAGTTCAAAAACCAAGATTTGAAGATAAAATCATGAAATAATCATTGGCGAATGTTAAAATATTAATTTAGAAACTTATCCAATGAAGAATTCTCAAAAATCACCTTTCGTATCTCCCAAAATTGAGTTCCAAAGCTTCAAAAATTGAGTTATGGGGTGTTGAGTCGAAAATGGAATTTAAATCACTGATAGTGAAATCCTTCTTTGCAAACGTGGGACCCCCATTACATTTGCAAAGCTGCCTAACCCGGACCCATCGCATTTGCGATGGATAGGTCGCGTTCGCAAAAAACAAAAGCGGACTCAGCCCTAACCCGAAAGAGCCCTCCTTCGCGTTCGCGGACCCTCACCGCATTTGCGATGCACAAGTTTTTTCTTCATCACAAATGCGATGAGCTGATCACAAACACGAAGAAGGAAGGCACGTTGAACCAGCAACAACTACGACAACGGAAGTGCACAAACTCAAAAACTTCAGATATTCCCTCGAACTTCATTTGAAACCCCATGAACATAAATAAACTATGCTACTAGAATAAAATCGATATTTCAAACTCAATGGAGTCACCAAATTTACCAATGGAGGTCGTTATCATCGAATGTTGACCGAAGTCAACTCAAGGCCTTAACTTTTTAATCTTCCAACCAACTACCCAAAAATCATCCAAACGCCTCAGGGCTCAAGTCAATAGTGCTACTAACCCAAAAATGATATTTCGAAGCTAACAAAACTGACAGAATTCTCATACCATATCTAAATCTTTAAATTTTAACCAAAGTTAACTATTCTAATTTCATAGCCTTTCAAAATGAAAAACTCACATAGAACCCAACCAAACACCTCGGGAACCATGTCACCCACTCTTGTAGACCACAAATACCATAATATAATCATAGAGAGGGGTAAAATAGTTAAAATGCATAAAAATCTAAAAATCACTATGAAGGTTGTTACAAAATTATAACTCGATGGAGCAATACTTGAAACTAGACTAAAGAACAGTAAAACATATTCCTATGAAACGTGTTCTTCAAGATGGTTTTTCATATTGTATTCACTTCAATCTTTAGTCAGAACTCTCTCACATGTGTCTTGACTCAATTTGACTATATTCTTCCTTTTGCTCTATGTGTAAGTGTGTGAGTCTCATTATGGAAGACCTTGTGTATTTATAACTCTTGATTCTCCTTTCCAGTCAATCAGACTTGTAACTCCACAAAAACTTCCATATTTCTTGGAATCTCTTTGTCTATCCAATTGTGGACTCCTTATCATATGCAGACTTCTATAAGCTTCATGCTTTGTGTAAATATCAAGATCTTTCCTACTTGAGATTCCTTCATTTCAGAGAATCCTACTGCGAGTTGAACTTAGCATGCTAGAGCAAGTAGTAGCAAGTAGTAGCAACTTTTTTCATGCACATGTTCCATCACTTTGTCAATCATCAAAACCTACTTGACTCCAATAGGATCTCAATACAAAGATTGTATTTATAGTGATGAAATTGTCACATTGTTTGATGGAAATGAACTCAAATAACAAAAAAAAATAATTATGTTACTTCCTTTTTCAAAAGGATTTGAACAAATCTCATAATATTAATTGGGTTACCTTCTTTATTTTTATGTATCGTTTCCAATTTATAGAGATCATAATTACACATGAAATATTTTTTCTAACTAGAATTATGTTATTGGATTTAAAAAAGATCTTTTTTGTGTCATTCTTTGATGGAATATCTCTTAGTAAGTTTCCGATTGTATTAGTTTACTTTCTACATTTTCTCATGTTCAAATATATATACTTTCTTTTGTATCATGCTTAGTAGAATATCGTCCACTATAAGTTTTTACAATGTGATTAACCTACCAAAATATTTAAGCACTTCAATTTAAATCTTAAAGTAATTAGTGCGGATTCTATAATGTTTACAAACTCATAAAACCTAATCGTAACTTAGGACATGTGAAAAAATGTCATAATATAAAACCCTAAACTCTAACACCATTAAATGTGTATAAATCCATTTAAAATATTATCGTACATTTGATGTGATGCTATATAAATCTATAAAATGATACAACAAATTTTGTGTCTCTTTTATTTTTTTAACCACCTGATAGACAAAGAAAGGAAGAAGACAATTTCCAAGTGGTTAGCGAAAACTGACGAAGGTAAAACCATCAAGGATCCTATTACTTCACCTAATGCCAATGAAAAGTAGACTAAATATAGTGCTACCATTGTTGTGAGACCTGATATGCCAATCCAGAATAGTCAAATACCTGAAGCCACAATATTGCCGGACCATACTATGATACAAGAGAGTGAAAAAGGATGACAATATACCAAGGAGGTCGACATGACATCTTCCTATTTTTAAATGTATTTGACCTTTTAAAAGCTCCAGATGGTAGGGCGAAGAAGCCAAATAGAGGGATACCACAAGGACTTGCGTAAGCAGGGAGGGTAGAAGATGACCCTAGACCCAAAAGATCTAGTCATGATCATATATTCTTTGAACATCAGAGGGTTTAACAAGCTCTTCAAACAAAAAGAGCTTAATGTTTTTT
Organism: Jaltomata sinuosa; assembly: GCA_003996215.1. Taxonomy (NCBI): domain Eukaryota; kingdom Viridiplantae; phylum Streptophyta; class Magnoliopsida; order Solanales; family Solanaceae; genus Jaltomata; species Jaltomata sinuosa. Next base: position 325,220 of record QJPP01001963.1, on the reverse strand, counting down.
TATTAAAGAATAAATGTCTCTACTAGTTGTCCTAGAGACTAAAGTTGGACTTAATAAAGTAGCTAAGATTACCAAGAGATTAGGTATGGACTGACGGAATGGATTCAACTATATATGATTATTCTCCTAATAGCAAGATACAAGTTGGCTGGAATTTAGTACTAGTAGATATCTCATTTCTATTAGCCACTAGTCAATGTATTCATTGTCAAATTACAAACAAGAAGACTCCATTTGCCTCCTCTATCACCTTTTTATATATGGACTATACACTGTAGTTGAAAGGAAGGATCTATGGGATACTTTGAGAATCATTCGTTCACTTTGCAATGGCCTTAGCTAATTCTAGGGGACTTTAATACCATTTTATCTGTGAATGACAGAGTACATGGTGCTCCAATGCATATTTAAGAAATTGTGAATTTTATGGCTTGCATTGACGATTTGGGATTGGGACAACTTTCTAGAAGAGGATGCCAATTTCTTCGTGCAATAAAAGAGATCTCTTAGATAGAATTTATAGCCATATTGATTGAGTATTTGAGAATGCTGATTGGCTCCAGAAGTAATGTAGCGATGAGACTGATTTTAAAAATCTCGAGGGTTTGGATTACTCCCCCATACTACCTAATACTGAAACATCCTTTCAAAGGATTAAGAGACCTTACATACTACTCACTGTCCATTTGAACATGAGAATTATCAACAAGTAGTTTAGAAGACCTTGAAGCAACATATACCTGGATGCCATATGTTATGATATGGAGGAAACTAAAGAATCTTGAGCTAGGGACAAGAAAATTTTCTAGGGAATGCTTAAGTTTGGAGGGTCGATTAAACTTGAGGGATAAATCTTTGCATGTATATTTCCTTTATGTCTTAAAATTGTAAATTTAGAGATTTAATATGAACATTCTATAAATTATTCAATATACAGATGAAATTAATTCTACATGATATAAGCATCAATGAAAAGGTTTGAATTTTAAACAAGTTAATTCTACATAATATAAATCACTCAATTATACACTAACTCAAAAAAAGAGCTCATACTAAAAAGATAGAAATGAGTTCCACTAAACTTCTTCGAAGTCACAAAGTTAGATAGATGATGTTGTGATAATGAGATGCATACAATCTTTGCAATTTAGGAATCAAATACATTTCCTCTTATATGTTTTATTGACATAATATTTAGCGTGAATCTCAATAGTTAATCAGTTTTGAATATTAGGTTGTTAAACAAACAAAATAGACACAAATTGGTTGTATCATTTTAGAATTTTATAATGTATCACATCAAGTGTACAAGAACATTTTAAAGGGGTTTATACATGTTTAATAGTGTTAGAGTATAGAGTTTTATATTATGATATTTTTTCACTTGTCATAAGTTACGATTAGATTTTGCGAGTTTGTAAATGCTCTATCTGCACTAATTACCATATGATCTTAAATTGAAGTGCTTAATATTTTGGTACGTTAGTATGAGCTAGAAAATAAATATTTTACATTGTTAAAAGTTTATAGTGGAAGGCCTTTTACAAAGCCTAACTACAAAAAAATATACAAATTTTAACAAGAGAAAACTAAGAAAACAAATACAATCAAAAAAATATTTTTACCTCATAAAATACTATTATTTTACATATGAACTTATTATGAGATAATCCGTTGAAGAATGAAACGGAAAAAGCTTTTTCAAAATTAAAATAACATGATTCTAATTAGGAAAAATATTGAATTTGTAGTTATGATCGTTACAAATTGGCAACAATACAAAGAAGGGAACTCAATTGATATTATGAGTTTTGTTCAAATCTTTCTGAGAAAGGAAGTAAACCAATTTTTTTACTTTTTCGTTCTTTGAGTTCATTTCCATCAAACAATGTGACGATTTTATCACAAATACACCATTGGTGTTTAGACCCAACATCTTTTTTTCTTATTTTCTAAAATTAAAAGCTTAGCCATGGTTGGAGTGAATCCTCCATCACACATTGAAGTTTCTATCAATGAAAAAAAAGCATCTAGCAATCTGGACAGAAGGTCCAACTGAATATCTCAACCTTCTTCAACTTCAAAAATTGAAGGAGACCCTGAAACCCAAGCTAAAGAAAGCTGGAAGAATGCTGCTCAAACAAAATGAGTGTGGTGTTGCATTCCCCTATGCACCCTTAAAGGTTCCTTGGCTCCTTTTGGGGCTAGGGAAAATCCTCCACCTGGTTCTAATGTTGGGTCATCTCGAAAGATCCAGGCAGCCCAACATCAAAACCGGGCAGAGGAGAGGATCCAAGGCACCTTCAAGGGTGCTATTGGAGAATGCAACAAGACGCTTCTTTTGGTTGAGAAGCACTCTATCAGCTTCCTTTATCTTGGCTTCCAGGGTTCCTTCAATCCTTGATGTTGAAGAAGGCTGATTCTTCAATTGGACCTTCCATCCACATTGTTTGAAGCTTTTTTTGATGGGTAGGAACTTTAGTGTTGGGTTGAGGATTCGCTCCAACCATGGCTAAACCTTTAATTTGAGAAAATCAAAAAATGTGATATTGGATCTCAATACCAAGGTTGTATTTATAGTGATAAATCATCACATTATTTGATGGAAATGTACTCAAATAACAAAAAAGTAAAAACATTTATGTTCCTTTTTCAAAAAGATTTGAACAAATCTCATAATATTAATTGGGTTACCTTCTTTTTTTCTTTGTATCGTTGTCAATTTGTAAAGATCATAATTACACATATAATATTTTTCCTAATTAAATTTATGTTGTTGGATTTTCTTTAGAAAAATTGTGTCATTCTTTGATGGAATATCTCTTAGTAAGTTCATATATAATATGATGGTCATTTATGAGGTAAAAATAATTTTCCATTTGTATTTGTTTATTTTCAAAATTTTCTCATGTTCAAATATGTATACTTTGTTTTGTATCACGCTTAGTAAAAGATCGTCCACTATAGCTTTTTACAATTTAAAAATATTTATTGGCTAACTCATATTAACCTACTAAAAAATTAAGCACTTCAATTTTAGATCTTTAGGTAATAAATAGTCCAGATTCTATAGAGTTTACAAACTCGTAAAACCAAATCGTAATTTAGGACAAGTGAAAAATGTCATAATATAAAATCCTATCCTCTAACACTATTAAATATGTATAAATCCGCTTATAATATTATCGTACATTTGATGTGATGCATTATAAATATGTAAAATGATACAACGAATTTTGTGTCACTTTTATTTGTTTAACCACCTAAGGAAAAGGAAGAAGACAGTTTAATTTCCAAGTTATAGCCAAACTGATGAAGGTAAAAACATCATGGATCCTATTACTTCACCTAATGCCAATCAAAAGTAGACTAAACATAGTGCTACCATTTTCGTGAGACCTGAAATTCCAATCCAGAATAGTCAAGTACCAGAAGCTCGATTTGCTTGCATGGGCAGAGCTACCCTTGCCCAAGGGGTGTGAAGCGATACCCCTTCACCGGAAAATTACATTGTATATATAGGTTAATTTTTGATTTTATACATATATATACAAGTATTGATATTTTTTGCAAAACTAGAAAGTTTAGCATAGCGATTAAGGGGTCGCTTTATATCCATGAGTTCGTGTGTTCCACCCCGCCAGCAACATAAATAGTACTTTTGACTACAACCATTTTTTTTTCATTTTTATTAGTATCTTATCGAGTAATAATTTAACTATCTTTTTGTTGATTTTTTTGATTTTTTTTTTTTATTTATTTTTTATTTTTTGTTTTTTACTTTATTTATTTATTTAATTTAATTTTAAATTTTATGTGATATATCTATGTGCTTGGTCTACTTATCTTACTTCTCTTTTGATTACCTCTGGCGATCCCTAAAAATTAGGAAACCCTAAACCTTCATCGATCCAATGGCCGGTCCGGCCACTGATCCGCCGAAAAAGGCCGATCAGCATACCAGTATTCCATCACTCACATCTATCACAACTTTTCCTGAACTATATCACCCTAACTCACCAAACAAACCTATATTGCCTAACGCTCCTATCGATTTGCCTACCGGAGATTTAACCACAAAGGATTCAAATGAGAGCAATGATCTCAATAGCAAAGTGAAATTCGTGGACTTGATTAAATCCCCACGACAAACCCCTAAAGCTACTCTAGAAACAATTGATATGAAACCTTTGACCTATAATGAAGGGGTTCCCAGAATAACTTGGACAAAAGAGGAGGTAACCAAGATGAATATCATGGAAGATTTGCAACTTGCAGTTATAGGAAAGTTTTCTTATGGATAGCCGGATTTGAAAGATCTTAGAAAATAAATTTCAAAGCAATGCAACATCAAAGGGGATTGTAAGATAGGTCTGTTAAGGAATAAACACATATTAATAAGGTTCAACCTAATGGAGGACTATGTTAACATGTTGTCAAAAGAATGTTTATTACATAATTGCTAAGGATGGGATAGTATACCAAATGAGACCCTTCATATATGACACAAACTTCAAACCAGGAGTGGAGACAACACATGCAATGGCCTGGATCTCGTTTCCAGACCTTCTGCCTACTTTCTTTGTGAAGGAATCTCTTTTTTCCTTCGTTGTTGTTGTTGATAAGCCAATACACCTTGATATGGCGACAATAAATAAAACTAGGCCTAGTTGTTCTAGGGTCAAGGTTCAAGTCGACTTGTCTACTAATCTACCAGAGTTTGATGAGATAGAGGTGGTGAACAATTAGACATAGGCTACTAGGATTCAAAAAATTAAAATCCAATATGATATGCTCCCCAAGTACTGTCACACATGTAAACTCCAAGGACATGAGGAGGGTGAATGTAGGAGCTTACATCTAGAGTTAAGAAAACAAGTTCATGAGGAGAAAGAGGATGAAAGTGTGCCAGAAAAAGAAGAAGTACCAGCTCAGATAAGATACATCAATGGGAAAATAGTATGGTCAAGGTGGAACCCGACTCAAAGAAAATTTAGAATTGTGCAAAATGAAGAAGGTTACCCGCGGGAGCCCCTACAGATGACGAGAGCACAGACTTAGCATTGAAAAATGTTTTTGAGATCTTACAAGAAGGAGAAGAGGCTGATAGTAAACCACAAGATAAAAATGACCAGCATAGAAAGCAAACCACTACTGTGGAACCTGCCAATACTACAAATAAACTAGATGAACATCAGACCCCAAAGAAACAGGCAGCAATATCATCACCAAATGAAATAAACACAAAGAGAAGCAATAGCAAAGCAGATGAGCAGGAAAGTACTACAGAGGCACACAATACAAAATCTACAACAATAATACATGGCAATAAAGAGGGGAAAATGTCCACAAAAGAGTGGATAACAAAAACCTTCCATCCAGGTAAGGCAAGAACTGCAAGTCCTGGAAAGCCAAAGGAGGATGTTGCTGTAGCACTGGAAGGAACAACAACACAAAGTGAGAAAAAAGGAGACAAAAGGGTGGAAAGCACTGTAGCAACAGAATTAGCTATAACACCTACAATAAAAACTCAAAATGAGTTACAACATATAGAGGCTACTGAAGGAAGTACAGAGGTACATCATACATCCCTTGGTAAAGATCCTATGGCATTAGTGGAAATACCTACAACTGTGCAGACAGATGAATCATTAATGATACTAAGGAATATTGTGTCACCTAATAAAGCTTTGCATGAGATAATTACTCATAAAGTGGATATCAAAATAAAATATGCAACAAACAAGGAGAAAGAAGAAGATGTAAAAGCAGCAAATAAAGATCAAATTGTTAAGGATGCAGACTTATCTCCTAGAACAAGCAAAGCCTTGAAATCAGGTAAAAGGAGAGAACGTGGGGATATGGTGATTTATCACTACCTAGAAGAGCACAGCCAAAGAGGAGTGTGGTAGGTTCACAACCTAATGAATGATTAAGTCATTCATTTGGAATGTTAGGTCAGTAAAATCACATCATGCCTTTCAAAGGGTGAAAATGCTTCACAGATATCATAGATTTGCATTTGTGGCTTTATTGGAGCCTTTTCAACATTATAGAAACATCAAAAGATACAAGAACAGGTTGAGCATGCAGGAAGCTAAGTACAACAGAAATGGGTAGATCTGGGTGTTCATAAATCAAGGATATGGTATCACAGTTATGAGTGATACTGATCAACAGTTAACTCTAAGATTACAGGAGTTGTCACTGGTTGTTGTTACTTTATTTCACTGGTTTATGCTAAATGTGAGATTACCTCAGACTACAATTGTGGGATGACCTATTTACTATTGCTCAGGGTGCTACTCAACCATGGATAATTGGAGAAGACTTTAATGTGGTCTTGAATGAAGAATAGAAAATAAGGGGTCTACCTGTTCAAGATGCTGGCACTGATGATTTTAGATCCTTCATTGAGTCATGTGATCTGGCTCAAATGCCTTTTAAAGGCAGTCCCTTCACTTGGTGGAACAACAGGGCAGGAGAAGATTATATTTTTGAAAGGCTGGATAGGGTGCTCTATAATGAACAATTGCAGAACATTTTTTTTCTAAATTAGAGGTGGAACACTTACCCAAAACTGGGTTAGATCATGCACCTCTGTTAATTTCCCATGACATTGATGCTTCTAATATCAGTAGACCTTTCAAGTTCCTTAACTTTTGGACCACTCATGGGTCTTTTAAGGAGGTGGTGAAGTTGAATTAGGATACAAGCTTCTCTTCTAACCCTTTTTTAGATTTCAAGAGAAAGATCAAGAAGATTAAAAAGGTGTTGAAAGCATGGAGCAGAGATACATTTGGAGATATTTTACAGTAGCTTCTCATTAGAGAAGACATTGCTAGAATTAAGGAGCAATTGTTTGATGAAGTCCCTTCTGTAGAAAATAGGAGAGTGATTCAAATGGCTAAGGCAGAATATAACAAATACCTTGCTCTGGAAGAGTCCTACTGGAAACAAAGGTTGTATATGAGTGGTTTGAAAGTGGGGATAAAAACACTAGAGTCTTTCATAGTGTTGTGAAGGGTAGAAGACAAAAACGGAAGGTGAGTAGAATTCAAGATCAGCAGGGGGTTTGGCTTGAAGATGAGGGGGAGATTGCTAATGCTGTAGTTGAATTTTACCAGAACCAGTTCACTCAAGAAAGAGATTCCACATCTTTCTCTTTGTTAGCACACATACCAGAACTGGTAAAGTCAGAGGAAAATGATCTCATATGAAGAATTACAAATAAATTGAAGTGAAAGAGGTTGTCTTCAATCTCAAAGGGGAGAGTGTCAGTGGTCCTGATGTCCTATCAGGTAAATTCTCCCAAGTTTGTTGGGATAGTGTTGGTCCAGATATAGTGAGAATGATTCAGGATTCTTATAGAGGTAACTCTTTGCCTAAATTCATCATTCATACTAATTTGGTTCTCATACCCAAGAAAGATCTAGTTCAGACTTTCTCATACTTGAGACTATTAGTTTGAGAAATTTTGTCAATAAAATTATGTTTAGGATTGTTCATGATAGAATTGAAGCATTGTTGTCAAAGATTATATCTACTAACCAATCAGATTTTGTCAAAGGGAGAAGCATTATTGAAATGTTTTGCTTACTCAAGAGCTTGTTACTGATATTGGAAAGAGAGGGAAACCAGCTAATGTGGTGATCAAGCTAGATATGACAAAGGCTTATGACAAAGTTTCATGGTTCTTTCTCACGAAGGTGTTAAGAAAGCTGGGGTTTGCTGAGAAGTCTGTGGATATGATATCGAGACTGGTAGCCAACAACTACTACTCAGTATTGATAAATGAAAAATCACATGGATTTTTTCATTCTACTAGAGGTGTAAATCAAGGAGATTCTTTATACCCTTCTTTGTTTATTTTGTCCTCGGAAGTACTGACAAGGGCCCTAAATTATCTATTCATGACTAATTTGTTTGTAGGATATGGGATGCGTGCCCAAATGGAGTTCAAATTTGAATCACATGGCTTATGCTGATGACACAATAATATTCTCTTCTGCAAATAAAGCATCACTACAGATGATTATGAAGATTCTAAAGGAGTATGAACAACAGTCGGGTCAGAAGGTGAATACTGAAAAGAGTCTATTTTATATGCACAAAAATGCTGCAAGACACACTGCTGACGTGGTGGAGAATACCTTAGGTATGAAAAGGGGCAACTTCCCTATGAAATACCTGGGGTGCCCAATCACTCACACAAGGAAGAGAAAGGAGCATTATCCAGAATTGATTGAAAAGGTAAAAGGAAAACTACAATCTTGAAAAGAAAGACTATTATCCTATGGAGGTAAAGAGGTCTTAATTACTAGTGTTTTGCAAAGCGTTCCAATCTATATCTTATCAACTATTGTTCCTCCTATTTGTGTCAGTAAGAAACTCCACAATATTTTTGCTAATTTTTTTTGAAGTAATAAGAAATCAGAAAGGAGAAAACACTGGTCAACTTGGATAAGGTCTGCCTACCAAAAAATGAAGGAGGACTGGAGTTCAGATCTATGTTTGAAGTCTCTCAAGCACTATATGCAAAATTATGGTCAAAGTTTAGAACTCAGAACAACATGTGGTCTAATTTATTTTGGAACAAATATTACAAGAAACAAACTCCAGCCTTGGTGAAATGGAAAGGTGGGTCTCAAGTATGGAAACATATGTTAGAAAATAGGGACTCTCTGGAACAAGTGCTATGATGGGAACCTAGAGGTGGCACATCTAGTATTTGGTTTGAAAACTGGACTAAACGCTACCGTCTATATGGTATAAATGCTATCGTCTATATGTCTAGTATTACATGAGATATATTTACGTATTCCTAAATAAAATGGTTGTGTACTGCTATTGTACTAGCCATACCTTCTTTTCCTACTTAGATGAATCTCGTATTTGAGAATATGGAATAGTTTTTTAAGGTTGAGAATACAACTAAATAATAAAAGTGTATTCTTATCTATCATCATAATCTTTTGGATGAGCTGGTCATACACTTCAACATGCATAGTAGCAGAGCAGGTAGAAGTCCTGAAATCGAATCTCACCACCATACATTATCAAAAAAAAAATCACGTGTTTGGTCCATGAAAAAAAACCAGACCACACGTGAGTGGGGGTATTGAGAATACAATTAGATATTAAAAGTGTGTTCTCGCTATTATCTTAAGTTTTTAGATTATCACACACTTCAACATTATATATTGAATCTTGCTTCTTCTTTGTTACCTATTTCAAGATATCCTAGATTTATGATGTTTGGCTTTAGTAAATAGTAACGTTAGTGAAATATGTTTCTTGATTAATGTTAGAGAGTGTCATTCCTAATTGTTAGGATTACTCTGACGACAGAAAAAGTTCACAGACGATGATAGAAATACGTCATAGAATGGTCTAAATGATATCGTTTATATGCATGTCTGTGTGTATTAACTAAGCAGTATCCAGATATTCCTGAATAAAATGATTGTACTGCTATTGTACTAGCCATGCCTTAATAAGGAATAATTTGTTAAATATCCCACATCGGATATGGAATGGGTAATTGGTCTCCTTATAAGGCTTGGGAAATCCTCCTCACTTTGAGCTAGCTTTTGGGGTTGAGTTAGGCCCAGGTGCCATATCTTTACATGGTATCAGAGCCAGACCTATTCCAATTCTTTGTTCACCGATGTTGGGCCCCCATATTATATTGTTCACGCTCCAGTTAACTAGGTCTGGGCGTGCGGGGGAGTTTTAAATATCCCACATCGGATATGGAATGGGTAATTGGTCTCCTTATAAGGCTTGGGCAATCCTCCTCCCTTTGAGCTAGCTTTTGGGGTATGAGTTAGGTCCAAGACCTTTCTTTACAGGTCTTTCCAAGAGTAGAAGGTCGAATCGGAAGGCCCAGAATTGGATTAACCTTGAGGGTTCTCACCATAGGTCGGCCATAGTGGAAGTAACCAGGAGAGTTCTCGCCATAGGCCATGAGTACATTGGTACGCCGGATGTCAGAGAGCTACCAAAGAGGAAGAGAGTGTTCTGAACAAAGAGTCTTGTTCAGGAATGTCTGCGAATGCCGGCACTTTGAGATAAGAAGTACTTGCCATAGGTACGTCCCAAGAAAGTGCAAAGTGCCTACGGGTACGGAGCACATGAAGTGCGTAAGGTGCCATGTTGTAGCGTGGGCTTCCAGAGGCCGTATTGTTTGTTGATTGGGATAAAATTGTGAAAGGACCATAAGGGTATGGTTGGCAAGGATGCCACATCGAGGGATGCCTACCTTTTGCCGGCCACTGAGGCCGAAGTATACTTGTGTTGTGCAAGCGAACATCCAGAAGGGAATAGATGTCTTCTAGATGCAGAGAGAACGCACGGTGGAACTACTAGTTGACCTTGAAGGTGCTCGAACCCTATATCGGGCTAAAAATGCTAAGGACTAGCCGCTGAGGTTTCCAATGCTTTAGTCTTATTTGCGACACTAGAGAAATATCCAGGGAGAAACAGATTTCTGGACAGTTGAAGGTAGTGAGGGTCATGGTGTGGGTTGACTTAAAAGTCACCACAAAGTTAGTTACCAGAGGGTGCAAGTATGGAGACATTGTCCAAGTGAACACCGGGAGGTGAAGCGCAGATGCGTGCTTGGATAAAACTTAGGGGAGAAGTGCGAGGGGCATGACTCCATATAGAGAGGAGCTAGAAAAATTTCCATCACACAAGGATGATGATTTCAGACTTTGGGTATTCGTCGGTGTCATATGTCATCGAGGACGATGATTATTTCAGGTGTGTGAGGTTGTTACACCCCAAAGTTTTAGGGCATAACCATCATCAATACAGTGCGTGCCGTGCAGGCCGCACCCATGTCAGTCATGCAGGTGGCATGTGCTGAAGGAGGGCTGAAGTAGGATATTGGGAAAAGGGGCATTGCAAGAGGCAACAACCATGTAGAGATATTTCATGACATGTCCTAAGAGTGCCAAAGATGTTTGACAAGGACTTGGGAGGAACCCAAGGGTCTAGCCTATCGGCGACGGCCGCGTGCGGCTACGTATGTCACTGCCGCACGTTCTCGAGGTAAGAGTGGAATCTAAGGATTTTGGGCTATGGACTTGTTCCTAGTATGACCTTATATATGCTGACCAAGTTTGGTGCCATTTGGAGTCCGTTTGGATAGGGGTTTGACTTAGCCAAGGTGCAGTGGCAGTTTCATAATTAGCTGTTGCGTCTGAAGGCCATAACTCATTCCCAGGTTTCTCGACACGATCTTGTGCCTGTGGGAAGCTCGCCTTCATAGGCTTGCCTCCATGGTGCCGCCCATTTGAATTGTCGTCAACTCTAGTGGCGCAATCTCATATGCTGGATCTCGTCCATATGCGCTCCCGGGGTTGGCTACGGACATGCTCGTCCCTCGCTTGGACCTGAGCATCGCTACCAATAGGAAATGAAGGAAATGAAGAGACTCAAACTACTTACAGGACAATAGCTGCAGCAAGTACCGTCACTGCTCTTTTGTCACAGTGTAAGGACAATAATTGGATAGTTGATACAGGAGAAACTAACCACATGACTTATTGCTTAAAGCTGCTACATAGTTGCCAAACTCTAGCTAAGACAGAAAGAAGTGAAGTTCAGTTACCAACAGGAGATGTAGTTACAGTATCACATATAGGAACATCTAGTGTACTCAAGGATCAGGGAATCTCTAATGTTCTATATATTCCTAAGTTCAAGTATAACCTGCTCTCAGTTTCCCAGCTTACTAAAGAACTAAAGTGTTTAGTGCTATTCCTACCTGACTTTTGTCTTTTCCAGGATCTCTCTACTGGTTAGGTGAAAGGGATTGGTAAGGAAGATTAGGGCCTTTACATACTACAGGGAGAAATCTCTTCATTACAGCATGCATCATCACATAGTTGTAATAATGTAGCTCAGTCTTTACCTGCTGTGACAGGGTCTTATTCTCTTTGGCATAAGAGACTTGGTCATGCTCCTATAGATATAATAAAGAAGCATGAAGCACTTAGTAATCTCATACAAGTTGATCACTATTGTACTGTTTGTCCATTGGCTAAGCAATCTAAACTTGTCTTTCCTTTAAGTACTACCTCTTCTAAATTTCCACTTGAATTAATACATTGTGATGTCTGGGGTCCTTTTAGAGTACCTACAGATGATGGAAAAGATACTTTGTAACTCTTGTTGATGATTTCACCAGATATACCTGGATTTACCTTATACACTCTAGGTCTGACACAGTAGTAGTTCTCAAGACCTTTTTTGCTCAAGTACAAAATCAATTTTCAACTAGTATAAAATTCTTTAGAACAGACAATGATAGTGAGTTCTTTAATGCATTTGTTCAAGAGTTCTTCTGTACTTTAGGTGTTGTTCATCAAAGTACATGTGTCTATACTCCTCAGCAAAATGGAGTTGTTGAAAGGAGACATAGAACTATTCTTCAGATTGCTAGATCTCTCAGGTTTCAGGCCTCAATTCCTTTGAAGTACTGTGGTCATTGTGTGTCTACTGCAGTTTATATTCTCAACAGGTTACCTTCCAGAGTTCTTGGATTCAAGGCCCCCTTTGAAAATCTTTATTTGCACTTACCTTCCTTGGCTCACCTGAAGGTGTTTGGATGTCTGTGCTATGCATCCTGTCCTCAGGTAGTTGACAAGTTCTCTCCCAAAGCTCTTCCTGGAGTCTTTATGGGGTATTCTCTCACTCAGAAGGGGTACATAGTATGTGATCTTCATTCTCACACCTTCAATGTAACTAGAAATGTGGTGTTTCATGAAGAAGTTTATCCCTTCAAGGCATTTCAACCTTCAAGGAATCCTATTTTTCCTGTTCTAGAATCCACTTCTCTGCATAATGACACCTTCCCTTCTCCTAGTACTGTCTTGGTGCCTCCTTCTACTGATAATGCAGTGCATATGCATGCACCAGCTGTGGTTCCCCATGAGCTCGTTGCACCTCTTCCAGTTGTATCATCTCCTGCTCAGCCTGAACAAAGGAAGTCCTCTAGGTCATCTAAGCCTCTTATCTGGATCCAAGACTATGTGGTGCCTTCCAAGCCTGCTACCTGCTCTTATCCTATTACAGATTCAGTCAGCTATGCCAATTTGAGTTCATCTTACAGTAAGATCCTCTCATCCTTCTCAACTATCACAGAGCCAGCCTCTTTCAAGGAAGCATCTCTTGAGCCTCAGTGGATAGAAGCAATGTAGCAGGAAATAGCATCTTTAGAGGAAAACCACACCTGGAGCATTGTTGATCTATCCTCTGGTGTTGTTCCTATTGGCTGCAAATGAGTTTTTAAAGTCAAGCTTAAGTCAACAGGTGAGGTTGAGAGGTTTAAGGCCAGTCTTTTGGCAAAGGGATTTAGTCAAAGAGAGGGGTTAGACTTCAAGGAAACTTTCTCCCCTGTGGCCAAGATGGTCACATTGAGATCCATCATTGCCTTAGCTGCATCTAAGCAGTGGTTCATCTTTCAAATAGATGTCCACAATGCTTTTTTGAATGGTGATCTACTGGAGGAAGTATATATAAAGATTCTTGAGGGGTTTGCCAGACAGGGGGAGAATGATCAGAAGGTCTGCAAACTCCACAAGTCCTTATATGGACTTAAACAGGCTCCAAGCAGTGGAACCTAAAGTTAACTCAAACCTTGGTAGATATGGGATTTGTACAGAGTTATCATGACTACTCACTCTTCACAAGGAAGACAGGAAGTAACATTGTCATAGTATTAGTCTATGTTGATGATCTTCTGATTACAGGTGATAGTTTGGAACTGATAAATGATACTAGGAAGACATTGAAGGCCAAGTTCAAGATGAAGGATATTGGTGAGCTTAGATTCTTTTTAGGAATTAAATTCTCAAGATCTCAGAAGGGGATTATGATGTGCCAGGGGAAGTATGCCTTAGAACTAATCTCAGAGTCGGGACTAGGAGGAACCAAACCTGCCTACACACCCCTTGAAGTAAATCAGAAGCTTACTTCAACTGAGTATGATGAATGTATTAAAGGAAAAGATGTGGATACAGAGAAACTACTTGAGGATCTAGGAGTATATCAAAGACTTGTTGGGAGGCTACTCTATCTAACAATGACAAGACCTGATTTGTCATTCACTGTTCAGCTCTTGAGTCAATTCATGCACTATCCAAAGGTGTCACACCTTGAGGCTGCACTCAGGGTTGTAAGGTATGTCAAACAATCACCTGGCCTAGGACTTTTGATGCCAGCAGAAGAAACAAATCACCTACTTGCCTACTGTGATTCAGACTGGGGTGCATGTCTACAGAGTAGGAGATCAGTCACAGGCTATTTAGTAAAGTTTGGAGGAGCCCTCATATCTTGGAAAGCTAACAAACAAGAGACAGTATCCAAAAGCTCAGCAGAAGCTGAGTTCAGGAGTATGGCTTCATGCTCTGCTGCGATTACATGGTTGATTGGTTTGTTTGAAGAACTAGGAGTAAGGATCACTGTACCAGTGAAGCTAAGATGTGATAGCAAGGCTGCTATATAGATTGCTGCAAATCCAATATTTCATGAAGGAACTAAGCATATAGACATAAATTATCATTTTGTGAGAGAAAAAATTGGACAAGGTATGCTGGAAACTGAACATGTGCCTACACAGGAACAACTAGTTGATCTACTCACCAAAGGTTTGGGAAGAATGCAACATGAATTTCTACTCAACAAGCTTGGAGTGTATGATATATTTCAAGGCATCAGCTCGAGGGGGAGTGTTGAAGGTAGCTGACTAAGCAAGCTGATGAGAGTAGTTTAAGAGTAAGCTTATGAGCAGTTAAGATAATTAGCTGGTTAGTTAGGAAGGTTGTTAGGCGGTTAGTTTGTTAAGAGTGAAGATTGTACCTTGTAACACAATACATATATATTTTCATCTCTCTTCCTCTCTTCTCCTAGTAGCTCAGATTACCTCCATCAATGGAAGTTATCATTGTAAAGAAAGGTCTTGGGCCTAACTCACACCCCAAAAGCTAGCTCAAAGGAAGGAGGATTTTTCGAGCCTTATAAGGAGACCAATTACTCATTCCATATCCGATGTGGGACATTTAACATAATTGACTGATATATTATATATTGAATCTTGCTAGCTCTTCTTTCTTACGTATTTCCAAGATATATAGCATAGATTTATTATGTTTGGCTTTAGTAAATTGTAATTTTTTCCATGAGATGAACAAATATACATGATAAAAAATCCTTAAAAGAATAATCAAAGCTTACAAAATTGGAAGTTAGCCGCCTCACAATTAGATTTTTGTGTTTGTTAGGAAGGACACCTTATTATTGGAATTGGGTTTGGGTATAATTGAATATAATTACACACTTTTAAAGTATTATTGGCCAAATAATTACGTAGTCATCATGAAATTTGATGTAATTGAGGGGAAGAAATTGCATTCTCTAATTCTCAAGTAGAGGTGAGAATGAGCAATAATTCATGATGTAATTACCATATAATTATTCAAATTCTCTTTAATTCTTATTAAAATATATTATTATTTTAATTTTCAAAATATGCGAGGAGCATTTGTTAAAAATAATTTCATGTTTTACTATTTATTTTTGTATTTATTGGTACAAATATATATTATAAAAAAAGATTTTCTACACTCGTACATATTCTCTTGTTATTTAAAATATTGAACAAATCATGAATTTCATTATATTCACATGAGTGGAAGGTACCAATTACTCTTTACGTTATTAGTTATTGATTTATAATTATTAAATATATTTTTAAGAAAATATGTATTTTAAATATCTACAAATAAATAAAAACTAATACTTCTTATATGCACATATATTTATCACACATTAAACTTTATTTACTTGTCCATTTACAAATACTTAATTTATTTAACTCTTATTTTAACCTTATTTCAAAATAAAAAACAAGTATCTAACTATGTAATTATAATTGTACAAATAAACATGACACATGAAATTTGTTAAATCTAGCATCCCTTACTTGTTAATAGATCAGATTAAGTTATTTGTTTCACGGTGATAATTTAACCAGAGGTAAAGTAAAGCAAGTAAAATTAGTGAACACGGTATTTTACGTGGAAACGACCGGCTGACAAAAGGTGGAGAAAATCACGACCTACACCCTTATAGAAATTTACCCAAACTTCACTAAATCAATGAGCCTCAACTGAATTTAGATTACAACACTTGCAATCCTAGGAACTAACTCTAATTCCTATTTTCAGCAATCTCCATGACTGTTGATCCCAAACTTCAAGTTGCCCCCAACTTGAAGTTTACAAATAATGTTTCTCAAACGCTATTCCAGGAAAGCAGTAAATTACAGCTCGATTGAGCAAACGTGAAACTAGACCATAGGAATATATTCCTATAAAACATGTTCTGTTTTTCCTATTGGATGCACTTTGATATTCAGTCAGAACTCTCTCAATTGTGTCTTGACTCAATTTGATTGTGTTCTACCTTTTTCTCTTTGCGTAAACGTGTGCTTCTCATTGTGGAGGTCTTTGTATATTTATAACTTTAGGTTATGCATTTCAATCCGCTAAGGACTCCTTCTTTTCCACAAACTCCTATTCTTTTTGGATGTCTTAGTCTATCCAATTTGTGGACTCTTTGTCACATTTAGACTTGTATTCACCTTCTGGCTTCGTGCTAACTTTGAGATCTTTTCTACCTGAAATTCCTTTGTAAGTTGGACTCAGTGTGATAGAACAGGTGGTATCAACATGTTTCATGCACATATTCCAACACTTTGTCAATTAATGAAATCTACTTGATTCCAACAAAATTACAATCACGTTATGATAAAACAATAAATCTATGGAATTACGTACTATGTTATGTAATTATGAAGTTGTATAGTACCTTATTACTTTCACCAAATTTAATTACATGGTGTTCTTCCAAATAAGCTCTTAAATTTTCAGATTTAAAGTCTTAAGTTAGGCTCATGCAATTTAGAACTTCAGATTCAAAAATTTGATGAAGAGAGCAAAGAAGCGATCTGAAGTTTGCCAAATCTAACTAATTTTTAAATATTTTTTATAGATTGATTAAAAGTTAAATAACATAGCTAAACACGGTTCTATGATGCTAATTCACTTAAAATTGCCACCTCTAAATATTTAGCAAAATGTCACCAATAATATGGTACCACACCGTATCATACCTACTCCTACCAATGATAACTTTTTTGGTAGGAATAGGTGGTTAGGCACCCACACCCTCTATTGTGAGCTCACAATTGACTTGAGGAGATTGAGGTTGACATATGGAGATAGACATGAGTTAAATGTTCTCAGACTTTTCAAAATAGCATTTGGAAATATTGGACTGATTTATTAAAAAAAAAAAAATTAAAAATGATTTTAAGTTTGAAATAATAATTTTGACTAATTTTTCAAGTGATTTTTTTTCATTCGCAAAAATCTTGCTCTTGTTTTTTCCAGTTAAATACATTTTTAAATACAACTTTTAACATTCCAACTCTTTTTCAACTTTTTGTCAAATACTATTTTTCAAATATCACATTGTTTATATCGACTTAAAGATTCAATATTCAATTTTCTTCTCAATACTTTCAACGCATAATATAAATTTATAGGATGAAAATCGTTTACACCCCGAACTTTGCTTTAAAAATCAAATACCTCTCTCAACTTTGAACAATAATCATCCTCCCCCTTTATCTTAATTGACTTTTTTAAATGCATATTTTGCCCTTGTATTATCAAGCTTTATATCTTTTTTTAAAAAACTTCTTTGTAATCACAATTTTTATTTTTTAAAATCCATATGACATATTTTGTACAAAAATAAATAAATATTATTTCTTAGATGAAATAAAAGTGAAAAATACTAATTGAGTATGTAAGTTAATGACGTTTCATAAAGAAATAAATGAGCAAAATAAATAAAAAATTAATTAATAATAATCAAAACTCTAATATATAGTTATACAAGTTAAAATAATAGGTAATTATAACTTTATAAATATATTTCAATGCATGTAATAATAAGGTAATATATTTCAAAACGTTGGTTAGGGTTCCTCTCCTTTTAGGCGAGCTACTTCGTTCCAAACCTTTCTCTAATAATAAGGTAAGCTTTCAAGCCGCCGCCCTTTAAAGGAGCGGGCGCAGTGAACTGTAATTGTGAAAAGATTGGAAGATCTGGATATATATATATATATATATATATATATATATATATATATATATATATATATATATATATTTATTAATTATTGTGTATAAATTTTAAATTATAATTTAGAAAATATTTCATTATTGACAACCAAAACTCGTTAATCTATATAGACATTAGAGAATAATAAAGAAAGAACTAAAACATGCATCTATATACATATATACATACATGCCGGTTTGGCCATAAGAATTTTTCACTTTTTTTAAAAAAATTATTTCACTTTATTCAAAAAAAAAATATTGTTTGACCATAAAAATTTCCAATACAACTTGAAGTTGTATTTGAAAAAGTGAAAACACCTAAATACTTATTTTCACTTTTTTCTATCTCACTTTTTCACTTTTTAGTTATATTTAACACTTTGAATTCTAAAAGGTCTTTCAAAAAAGGTATGACCAAACACAACTTCAACTCCAAAATTTCTAAATAAAGTAATTTTTTTTTAGTTTTACGACAAAACGCCTTAATGCATATAATATAAAAATACCTATCATAAAAAATAGCATTAGATTTTTGATTAGTTTGTAAAAGGATTATTTTATTAATAATGTTAATAAATTTAATTAAAAATGATAAATACCTAGGTTAAGAAAAATAAATATATATAATATAAAAAGATATTACATAAATAAAAAATTAAAAATATTAAGGATAAAATAGACATTGCATAGGATAAAGGGGGGAGAATTATTATTATTCAAAGTTGAGAGGGGTGTTTGATTTTTAAAGCAAAGTTAGGGGGCGTAAACGATTTTCACCCTAAATTTATATGTTTAAATCTATGAAAATTATAACAAATATTTCCTTCGTCCTAATTTATATGAGTTACTTTGACTTGGCACGGGATTTAAGAAACAAAGAAAGACTTTTGAAATTTATGGTCTAAAATGAGTCATAGATATTTGTGTGGCTATAAATCATTTCATTAAGGGTAAAAAAGGCATTTTAAAGTTAATTTTTTACTAAACATAGAAATGTGTCATTCTTTTTGGGAAGTCTTGATGGGAAAGTAGGATCTTCTTTCTATATTGATAAATAGAAGTAGCCCAATCTGCGGGAAGTCATCTACGCTCTGACTAAAAAGGAAAGTGAGTCATATAAATTGGGTCAGAGGGAGTAGTAAATATGAACACATAATTTTAAAGATTATAATGAATTCAATGCTAAAAGTACTCCCTTCATTCCACTTTATATGACCTAGTTTGACTTGACACGAACTTTAAGAAAGAAAGAAAAATTTTGAAATTTGTGGTCTAAAATAAGTCTTAATGTTTGTATGGCTATAAATCATTTCATTAAGGGTAAAATGAACATTTTAAAGTTAAACTGTTACTAAATATAGAAATATGTCATTCTTTTTGAAATTGACTAAAAAGAAAAATGAGTCATATAAAATAAGACAGAAGGAGTATTAAATATTGAACCTATAATAAATACTTAATATAAAATGGGACAGAGTGGTTTTTTAGCCCATAAACTAATACGAGTAGTGAGTATTAGTGAGCCCCAACACAATACTTATGACCAAACACACTATCTCTAGTAGGACCAATCTATATACCAAAATTTTCATTAAATTTAGTACATTTTCACTATAAATTGAGACACCATCATTCATTAGCTCTCCACCTTTACTTATCACTTTTTCTCTCTTTCTATATACTTAATATTTATCATTGACCAAAATTCTTCAAAATTTTGAAATATGACAAAAGGTAGCTCTTTTATTGCAATATTTTTTATCCTTTTTTTTTGTGCATTGTTGGTCATGACAGAGGCACGAACATGCAATGTCATGGAACTGGTCCGCCCGTGTGCCTCGATGATTACGTCTTCACAACCACCCACTCGGACATGTTGCGCTAAGTTGAGAAAGCAGGAGCCTTGCCTTTGTGGGTACCTCAATGATCCAAACCTGGCGCTATTTCTCAACCCTGCTACTGTTCAGAGAGTTTTAAGAGCCTGTGGAATACGCATACCTAATTGTTAGGATTAATCTAACAAAAGAAGTTCAAAGACGATGATAGAAATACATCGTAGAATGGTCTAAACACTATCGTCTATATGTCTGTGGTATTAAATAAGCAGTATTTACGAATTACGTATGCATTCCTAGATGAAATGGTTGTACTGCTATTGTACTAGCCATACCTTTCTTTGAGAATAAGGAAAAATTGATTAATGTATTATATATTGAATCTTGCTAGCTCTTCTTTGTTACGTATTTCCAAGATAGCCTAGACAAGAGGCAAATCAAAAATGTTAAGCTTGTGGGTTCCGAGTCAAATAAATAAATATGAAATAATATTAATGGACAAAAAACTGTTGATATGACTCCAAGGGGATTCAATCACGCATCAAACACAAGAGCATTGAATTGGGGTTCCTTCTTTGCTACTAAACCAACAACTCTTGTTTAGTTATTGGTTCCCACTTATCAGTTTACTTATTGGTTCCCACTTATCTATTTCTTAAATTATTTAATGAACTATCAATATCAAAATAAGGTTTAGACAAAAGTTATTGAATTTTTGAGAACCCCATCTGATATCATGGATCTTCCCTTGGCCTAGATATATGATATTCTTTAGTAAATAGAAACGTTAGTGAAATATGTTCCTGATTAATGTCTCATAGTTAGAAAATAGAGAAATATTACTTGGGATATACATGCACCTGTGAAATTACGAAAATATTTGTAAATGTGTGTAGAAATTTGTCGAAAAGGTGACATGTATCGTGCTTGGCACTCGCGGTATCGATTAAAAAAGTACCAAGAACAGTTAGTACTAAGTGTTTAACTTCAAAATCGAAATGGAATAAAATGTCAACAAGTTAAAAAGTAAATCAGTTTAAAACCAAAGATATTTTTCTAAAAAATGAATTTTTGACGGCTGTTTAGGCCATTTTATTGATCAGAAACTAGCCAAAAAAAAAGAGCCTAGCCATAGGCCCAAAACAAAGCAACAAAAAAGAAAACCAAAGATAAAACTTGATAGAGCCGGCCCAACCTATTACGGTTGACCTGACTCATTTTATACAAAACTCAAATGTCTCCTAGAAGCTCCAGACCGATCACTTCCAATTCGAGCTTCCCCCTCACCATGCTTCCCATCGGCAACCGTTGTAACCTGAATTTTTGCCATCGATATGTCGAATCCAGCTCACACAATTAGCACTGTTCCAAGCCTTCAATGCTTTATCTTCTTCTTCTATCTTTTTTTTTTATCTCGCTTATATCTTACCTTGTCTCCACTTTTCTATCACAAGTGGTTGGGGTCCAAGTGATGTGTGATGTGTGATGTGTGAACGGATTTCCATCGGTTAGAAATTTGCAGCTTGGATGTAACCTTGGGAAGTAAAAATAAATAAGGGATAGTTACGGGTCTGAATCATTTGCCTATTTAATTTATAAAATATAAAATATGTATAAAGTATAAATATAGTGTATACTTTATACTAAATATATATTATTTTAGAGTTAAAAGGGCCACATTTTTAAAGCTAAAATGTTAAAAGGAATAATGAATTTCAGAATTGACCAAAAGGGACAAAACGTGAGACTCCCTGTAACAAACCAGTTTCATTGACAGCTCAACCAAACGGACGTCTTACTTATTAATTTGTTCGTGTACGTTTACATGACTCGTGGGACTCCCTGTGACAAACTAGTTTCATTGACAGTTCAAACAAACGGTCATCTTAATTATTAACTTGTCGTGTACATTTACATGAGTACTCTTTCAAATTTTCTTAAAATTTATGCTTTCTAGTCAATCCATTCTGTCAACCACCTCCATCACAACTAGCACCCCCGTCAACTATCACCAACACATCGTCAATCACCACACATTCTCCAGTCACCACTATCAACACCGCTAACTAACATCAACCAACTTTACCATCACAACTACCACCACCACTACCAATCGCCACCATCATGACAATCACTACAACACCAACCACATCCAGTAACATTAAAGCTTGCACCACCATCATTATTAGCTACTAACATCAATCATTACCACCACCACCACCACCACTACAGACCATCTCCATCATCACTAGCGAACATAAATTATTTATTTTTTAATCAAATAATGATTTCATTTTATTAAATTAATTTTTTTCTAATATTTAATTATTATTATAAATTTGAATTATATATTTATTATGTTTATAAATAAATAAATTATGCGCATTCAAATGTTGAAAAACAAACAGTCTTAATCATTCAATATTCAGATCTTGAGACAATATTTTAATCACTCAAATGTGCATTCAGATTCAGACGTCTTAATCTTAATGAGAACAAATGAGGCCTAAGTGTGCTTTATCTTAAGCCCTCACTTCATTCGGTGTGCAAATTAATAATGTTGTTGTTGTTTTTACCTTGTCGTGTGGATTCCCATGACTAAAAATTAAAAAAAAAAGAAAAATCTCGTGTGATTTAGCACGACTAGGAAGTGAATATATATATCTATATATATATAAAAGAGGATCTTAGGTCCGGTGACGTGACACGCTCCTAAGCTTAGTTTGCTATTTATCTTTTTTCTTAGAATTTTGGGTTTTTTCTTCTTCTAAACATTTTAAAAAATGCTCCGCATTAGAAAATGTAGTTTAAGTGGAAAAGCCGAACGGTCGCCTCTTTACAGAACGTTATTATACAATATGGAAGACCAAATGCAACTTAATGTGTTTTAAAATCCTATTTTCACTGTGAAGAAGAGACAAAAGGAGAAGCACAGAACAAGCAGAAAGATTCATAGCAACAAGTTGTACTGGAAAATCACTCCCTATGTTTGCTAAAACTGTGCGTTTCTTTTTTCCGTCTGCCATTTTCATTCTGCCTCATTATTTTGTTGTTGTATTGCTTTTTAAAGTTTCTCCTCCGGTTCGGTGTTTGATATTCATATTGAAATCCGATTAATTCAAATTCGCACCGCATAGAGCCCATTCGGAGGAAGCGCTTCCTATTGAAGATTTTTCCTTACCAAGGCTCACAACCATTATTATCGTCTTGCTACAATTGGTGCTCTCAATCTGCAAATTCATATTTTTCAGGGGTCTTTAATTTTTTAATAATCGTGAGTTTTTTGTCCATTTAAACCTTAAAAAATACCCAATATTTTATGAGTTTTGAGTTTTTTCTTTAGTTTTTCTAATTTGGGCTTTTTTGTATTGTTATTCAGGAAGAATTGGATCACCTTGATTCATTTGCCAAAGCCCCCCTGGTTTCCAGAGAGTAAGTTTGCTCTCTTTCTTTCAATTTTTCAATTTTAAAATAAAGTAATTTTAGAAAAAAGTTTACGGTTTAAAATAAAGTGTAGGATTTTTGTGCCTATAAAATTTTAAATTTTGTGATTTTAAATATGTAAAGCCAGAACGTATATTTATAATTTATCTCAATTATTTGCCTTTTCTCCAATATATGTGACAATTTTAAAAAGAACAAAAATCACCTAATTATTCTCTACCTAATTGCTCCTTTTCATGATACAAAAATCTTACCTAACAGTTAATTATTGAATGAAAACATTATAGAACCCCAAAATACAAAAAGTCACATCATTTCGTCACTTTGGTTGGTTCTCTCAAATAAAAGCTCCTTTTCTTCTAGGTTCTGTCCTTCATCTTCTCCATCTGATAATATTGTAATTTTTAGTTTTATTCATCGACTCAATTACTTTCTTGCTTAAACATATAACTTCCAACATCCAATCACTATGTAAATTCTTCCTACTTTTTGTTGCTCTATTTTGTTTAATGAATCAGTAAACAGGGCTCTCGCTTAGCAAAATAAAGATGGAATACAGGATCAACATAGATTGTGGTAAAATGGATAAATTCTTCGATCGTATGAATAGAGATCTTGAGTTTGAGCATTAGATATAGAAACATCATGTTATAGAACAGTTCGTCCTTGAATGATTCTTATGAAGGCATGAATTTGAATTAGTATCGACCCCAATATATCAAACACCAACCACAAAAATGAAACACGAAAAGTAGCAGGTGATACTTTGTGGAGAAATCAAGTGACACAGATATTAATTTGGAGAAATCATTCAAAGAATTCAACCTCAAAGATGACTGTATAATGGCTTCAGTTCATGAGCCTCACTAGTTATGATTTTTCTGTTTTGTTTTACCTCACTTGTATTACATAAAATAAAAATATAAAGCGGTAGAGAGAACAATCGTGAGAATTCGGGATGTAAAAATTGGGACAAAGCAAAAGTGCAGGATACATATAAATTAAAGTAATTAATTATACTTTATATTTGTTTTAGATTTCTCTCTTTTGTGTTTGAATAATTAATTAGTCAAGTTTTTGACAATAACGCTACAAGTAATGTTACAGAGAGGAGCACAATCCAAAACTGAGAGTTAGAGCAATTATCAAATTTTTTATGTTATGGTCTGATTTTACAATTTCAAGAATCATTTGATATTTGGTAACGCTCTCAATTAGTCTTGGGATTGTGCTCTCTTCTTGACAAGAATTTCATTTATCTAAATATTTCTTCTTCTTCTTTATCTTTTTTCTGACATTTTCATCTCAATTTTAAAAATCTAACTTCTATAACTCACGGATCTTCAACTTCTACTAATAATTATAACTCTCGTGATTTTTATGTTCATAACCCCCAAATCTTTAATGTGTAATTTTGATGACACTTTATGGTGTTCCAACATATTTTCTTCTATATATTTTTTTCCTCTTGCATAATTTTGAATTTATTCGTATTAGAGCGGGGTTTTCTGAGCGTCCAACACCTATGCCTATTGAGAATTATTGATAACTTGAGTGTTTTGACTGTATATTTTGCAAAAGCTACAAATATGAAGGTATTTACGTTCATAATAATATACTTATATAGTTTGATACTTTTGTACAAATGACTTCTATAATTCCATTTAAAGTTTAATTCTAAACGTTGCTTTCTAAATTATCTCTGTCTTTCATGGCAACGATAACCTCTTAATTTGGTCTAGGAAAGCAAAATTCATAGTCTATAAGCCTAAATCTATATAATATTATATATATATATAAATATATATATATATATATATATATATATATATATATATATATACTAGACGTAGTTTTGATTGAGGAGACACGCGAAGGAGTTAACGACAAATTGGAGGTTTGGAGAAAGACCCTGGAGTCTAAAGGGTTTAGGTTGAGCAGGACCAAGACGGAATATGTGGAGTGCAAGTTCAGTGAGGTGTCATATGTGACCGACGTGGAAGTGAGGCTTGACACGCATGTCATCCAAAAAAGAGATAGCTTCAAGTACCTTGGGTCTATTATCCAGGGTAACAGTGAGATTGACGAGGATGTGACCCATCGGATTGGTGCAGGGTGGATGAAATGGCGGCTCGCATCCGGGGTCTTGTGTGATAAAAAGGTGCCTCTCAAACTGAAAGGCAAGTTCTACAGAGTAGCAGTTAGACCGGCTATGTTGTATGGGGCGGAGTGTTGGCCGGTCAAGAACTCTCACGTTCAGAAGATGAAGGTGGCTGAGATGAGGATGTTGCGCTGGATGTGTGGGTTTACTAGGAGGGATAGGCTTAGGAATGCGGATATTCGAGAGAAGGTGGGAGTGTCTTCCGTGGAAGATAAGATGCGGGAAGTGAGGTTGCGATGGTTTGGGCATGTGATGAGGAGAGGCGCAGAGGCCCCTGTGCGGCGGTGTGAGAGGCTGGCTATGGATGGATTTACGAGAGGTCGTGGTAGACCGAAGAAATATTGGAGAGAGGTGATTAGGCGGGATTTGGTGCAGTTGCAGCTTACCGAGGACATGACCTTAGATAGGAAGGTGTGGAGGGCTCAGATTAGGGTTGTAGGTTAGTAGGTTGGTTGGTTTCTTTGTAGGGAGGAGTGCGGGGTTTTGTTGTCTTTTTAGTAGTTGAAAGGCTACGCTTGTAGCTTTTGTTTCTTCTGCGCCGGCTACTTGCTAGTGCCTTGTGTAGTTAGATTTTTATATTATTTTGTTGTAGTATAGTTTTGTATTTAGCTGTTGTTTTGTTTATTGGTTTTATCTCCTGGATTGCTTTGAGCCGAGGGTCTATCGGAAACAACCTCTTTACTTCATTCTGGAGTAAAGGTATGGTCTGCGTACATCTTACCCTCCCCAGACCCCACTTTGTGGGAATATACTGGGTATGTTGTTGTTGTATATATATATATATAGATTATCATGAAATTGTATTAAAATTATCCAAATTATTTGTCATAAATGATAGGAGCTTTTTTGGATGAATTTGAAAGTCCTAAGACACTGTGAACAGTTATATTTAGTGTAAGTTTGAAGCTTTTCTTGGCAAAACTTTTCAATTTGATTTTTCGATTTATTTAGTAAGTATATTTTTAATGTGATTCATTTCTCATGTTTGTAATCAAGCCTATCAAATTTGTCCAATGATATTGACAAGACATTTTTATCAATATTACTGCTAGAAATAAAAAAAAAAATATTTCATCATTGAAATAATTACGCATTTTACAAAATACTTAATCAAATATAGTCATATATTTTTTTCTATCAGTTGAATTACATATTTCCAATTCATCCAATAACTTAAATATAACCATAAGCTCAAAATAAGTTACAAAAAGAATATTTAAAGAGTTCAAAAATTAATACTCATATTTTGTGAAAAAAGAGAAGGTACAAGACAAAAGAATATTTATAGCAATAATTGAGTTTCAAGAGATGTATTACTACTTACCGAAGCAAATATGAATATAATATTTATCATATTAAGGAAGTTACTGTGAAAAAAGTGATTTCAGTCTTCTCATGATATGATGATAGCCATTTTCTCTATTTTATGGGTTTTAAATTTAATTTTATATACTTATTTTTTATGATCTAAAGAAAATAATATTCTTGGTGATGGATGAATTTCTATCAACTAACATATTATAAGTCCGAATTTTCAGTTTCATGAATTAGTGAAGCTCATGATCAAACTATCACACAATAATTATTTTTTAGGATTTAAACAAAATTAGATATGAAATTGATGATATGGATAGTTATGGAGTTAATTGAAAATAATATTTAAAAATATATGCAGATACATAAAAACTTATTTTATTATATTTTGAATAAAGTTATACTATAACGATATATATTGTAAGTTTATCTTTTCATTTAATAATCGCGCGAAGCAAGCGCGAGTGAGTTGCCTAGTATATATATATATATAAAAGAATCATTGACCCGATGACGTGTCACTCTCCTGATCCAGCATTAGTATTTATCTTTTTCCAGAGATTTTTATCATTTATTTGTATTTAAATGATATAGGAAAAAAACCCGGAAACGTTACTTTTGTTGGAAACCTGAAGCGACTCCCTTTATCAAATTATAACGCTGCTTCCTCCTTCGCCTTCCTCACGTTGCCATACCTGTTTCTTTTCTCTTTTGGAGAATCCGTCACACACTCGTTAGAATTTTTGAAGAGTCCAAGCAATATAGCGCTAGTAGAATTGTTTCAAATTTATGTCGATTCAGTGAGTCCACACCATGCGAAGAATTTCAAGGCCTTTCGAATTTGTATGCTAATGGTATTGTTCTTTGAATAATATGGTTGTACATTTCAAAGTCCGCAGGTTAAACACACTTACTTTCAGAAACTATCTTTTTCGTAATTCCGCTGTTTCTTCACCCGCATGGAAGGAAATCTCTGTTTCTGGTGGTATTCATTGAGAGCATAACATTTATCTGTGTAAAGTAAATTTTTATATATTCTAAAATACTTATTTTTAGTATCAATGTTGAGTACAGTGCTTTGTTCTTGATAGTAATTGTACAACGCCAATGGTAATCCCTTTTAGTTTCTGTGTTCAATTTATGGGGTTACACTTATATGATTACATTAACGATTCAGATCAATGATTTCAATGAAAAATCATCAAAAAATAATTTACTTTCTCAAGTTCCTCCTCAAGAGCCGTGACAATTCCATTTTCTTGTGCAAAGACATCATCAAGATTTAGTTTTTCAACACTGCTCTTATGATTGATGAAATAAAGAACAGACAAGTAAAAAACTGTTATATCTTCTTAAAACGTATAATCAAATGAGCAAATATTAATGCAGGAAATAGATCATCAGATCTAAATAGAGTGAAAGTTTAGTTACTGGCCATCAAGAATATATGCCTAAATTTGACCTTTAGTGTTACCTAGCTTGTAGAAAATTTCAGTTGCTTTGTCTGCCAGGGCACGATACTATAAATTTGGACTAACTTACACCTACTAAGTTTATGCAATAATTAGATAGTACACCGTGCTTAACTTTGATATATTAGTACAAACTTGATATCTACTTTGACCTCTTTTACTGTTACACTTCCAGTTCAGTTGGTATCCAGTCTACCAATCGTTAACATTCTTTTACATACATTTCTAATGCAAAGAAGATGTTTGAGAAAATGTCAGTGACAAGTCAAGACTTCTTTGCGCAGTTGAGCAGGAAAATCTCGAATTTACTTTCTATGTTCATTTAAATGGAAAATAATACAATTATGCTTCTTTAGTACCTAACTTGATCGATTGGCCGAGCTCTACTTGTCTGGTTTGCAAATT
The DNA here is from genome assembly GCA_003996215.1 of Jaltomata sinuosa. NCBI lineage: Eukaryota > Viridiplantae > Streptophyta > Magnoliopsida > Solanales > Solanaceae > Jaltomata > Jaltomata sinuosa. Next base: position 296,383 of record QJPP01001963.1, on the reverse strand, counting down.
AAGTGATGAATAGTTTTTATTGATGTATAAATTGGGTACGTACATTTGCTTGTATACTTCATATTCCTGCTCCCAAGGTTTTAAATAAATGGCAATCAACGAAATTTATATTTTCACCTAAATCTAAGAAAGTTGCATCATCTCCCTTGATTGTAGCTGCATGATAAATGTTCGCCTTAATAGCTGTTTTTTCCTGAATCCTAAGAGACGCGCCTCAACAATTACCACTTTTCCTATTTGTTTTTTCTCAATATTTCGGAATGTCTCCTTCAATAACGGTCAATTAGATATATCTTAAATTTGAAGTTATCGTGGAGTGAGATCTCATCAGGCTTTACTGTGAAACAAGAAAGATTGAGGTATGATGAATTTCTCTTCTTCATGTTTCCCATTCATCTTCAAAATCAATGAATTTGGTATATTAGTTCAAACTTGATATCTACTTTGACCTCTTTTACTGTTACACTTCCAGTTCAGTTGGTATCCTGTCACGCTGTCACGACCCAACCTACCGGGCCGTGCGAGCGCCTACTCTAACCACCTAGATAGACGAACCCTCACTATCAGTCCAACAGGTAACCTGCGGAAATTAAAGTAAACCATTAATCAGTCCATTTTTATACATGAGAAATGTTCATAAAATAGACGACTTAAAGAATTTGCGGAAAACCTTTACAATCTTTAAAAACACTCTCCCTAGGACCTAGTCTAAACAGGTACAAGAGCTACTACAAGATTTATACAAAAAGAAGAGTAAATGAGACACAACTTCTGTCATGGAGGAAGGACAGAAGCTGCTGCAGATCACCATCGTCATGTACCTATGTGAAACATCACCAACCCTGCAACCATACTATACCCAAAAATGTATAGCAAGAGTAGAATCAGTACAAGCACACATACTGTTAGGCATTATCAGCTGACCCGAATTCACTCCTACCATCATATAAAAATCAAGATAAAATGCACAAGGTAAATGTTTCACCCCTTTCAACATCACTTTTATCAATCCCCCCTTTCGGAACCGACCATCCTAACCTTTAGACTTACCAAGTCACCTTGTCACCTAGACTTCCCAAGTCACCTTGACACCTAGACTTCCCAAGTCACCTTGACACCCAGACTTCCCAAGTCACCTCCTTGACTAGATATTCAGACTTAACCCGACTAACTGCCCAACCAACCCACTTATACCCGTAGTATTACTTACCAGTGTCCGGACCCTTCACGGACCTGTAGGACAACTTTCCATCCTGGTTACAACAACCAACAACTACAACTTCAGACTTTCAGTCTTACTCCCAATTTACAAATCACATGGAATTCACCTAGCAACCATTGACACATTCAATGACAACAATAGAGTTATATCTAAATCCCTTTCTAATCCCAAAACTCGGACCCTCCAAGGATCCTCTAACCATACCTAAGTGCTCAACAGGCTACCCGGTCTGTGCCAAGACCCACCCTTAGCTTATTAACCATAAATAATTCCTGACCGCCATTAGTACACTTAATGACAACAATTGTGAACTTATAACCTCTTTTACATAGTCCGGACCCACCCAGATCCCCCTAACACATTTAGGTGTTAACATGGAAAACCCGATCTACACCAAGACCAGCTAATAATCAACATAATAACCTGGCCTATACCAAGACCAACCGATAACATAATATAACAACCCGGCCTACACCAAGATCAAACTCACAATATAATATAACAACCCGGCCTACACCAAGACCCAACTCACACTATAATATAACAACCCGGCCTACACCAAGACCAAACTCACAATATAATATAACAACCCGGCCTACACCAAGACCAAACCCACAATATAATATAACAACCCGGCCTACACCAAGAGCAAACTCACAATATAATATAACAACCCGGCCTACACCAAGACCAAATAATAATCAACATAATAACTCGATCTACACCAAGACCAAATAATAATCAACATAATAACTCGGTCTACACTAAGACTGTCATGCCCCGAGGTTACCCCTTAGACGTAACATGGGACTTGGGACCACAAGGATCCCAAGCTAACTCTTGGTCATTGCATTCTCAAGCATAACAAAAGATAAGCGGAAGCAATCTAAGATAGAAACATAGAATATCATAAATAGAAGTCAATTACGAAGTACAACTCAGAAATTATCTTCAAAGGTCTATGTACGAAAAGCCTCTACTACTATCATAGAGAGTTGTTGGGACAACACCCCCAACTAACTCGAACATCTGAAAATAAAAGAGACATAAAACTGAGGTGGAGCCTAGCCCTCGGACTATGAGGACTCACCAATAGCTAAGTAGGAGTGGACGGATCTCTAGCCATGGATCTGAGTAGGAACACCTGAGTCTGTATTATAAAAGGATGCAGTGCAATATGCGTTAGTATTATGGAATGTACTAAGTATGTGAGCAATGCATGAATATGGTGAAAACATGCTAAGTATACTTAAATAACTGAAATCATGCTTTTAAAGAATAACTGAATGCAATGACTCTAAAATATCATAAGCCGAAGCATAATCATAAGTAATAAGTCTAAAATCTGATTTAGAGTCAAATGCAACTTTAATCATAAATTGTTTCTGTGGGAGGTTCTATAACCAACATAGACCATGTGAGCAACATGGAATCCGATGTATATGCCCCATCGAGATGACCCAATGTACCTTGCCAGGGGTAAAAAGGCATGACTGTAATGTGATCACCTGAAACTGATGCCCAGCACGGGACTTAACCTATGGGGGCAACGTAGTTCTGGGACTCATGGGTACTCTCACCCATCCAACTCGGTGCTAATACTACTCCCAAAAATATACATATAGCTCATATAATACCAATGACATATCTGATGCCAAAGCTGTTCAAAACCAATGACATATCTGATGCCAAAGCTAAGAAAAAACCCAATGACATATCTAATGCCAAAGATGTTCAAAACCAATGACATATCTGATGCCAAAGCTAAGAAAAAAACCAATGACATATCTAATGCCAAAGCTAAGTAAAAATCAATGACATATATGATGTCAAATCTAAGAAAAAACCAATGACATATCTAATGCCAAAGCTAAGTAAAAACCAATGACATATCTAATGCCAAAACTATTTTGAAAAGCAAAACACATATCTGATGCTATGCAATTCAAAGTCATAATCTGAAGGCTTAGCTTAGCCATAGCTCAAAACATGCTTTTCATACCAAATTCATACTTGAAGAATCATACATGCAGTTTCATAAGTTTATAAGTGCCATGATAGCTAGAAATCTATTTCTAGCATGAACCCATGAATTTACATGTTTTCACGAGGAAATTAGCATGATTAACTATCCCGTGTTGGGCATCAGTTTCAGGTGATCACGTTACATTCATGCCTTTGTACGCCTGGCAAGGTACATTGGGTCCTCTCGATGGGGCATATACATCAGATTTCATGTAGCTCACATGGTCTATGTCGGTTATAGAACCTCCCACAGAAATAGTTTATGATTAAAGTTGCATTTGACTCTAAATCAGAGTTCAGACTTATTACTTATGATTATGCTTCGGCTTATGATATTTTAGAGTCATTGCATTCAGTTATTCTTTAAAAGCATGATTTCAGTTATTCAAGTATACTTAGCATGTTTTCACCATGTTCATGCATTGCTCACATACTTAGTACATTCCATAGTACTAACGCATATTGCACTGCATCCTTTTATGATGCAAACTCAGGTGTTCCTACTCAGATCCGTGGCTAGAGATTCGACCACTCCTACTTAGTTATTGGTGAGTCCTCATAGTTCGAGGGCTAGGCTCCACCTCTGTTTTGTGTCTCCTTTATTTTCAGATGTTCGAGTTAGTTGGGGGTATTGTCCCAACAACTCTCTATGATAGTAGTAGAGTCTTTTTAGACATAGACCTTATGAGATGATTTCTGAGTTATACTTCATAATTGACTTCTATTTATGATATTCTGAGTTTCTATCTTAGATTGCTTCCGCTTATCTTTTGTTATGCTTGAGAATGCTATGACCAAGGGTTAGCTTAGGATCCTTGTGGTTCCAAGTCCCGTGTTACGTCTAGTGGGTAACCTCGGGGCGTGAAAAACTTTGTATCAGAGCCTCAGGTTCAAGAGTCCTAGGATGTGTGAAAGCCGCATCGAGTAGAGTCTCTTTCATGTGTGTGAAGCGCGCCACACATATGAAAGGGGAGCTATGAGGTGTCTTAGAAAAGAAACTTCACTTCTTTTATGATCACATCGTGCGATAGATCTTAAGTCTAATAATCCTCTAATCCTTATCTTATGCATTTTAGATTATGCCTCCTCGACGGGCTATGCCTCCCCGAGCCGCTCAGAATGCTGCTCCTCAAGTTTCGGTTCTCGATGTCACAAATGATGAGTTAGGAATTCTATCCATTTGCTAGCTCAGACTTTGGCAAATCAACAGGCTCCTGCCCTCGCTCATCTACAAGGTGGGGTAGCGGCCCGAGTTTGTGACTTCATCCGTATGAACCCACCGGAGTTTTGGGGTTCGAAAGTGGGAGAGGATCCGCTCAACTTTGTTGATGAAGTGAAGAAGATCTTTGAGGTTATGCAAGTAGCGGGTGTTGATTGTGTGGAGCTTGCATCCTATCAACTCAAGGATGTGGTTTATATTTGGTTCACGCAATGAAAGGAGGCTAGGGTGAGGGATGCGATCCCCATGACTTGGGAGTGTTTTGAGGGAGCCTTTCTTGATAGGTTCTTTCCCCGTGAGTTGAGGCAAGTGAAAGTGGAGGAATTCATGAACTTGAGACAGGGTTCGATGTCGGTGCAAGAGTATAGTTTGAAGTTCACTCAGTTGTCTAGATATGCTCCCTCCATGGTAGCGGACCCGCATGATCAAATGAGCAAATTCATCTATGGTGTTTCGGATATGGTGAAGAAGGAGTGTAGGTCTGCTTTGTTGTTGAGTGACATGAACATCTCTTGACTCATGACTCATGCCCATCAGATTGAGGGCGATAAGCTTAGGGAGATGGCTAGGGAGAACAAGAGAGGTAGATTTGAGGGATCGGGTTTTAGCCATCAGAGGTATGGTGGTAGACATCGCTCATGTTTCTAGAAGAAGTCTTCAGGCCCTGTTCACTCTTCTGCTAGTGCTCCTTCTCAGGCCTCCAAGCCCCGCCATGATCAGTCTGGTAGAGGTGCAGGCTCTTATTCTCAGGGTGGTGGTGCAAAGGGGTCTTTTTTCCCTCATTGTACCAGGTGTGGGAAGAATCATCCCGGTGAGTGTCTAGCCGGTAGAGAGGGTTGCTTTGGTTGTGGTCAGCCTGGGCATCGTATTAAGGATTGTCCTTCAGCTAGAAAGGGACAGAGAGGTAGGACTCAGTCTACCCCAGCAGCTTCAGGAGGTAGACTAGCCCCCCAGGGCGTAGCTTCTAGTTCTGGTGGTCAGCGCCAGAACCGTCTCTATGCTATATCCTCTCGATAGGATCAGGATAGTTCTCCTGATGTGGTTACCGGTATATTGAAAGTTTTTTCTCATGATGTGTATGCTTTGTTGGACGCCGGTGCCTCTTTGTATTTTGTAACCCCTTATGTTGCTTGTAAGTTCGAGATTGGTCCCGAAATGCTTTTAGAACCCTTTCATGTTTCTACTCTTGTTGGTGATTCAGTCCTAGCCGAAGTAGTCTACCAAAATTGTCCTATCTCAGTCCTTCATAGAGTCACTTCAGCGGATTTAGTAGAGTTGGAGATGACTGACTTTGATGTTATCCTTGGTATGGATTGGTTGTATGCATGTTATGCCTCAGTTGATTGCCGCACTCGTGTGGTTAGTTTCAAGTTTCCTCATGAACCTGTCTTAGAATGGCAAGGTAGTCCCTTTTCTTCGTAGGGTCGTTTCATATCTTATCTTATGGCTAGAAAAATAATTTCTAAGGGTTTTATCTATCATATAGTTTGGGTTATGGACACGGAGTCCGAGACCCCAACTATTTAGTCTGTTCCTGTTATGAACGAATTTCTAGAAGTGTTTCCCGATGATTTGCCCAGAGTCCCTCCCGAATAGGAAATTGACTTTAGGATAGATCTTCATCCGGATACGAATTCTATCTCTATTCCTCCTTATATAATGGCCCCCGCGGAACTCAAGGAGTTGAAAGATCAACTGAAAAACTTGCTTGATAAGGGTTTCATCAGGCCTAGTATTTCTCCTCGAGGTGCCCCAATTTTGTTTGTTCGTAAGAAGGATGGATCTCTTAGAATGTGTATTGATTACCATCAATTGAACAAGGTCACAATCAAGAATAAGTATCCCATTCCTAGGATTGATGACTTGGTCGATCAGCTTCAGGGTGTCAGGTTCTTCTCCAAAATCGACCTTAGGTCCGGTTATCTTCAGCTTCGAGTTCGGGAGTGTGATATCCCAAAGACGGCCTTCAGGACTCGATATGGTCATTATGAGTTTGTTGTTATTTCTTTTGGTCTGACGAATGCTCCTACAACTTTTATGGATTTGATGAACCGTGTGTTCAAACAGTATTTGGATATGTTTGTGATCATTTTCATTGATGATATCCTCATCTACTCTCGAAGTGAGGAGGAGCATGCGGATCACTTGAGGGTTGTGTTGCAAACTCTCAAGGATAGACAGTTGTTTGCTAAGTTTAGCAAGTGCGAGTTTTGGATGCAGTCTGTTTCTTTTCTGGGTCACATTGTGACTAAAGATGGTATTCGAGTTGATTATCAAAAGATTAAAGCGGTAAAGAACTCGCCTAGACCCACTTCTCAGTGCGATATTATAAGTTTCTTGGGTTTGGCTGGTTACTATAGGAGATTTGTGGAAGAGTTTTATTCCCTTGCTTCTCCATTGACCCGATTGACTCAGAAAAAGGTTAAGTTCTAGTGGTCCGACTCTTGTGAGAAAAGTTTCCAAGAATTGAAGACTCGATTGACTACAGCTCCAGTGTTGGCTCTACTCGAGGGCCTTGATGATTTTGTTGTGTATTGTGATGCCTCCAGAATTGGTTTGGGTTGTGTTTTGATGCAATGGGGCAAGGTGATTGCTTATGCCTCGAGACAACTTAAGATGCATGAGAAGAACTACCCTACTCATGATCTTGAGATAGCGGCCTTGGTTTTTGCTTTGAAGATTTGGAGACACTACTTGTATGGTGTGCATGTTGATGTGTTCACGGATCACAAAAGTCTTTCGTATGTGTTCACTTAAAAGGAGTTAAATTTGCGACAAAGGAGATGGCTTGAGCTCCTTAAGGATTATGATATGAGTGTGCTTTACCATCCGGGTAAGGCCAATGTTGTGGCAGATGCTTTGAGTAGGTTGTCCATGGGAAGTGTAGCTTCTATCGAAGGTGAAAGGAAGGAATTGGTTAAAGAAGTTCATAGGCTTGCTCGGTTGGGAGTTCTCTTTATGGACTCGACCGAAGGTGGTGTGATTGTGACTAATGGTGCTAAATCATCCTTAGTGGAGGAAGTGAAAGCAAAGCAAGACCAAGATCCTGTTCTACTTCAGCTTAAGGGTGCAGTTCGTCAGCAAAAGGTTGAGGTTTTCTCCCAAGGAGGAGATGGTGTACTTCGTTATCAGGGTCGTTTGTGTGTGCCAGATGTTGATGGGTTGAGACAGAAGATTTTGTCCGAGGCTCACAGTTCTAGATACTTCATTCATTCGAGTGCCACTAAGATGTACCATGACCTACGAGAAGTCTTTTGGTGGAATGGTATGAAGAAGGACATAGCCAGGTCTGTGGATAAACGTCCCTACTGTCAACAGGTAAAGGTGGAACATCAAAGACCAGGTGGTATGCTTCAGTATATTGACCTTCCCACTTGGAAATGTGAAGCAATCAATATGGACTTTATTACGGGTTTGCCTCGTACTCGAAGGCAACATGATTCCATTTGGGTGATTGTCGACCGGATGACCAAGTCATCCCATTTCTTGGCTGTTAAGACTATGGATACCGTGGATGATTATGCCAGACTCTATATTTGGGAGATAGTCCGATTGCATGGTGTTCCCTTGTCCATCATTTCGGATAGAGGTCCTCAGTTTACATCTCATATTTGGAGTTCGTTTCAGAAAGGTCTTGGCACTAAGGTGAAACTTAGCACAACGTTTCACCCTCATACGGATGGCCAGGCCAAGCGTACTATTCAGACTTTGGAGGATATGTTGAGGGCTTGTGTTATTGACTTCAAAGGAAATTGGGATGATCACTTACCTCTTGTCGAGTTTGCTTACAACAACAGTTTCCACTCTAGCATCCAGATGGCTCCGTATGAGGCACTTTATGGCCGGAGGTGTAGGTCTCTTATTGGTTGGTTCGAGGTTGGTGAGGAAGCCTTGATTGGTCCAGATTCGTTGCATGAGACTATGGAGAAAGTTCAGCTTATTCAGGAAAGGTTGAAGACCGCTCAGAGTCGACAGAAATCTTATGCCGATGTGAGGAGAAATGAGTTAGAATTTGAAGTTGATGATTGGGTTTTCCTTAAGGTGTCACCCATGAAGGGTGTAATGAGGTTTGGCAAGAAAGGAAAACTTAGTCCCCATTTTGTAGGTCCTTATCGGATTTCGAGGAGAGTTGGTAATGTTGCTTATGAGTTGGAGTTGCCAACGGAGTTGGAAGCAGTTCATCCAGTTTTCCATGTTTCCTTGTTGAAGAAGTGTGTTGGTGATCCGAGCTTGATTGTTCCATTAGAAGATGTAGGTGTGAAGGATAGTCTCACCTATGAGGAGGTTCCCGTGGAGATCCTTGATCATCAGGTTCGGAGGTTGCGAAACAAAGAAGGCGCTTCGGTAAAAGTCCTTTGGAGGAATCAGCTTGTTGAAGGTGCTACTTGGGAAGCGGAAGAGGCCATGAAGGCCAAATATCCTCATCTCTTTCCTTTTGACTCAGTTCCAGCTTGAGGTACTAGTTTCCTTCTCAGTATATCACTCCGATTCTATTCCACCGGTTTCTCTCATGATCCTAGCATGCATACATGTTTCATGAAGTTAGTTTATCATGTTTCAAGTTAAGAAGTTCAGTTTCCATGATTACTCCCTTGATTTCTATGTTATGATGTTTGGTTGGGCTGTTTTCCCCTCAGTTTCCCTTGTCTAGCCTTCATTCGAGGACGAATGATCCCAAGGGGGGGATATTGTAACACCCCGTGCACGTATCCATCTATCTAAGTTAGAAACTTCAGAAATTTCCCATAATTCAGGGTCTACGAGTCCAACCACGAGTCGTGGTTGGAACCACGGTTCGTGGAAGACACTCGTGGAATCAAGGATGCAGATGGTCATGATCCACGAGTCCAGTCTACGGTCCGTGGTTTGAATCACGGATCCGTCTTGTTGACTCGTGGAAAGTCTTCAGAGGGATGACATTTCCCAAATTCCCTTCAGGAACTACGAGTCAAGTCTACGACTCTTCATTCAAATGACGAGCCATAGTCTTGAGTCGTGGTTTGACCGAGTGAGCCTAGCAACCTGAGTTCTACGACTCCATTCGACGAATCGTGATCCATTCCACGGGTCCATCCTGTTGACCCGTAGAAATGGATCTGCAGCCCAAGCTTCCAACCTGAGTTCTACGAATGGCAAACGACTCATCGTCGTTTAGATCACGACTCGTAGACTGAGTCGTGGTCACTGTTAGTTGACCATTTTCCAGCTTTTTCCCCATTAAATCCCAGGGATATTTTGGTCATTTCCCACCCTATTATGTATTAAGTGAAGTCATTTGACTAAGACCAAGAACGAGAGAGGAATCTGGAACACGAGAAAGCTCGGGTCGAATAGAGCTTGGAATATTTCAAGGTAAGTGATGGCTTATGATTTTCTGTGAATGTGTATATTCATGTACTCATGTCTAAGTGATTGTATGTATTACATGGCTTAGGGAAATTGTGTGGAATGTCTAGGTTCCTGTTTACAGTCTGTGATTGAACGGTTTTACTTGTTGGTTTTACAAGTTGTGTGTGTTCATATATTGACTGTGGTTTGTTGACATTCGGTTGGCTTGGGTACCACGCCTAGTACGAGTATAACACATGGTTGGCACGGGTACCACGCCTGGTACGGGTATAACATTTGGTTGGCATGGGTATCACGCCTAGTACGGGTTTACTTTATTGCATCTTGCATTGTTTCATTGACTATTGTATTGCATTGGTTGATATTGGTTCCATGAGTGGACCGGGTTATTTTATTGAATGTGATACTTTGTATTAGTTCCGTGAGTGGACCGGGTTGTCTAGTTAAAGGCGCTATTGTTGGTGGTCCTTGAGTGGCCGGGAACTTGTTTAACTGTTGTGTTGGTCTTGGTTTAGGCCGGGTTGAATCATTACTTTGGTATGTGTCTAGAGGGGATTCCAGGGTGAGTCCGGGCTAGACTGAAGGGTATAGTTAATGGCTCATGTTCATGGTATAGAACTGTAAGAGATGGATTTCATGCTGGGACAAGGTAGGTAGAGACTTGTAGTCTAGGGCCTGTATACTTGTTGCATGTTTTCCATATATTTACTTGTATATGTTGTACTGTTATATATACTGTTTACTTAGAAACTGGCTGATGATCCTACCAGTACACAGTGGTGGTGTACTGATACTGCACTTTTCTTTCTTTTGGTGAGTACAGGAAATCTACCAGCGACTGAGATGCGACCTCACATCTAGCACCGACGATTTCTGACTTTCAAGAGTGAGCTGCTTGTTTTGAGCTACCTTGGGTTATCTTAGAGTTTCAGTCCATTTGTTTCGGACTTAAAACTATTTTATTTTGTCTTTTGGGGTTGCATCCCCGTATTCTAGATATTTGGTATTGATGTTTAGTACAATGACTTTCAGTTCCTAGGAGGAATTTTCCACAAGATAATAATTATGTTTAGTTATTGAATTGTTTGATTGTTAGTTTACTTTTCGCTTGCTGGTTTTAGACTTTTAGTCTAGGCAAGGGTTGATCTCTATTGGTTCGCTCACCCGGGGGTTGGGTGGGTGCCACTCACAATGAGTTGGGTCGTGACAGAAGATGATCTCTAAAGTTTATGTGTATCACATTATTTGGGTTATGGACATGGAGTCCGAGAACCCTCCCTTTCAGTCAGTTCCTATTGTGAGTGAGTTTCCTGAGGTGTTTCCTGAGGATTTGCCTGAAGTCCCTCCTGAGCGGGAGATCTACTTTGGGATAAACCTCATTCCAAATACGCATCCTATCTCTATTCCTCCCTATAGGATGGCTCCAGCAGAACTTAAAGGATTGAAGGATCAGTTGAAGGATCTTCTTGATAAGGGTTTCATCAAGCCTAGTATATCCCTTTGGGGTGCCCCAGTGTTGTTTGTGCGTAAGAAGGATGGTTCTCTTCGGATGTGTATTGATTACCGACAGTTGATCAAGGTCACAATCAAGAATAAGTATCCCATTCCTAGGATTGATGACTTGTTCGATCAGCTTTAGGGTGCTAGTTATTTCTCTAAGATTGATCTTAGATTCGGGTATCATCAACTTCGGGTTTGGGAGTGTGATATTCTGAAGACAACCTTCAGGACTCGGTATGGTCATTATGAGTTTATTGTTATGTCTTTTGGACTAACCAATGCTCCTGCAATTTTTATGGATGTGATGAACCGTGTGTTCAAACAGTAACTGGATTGGTTTGTGATTGTGTTCATTGATGATATCCTTATTTATTCTCGGAGTGAGGAGGAGCATGCAGGACACTTGAGGGTTGTGTTGCAGACTCTCAAGGATTGTCAGTTGTTTGCTAAGTTTAGCAAGTGTGAGTTCTGGATGCAGTCTGTGGCTTTTCTGGGTCACATTGTGATGGGTGATGGTATTCGTATGGATTCTCAAAAGATCGAGGCAGTGAAGAATTGGCCTAGACCTTCTTCCCCTTCGAATATTCGGAGTTTCTTAGGTTTGGCCGATTATTACAGGAGGTTCGTAGAGGGATTCTCTTCCATTGCTTCACCTTTGACTCGATTGACTCAGAAAAAGGTAAAGTTCCAGTGGTCTAATTCGTGTGAGAAGAGTTTTCAGGAGTTGAAGACTAGATTAACCACCGCTCCAGCGTTGACCCTACCCGAGAGTTTGGATGACTTTATGGTTTATTGTGATGCTTCCAGAGTCGGGTTGGGTTGTGTGTTGATGCAACTAGGAAAGGTGATTGCTTATGCCTCTAGGCAGCTTAAGACTCATGAGAAGAACTACCCTACTCATGATCTTGAGTTGGCAGTCGTGGTCTTTGCTTTGAAGATTTGGAGAATTACGTGTATGTCATTCATGTGGATGTGTTCACCGATCACAAGAGTCTTCAATATGTGTTTACTCAGAAGGAGTTGAATTTGTGACAAAGGAGGTGGCTTGAGATCCTTAAGGATTATGATATGAGTGTGCTTTACCACCCGGGTAAAGCCAATATTGTGGCTGATGGTTTGAGTAGATTGTCTATGGGTAGTGTGGCTTTGATTGAATATGGGAAGAAAGAATTGGTGAAAGATGTTCATCAACTTGCCCGTATGGGAGTTTGACTTATGGACTCTACTGAGGGTGGTGTTATTGTTCAGAATGGTTCCGAGTCTTCCTTGGTAGCTGAAGTGAAGGCAAAACAAGATAGTGATCCGGTTTTACTTCAGCTTAAGGGTGCAGTTCATCAGCAACGTTTGCGGTCTTCTCCCGAGGGGGAGATGGAGTGCTTCGTTATCAGGGTCGTCTATGTGTGCCAGATGTGGATGATTTGAGACATCAAATTTTGACCGAGGCTCACAGTTTTAGATATTCCATTCATTCGGGTGCCACCAAGATATACTGTGATCTACAAGAAGTCTATTGGTGGAACAGTATGAAGAAACACATAGCCGGGTTTGTGGCTAAGTGTCCCAACTGTTAGCAGGTAAAGGTAGAGCACCAGCGATCGGGTGGCATGATTCAGGATATTGATCTTCCTATTGGAAGTGGGAGGCGATCAATATAGACTTCATTACAGGTTTGCCTCGTACTCGAAGGCAACATGATTCGATTTGGGTAATTGTCAATCGGATGACTAAATCATCCCATTTCTTAGCTGTTAAGACTATGGATTCAGTGGATGACTATGCCAGACTCTACATCTGGGAGATAGTTTGATTGCATGGTGTCCCATTGTCTATCATTTCAGACAGAGGTCCTCAGTTTACTTCTTAGTTTTGGAGATCATTTCAGAGAGGTCTTGGCACTCAGGTGAAGCTTAGCACAACTTTTCACTCTCAGACAGATGGCTAGGCAGAGCGTATTATTCAGACTATAGAGGATATGTTGAGGGCATGTATGTTTGATTTCAAAGGTAATTGGGATGATCACTTACCTCTCATCGAATTTGCCTACAACAACAGCTTTACTCTAGGATTCAGTTGGTTCCTTATGAGGCCTTTTATGGTCGAGATGTAGATCTCCTATTGGTTGGTTCAAGGTTGGTGAGGCAGCCTTGATTGGCCCAGATTCACTTCATGAGACTATGGAGAAGGTTCAGCTTATTCAGGAAAGGTTGAAGACTGCTCAGAGTCGACAGAAGTCCTACGCTGATGTGAGGAGGAGGGAGTTAGAGATCGAGGTGGATGATTGGGTATTTCTGAAAGTGTCACCCATGAAGGGTGTGATGAGATTTGGCAAGAAAGGGAAGCTTAGTCCCCAATTTGTAGGTCCTTATCAGATTCTGAAGAGAGTTGGGAAGGTTGCTTATGAGTTGGATTTACCATCAGAGTTAGAATCGGTTCATCCAGTTTTCCATGTTTCCTTGTTGAAGAAGTGTGTAGGTGATCCGACCTTGGTTGTTCCCTTGGAGGATGTAGGTGTGAAGGATAGCCTCACTTATGAGGAGGTTCCTGTAGAGATCCTTGATCGTCAGATTCGGAGGTTGAAGAACAAAGAAGTCACTTCGGTGAAAGTCCTTTGGAGAAATCAGCTTATAGAGGGTGCTACTTGGGAAGTGGAAGAGGCCATGAAGGACAAATATCCTCATCTCTTCCATTCTGATCCCGCTTCAGCTTGAGGTAATAGTTTCCTCCTTAGTATGTTCCTCCGATCCTATTCCATCAGCTTCTCTCATGTTCCTAGCATGTATGCATGTTTCCGAAGTTAGTTTATCATGTTTTCAAAGTTAAAAAGTTTAGTTTTCATGTTTCTCCTTGGTTTTCATGTTTTGATGTTTGGTTGGGCTATTTTCTTTCCAATTTTCCCTACTTAGTCTTCATTCGAGGAGGAATGATCCCAAGGGGGGGATATTGTAACACCTCAAAAGTTGATTCAGCTTTTAAAACTTAAAGTTGCTGAAAATTCCAACTTTCCAGGAATCACGAGTCCAATGACGGTTCGTGGTCAGAACCACGAGTTGTGGTTCTGAGTCGTGATCCCTGACTTGTATATTTCAGTCTCTGGTTTGAATCCACGAGTGGAGTCTATGGACTGTGGTTCATTCTACGGACCGTAGAATGCACTCGTGGAATCAGACCTGAGGATTGACTAAGTCCCCAGAAACCATGAGTTGTTTCTACGGGTCGTCATTTGAATCACGGACCGTAGAAATAACTCGTGGAACATGTTCATACGACTGGTTGGTATGTCAGGAATGACGACTCACTTTTACGGACTGTAATCCTTTCTACGGTCCGTCATGTTGATCCATGGAAAACCTTCTGCATCTTAAATGTTCACTCAGGAACTACGGATGGGATCTACGGGTCGTCATTCTTTCTACGACCCATAGAATGGACCCGTCGTTTATCTTCTGCAGCCTGTTGGCTTGGCCAGAAACCACGGATGGAAACCACGAACCATGGTTTGTTCTATGGTCCATGGAAACCATCCGTGGTCACTGAAAGTCAACCTTTTTACAGATTTTCCTAAGTTATTTCCCAGGGGTATTTTAGTCATTCCCTCCCTTTTAACCCCTAAGTGATGTCGTTTTGACTACTTCAAGAAGGGTTTTCACCCTCATTAGCCTAAGTTCCTCCGAAGCTCTTCATTCAACTCCTAAAGAGGAAAAGTTCTTCTCCAAGCTCCAAGTTTCAAGCTCCAAGATCAAGCCTCTTAAGTCTTTCCAATTCTTGTGGGTTAGCTTCAATTAAGGTATATGGGTATTCAACAATGGGTTCCTCTCACCCTTGTGCCAAAAACCCCAAATCCTTATTTGAAATTATGAACTTATGAATCTAGGGTTTTGATCTAAATTGGGAAAAACTTATGAAATCAGTTTCTATGCTTAAATTCATGGTTTCTTATTACTTAATTATGATTTGATTATGATTCCTTTACTAGACTTAAAGGCCCAAGCATTGAAGTTGATTTCTAGCATGATTGCATTAAATTGCATGTTTTCAAGTGAAATTGGGCATGATTAGATATTATGACTTTGTGAATTTTATGAAATTGCATGCCTAATTCTTCAAGTATGAATTTAGAAAGAAAAGTATGATTTGAATTATGGCTATGCTTTACTTCAATAACTTATGATATGAGAATTGCATGGTACCCGATGTGTCATCATGCTTTTCAAAAGAACTTGGTATTCAATTATACCTTCATGAACTTATGAGCTATATGCATGTTTTGGGAGTAGCACTTAGCACCGAGCGATGAGGGTTCGATTACCCAAGTCCAAAACTACATCGCCAGCGTAGGTTATGATTTACCCTATGGGCTTATGAGAGTGGATTCACGTCTTGATAATGGTGTCCTGTGTCTTAGCGGGCATTAGGGCAGCTTTGCCAACTAGGGTTATATAGTTGGGTATGGTGACTCGTTCCTTGGCATGGTCAAGTCATCTTTGCTAACTAGGGTTATATAGTTAGATTCCATGTAGCTCACATGGTCTATTGTCGGTTATAAGAAACTCCCCTATGAAACTTTGATTTATTTAAACTTACGGTGTTTACTTGAGCTTTCACCTATGCATGAATTAAGTTTTATTCATGCTTTAAGTATGTTTTCGCTAAATTATGCATTTCTCACATACTCGGTACATTCCATAGTACTGACGCATATCTTGCGCTACATCCTTTGATGATGCAGATTCAGGTGCTACTCCTCAGGTTCATGGCTAGAGCTTTCAGGCCACATGCTATCCCCGGTCCGTGAGTCCTCTTAGGTCGAGGACTAGTTATACTTTTATTGTGTAGCTTCTTATTTCTGTACTTCGAGTTAGCTAGGGTCTTGTCCTAGAAACTCTTATGTTATGAGTAGAGGCTTTCAGACATAGAACGTATTCAAGTCTTTTCATGATCTTGTATTTCTATTTGAGTTGATTATTCATTTATGTTATTCCGACTTTATCTATTATGCTTCCACTTATCTTTGTTATGCTTGATAATGCTACGGCCAAGGGTTAACTTGGGGCACTTGTGGTCCCAAGTCTCGTGTTACATCTAGGGGGTAACCTCGGGGCGTGACAATTTAAAAACTGATACAACTAACTGACTTACTGTCTGACTGTCAATGATGCCTCTACTAACACTGACCATAGTTAGCCGGAACATGACCCCAACTATCTCTAATCAATGTATAAAAATTAAAAATAAACTGCTACGACTACTACTGACTGGAGTTCCCGAATAAGGAGAACTTATCCCTTGCTGACTGAAAGCTGTGATCCATCTGACCATGATCCTGGGAGCTAGCACTGAAACCTATATCATAAAATGATGCAACACAAGGATGGTATGCGATCAATACTTTGAATGTACTGAGCATGAGAGATATGCACTAACTTAAAAATCATGAGAAACATGTATGTACTGAAAACATGGCTGAGAACTAGACTAAGTATAACATCTGAAGTGCATAAGTAAAAACTATAGAATATAAGCCTTTTTTCTTAAAAGGGTGTAAATCATGTTTCTGAACTATAACTGTGAGATCATGATATTTTAAGATAAGTAAAAACTGTTATTTGGGGATCCATAGACTGAAAAGATGAAGTATATATGTAAATCATGAAATAGTGCAATTGAGCTAAAGGTCATGAGTCATGCTAAAAGTCATGTTTAAAGTAAATCTTTAGGTGAGTTCATTCTACTTAACATGCTGAAAATACTGATGTAGTGTACTGAATGCAAGATGAAAGGTATAAGCTGACGCAATGACCAAGTATATAAACATGCAACTTTATAATACTGAACTGAATAACTGACTACAAGGTCATGCAATAATTAATAAGGACTGTGGGAGCTACTATTAACCGACATATCCTAAGTTGAGCTAACTATGGGGCCAACCTGTAACCCTGGATGGAAGGGTGTTCATACCTTGCCAAGGGTACAAACAAATCTGACGTGGATCTACTAAACTGATATCCACAAGGGACAAGGGTGTCCAGCCTAATCTGACAGCTGACCCTTTGATACCTACAGTGGCACTGCAAATCTGAGACTGAGAGACTGCTACTAAAGGTCTCATCCTAATCTGACAACTGTGCCTTCATCCCTTCGTTTGCTTGGTTCTAAGCCTACTCCCAACTGAATATAAAGCAATGAATGCAACTGAAATACTGGATACCTCAATTATACTGATGTTCTGAGAATGCAAAATATTACTGAGACTGAAGCATTCTAATCATGTAATTCTGCCTGACTGAGTGCCTGACTAATAATGCATGAGAATTATTTTTATCATGTGACGTATCTGAATGTCAAAACTGTTCATATATAAAACATATTTTGTAGATCATATTGAAGGTAGGCCGAAGCCTGCTAAATCATGCATAGTTCTTTTGTATTTAAAACAATTAGACTGAAGTGATTGGGAATCATGAATACTTATCTGGAAGCCAAAACCCATAGTTAAAATCATTATGAGGAAACTTAAACTTGTTTAGACTGAATGTTGATAAGCTGAACTAAACTCTGAAGGGAGAGCTAAATTCTGAGAAAATATTATAAAATCAGGCTAAAACATGCTTCTCCCAAATATCTTGGGTTTTGAAATCTATTTACAGAAATTCATGTAAAAATCATTCTAACAAGGAAAATAGTTATGTAGAATCATCAAGAAATTGAATTCATAATGAAACACATGTTTGGGTAAGAACCCTAGAATCATAACTTGTAAATTCATGCTGAAATCTGAAACTTTGGGCATGAGGGTGAAAGGAAACCCTCAATGGAATCCCACATACCTGGTAGATGATGATCCTTGAAGAGAACCTGAAGTTTGAAGCTTGATAGAGAAATCCCTAGGTCTAAAATTTTGGAGAAGAACGCTATTTTCTCCTTTGAAACTGACTAGAGAGATTGAATGAGGAAAACTGATATGTTGGGAGGTATTTTACTTAATAAAATAAGCCTAAAATTATTTATAGTCGGAGCTAAAAGAAGAAGGAATGGTCTGAAATACCCCTGAGAAATTAAATTTAAAACTGCTGAAATTCTCAGAATATCGAACCACAGATTAGTTTACGAGTCGTGGTTCTGAATGACGGACCGTCAAATGAGTCATGGTTCTATCCTTGTGTTTTGGGGTTCTCTGAAGGTGATTCCACGAGTTTACAGGATGGACCGTCATTTGAAATGATGACCCGTGAAGTCACCCATGGAAATCTAGAAGAAAGGCTGAAAATTGACAAACCACTGGTCATACTATGAACCGTGGTTTTGGTCTATGGGTGGTGAACCAACTCGTCATTTTAAAGGTGAAAATTTTGAGTTGCAGGTCTGTTTCATGAGTCACAGTACGGACCGTGGTTCAGAACCACGATTCATTATCCCGTCCGTTGTCACTGACAGTGCTGCAGTAAAATGCCTATAACATTTTACTCAAGACTTAGATTAATGCGTGGTCAGTGGCATTGGAAAGAAGACTCAAAAATTATAAATTTGGTGGGTACTAGGTTACTTAACTCTTCATATTTTAGGAGGTGTTATCATTTGAAGATGACACTAGTTTAGTCTTTCATGAAAACTTCTTTGGTTGGGGTGCTTCCAACTTAACTTGCTTTTAGGAGTTTCTTATGAACATGATTCACATCCAAAGTACTCACCACACTAAAAAAATGATCATTACACTCATGAAAATGGTTTGGTTCTTAGCTTAGAATTTTTGGAATGTTACAATATCTCCCCCTTGGGATCATTCGTCCTCAAGTAAAGACTAACTAGGCTGAGGTTGTGGGGAAAAAAACTACAATCCTACCTACTGAGTTCAAAATCTGAAGTACTGACATGGTATATGATTTCTAACTGCAATATGAACTGAGCTGGGTTCATGTGGCATATATGCATACTGAGAGCATGAGAATACTGATAGGACATGAAACTGAATGTCCAACATGATAACTGGTCTGGGGTGAGAGTAGGGACTTAGCTGAAACTCATAAAGAATGAATGCATTCTTAGGAATCATAGTTAGCTGAAAGGAATATAAAACTGAGAGAAGTAACTGTATGAGAAAACTATTCTCTTCTAGAGTGAACTTACTAGCATGGACTGAACTGAACGTAAGACCTTGTAGCCTTAGGAATGATTACTGGAAGGTCTGAACTGGTCTGATATAAGGAGTCTACTACCTTGCTATCTGAAGCTACTGGATATAAGGTATGAACACCCTAGGCAGGGAGTAAGAAAAAGACTATTCCCACCTTAAACAATACGGTTGACAACTTTTAAGCTTAGGAACATCCTTTTTAACTACACCAACTTCTCTGAATACCACACTTACCATTTGCAACTAACATTCTCATCAACACACATATAGATGCTAAAGTTTGAGTCTAACTTCCTGCTTTCACCATGTTCAAGCCTATCTCGACTAAATCTCTTGCATCTGGAGTTATCTCCCAAGAATGATATTCCTTCTTGTCACAAAAATCAACTAACCTTGAAGTCTAATCAATGGGTCACTAGTCGCACAAAGCAAATACCCACCTGTATTTTATCACGAAATTCAAGCCTATTAATATGATCATCTCATGGATTCTTTGTAGCTGACACTACCTGAGACTCATCTCCTCTTCCCTAGCATATCTAGAAACTATAACTGCGTGCAAGTAACAAAAAGAGGAAAATCTAGTTCTTTCCATCTAGGCTACTACTTAGCTTCCTCCGCTAACTGCTGTGAAAACATAACACAAGATTACTGAAGGAAGGGAGTGGGAGCATGAGCATCACAACTTGAGGAATACTAATCAGTCTTGACTTATACTTGGCGTGATCTATCCACTCAAGGTGAGGTCTGAGAAGTCAAGTGTAAAGGCCTGAGTGTCTCACATTCTAGACATATGAAGCATGGTTAGAGTAAGGAAATCATAAGCATGAACTGTTCAAGAAATCTAGTCTGAGCATATACATGACATAACATGATTTCACTAGCCATTAAGGCATATCTCGAGGACTGAACTGAGTACATAGAACTGAGCATACTGTGAGACATGAGTTTACATGTATAACGAGTCTCATGGCATAAAGTTGGAATTCATAGAATCGTAGAATAAGACTGGAATTGCTGTTTGGAGCAATTTTCTATTTGTTCTAGGATTTGAGTATGGACACGAATCTTTATGGAGTGCATGAACTTATCCGTGAGTATGACACAAATACGTCTGAGTATAGTGTCACCTTGACTGAAGTGCTAGAGAATCCGCTGGAATAAGAATGGATCGAAATTCCATCATAGCCATTTCTAGAATTCTTTATTGGCTGAGTCACAAGACTCAACTTGGTTCTTCATTATATCATCTCCCCTTTAGCTTGAAAGTCACCACTCTAAGTCTGTGGATATCTCTCCCAAGCTAGTCTATAATAAACCAACTCTTGTAAGGTTGGGGTATCACTGTATTCATGGACACTAAACTCTCCCTGATAGGATATAACTGAAGATGCCAAACCCTTGCTAGGTATTCTTCTGAGACATCTCTTAGCTTCCTCTTTACCCTTAAGGCTATCACTAGAGACTCATACTCTTACTGGGGTATATAACCACTTCTTCTAACACTTAGAAATCTGACCTTTGCTTATTCATCTACTAGAATCACATCTCTAAGTTCATATTCACCAAAATCAACTGAATTAAAACCATACTAAGAAACTCAACATCGTCCATCTGTAATCTCCTAAGTTCACCTCTAAGAACACCATATAATATACACCTAGCCTTCTCCATAATTAACAAAAAGAGAATTCTAAACTAGTTCACACATAGCACCATAGAATGTTTGAATACCATGCCACGACATACTACTCTGGATACACATATACCCATCTACTATTCAAGGATCTTCTTCACTTAGTTCTGGGATCATTCTGCTACTTATGGCCCATAATAGCTCAATTCGTACTAACTCTTGAGTGACTATACTACCCAAGCACTTAAAGAACTATACTCTTCGGCTAAGGCACCATTCATAGTAAAGTTTCTGGAAGAGGGTCTGAGAGTACATTCTACTACTGGCTCAACTGCACGAATGGAAAATTGTACATACTTTTGGATCGGTAGACTTTAACGCACTAGTGGGCTCCTCTCAAGCCCTTGTACAGTCTCTTAACTTTTCTGATGACTCTATCTGAGAGCATCTTACTGATAGGAATCTGAACAATACTGTCTCCACTACCTCAAAGATGAGGCATGATTGGAGGAATTGGAACAACACATGAATTTGCATAAGTTTTTGAAGGAACAACTTTACTACACGATCTGGAGTATGAACAAAGAGAAATATTTCCTAAATGCCATTTAGCCTCCTGATTATATGTGTGGTGCACAACATACCCATAAGCAAGACTCTACTAGACATGACTTCACTTACACTCTAGGATACTTGAACTTTGTACTCTGATACAAAGTTTGTCACGCCCCGAGCCTACACCTTGGATGTGATACAATGCTTAGAGTCACAAGTGAACCCAAGCTAACCCATGTCCTGGTATACTACTGAGATATAGACTGAAAGATAATGCGGAAGCTGAAATGTGTTGAGCTCTTTAAAAAAATATTTTTACAAAATAAACTATCATAAACTGAGATACAATAGCATTTGAAAACTAATACAACTAACTGACTGACTGTCTGACTGTCTATGAAGCCTCTACTAACACTGACCAAAGTTTGCCGGGATATGACCCCCAACTATCTCTAATCAATGATAAAAACTAAAAATAGACTGCTATGACTACTACTGACTGGAGTTCCCAAATAAAGAGAACTCATCATTTGCTGACTGGAAGCTGCAATCCGTCTGACCATGATCCTGGGAGCTAGCACTGAAACCTACATCATAAAATGATGCAACACAAGGAATGTATGCGGTTAGTACTTTAAATGTACTGAGCATGTGAGATATGCACTAATTAAAAATCATGAGAAACATGTATGTACTGAAAACATGGCTAAGAACTGGACTAAGTATAACATCTTAAGTGCATAAGTCAAAACTATAGAATATAAGCCCTTTTTCTGAAAAGGTGTAAGTAATGTTTCTGAACTATAACTGTGAGATCATGATATTTTAAGATAAGTAAAACTGTTATTTGGGGATCCATAGACTGAAAAGATGAAGTATATCTGTAAATCATGAAATAGTGCAACTGAGTTGAAGGTCATGAGTCATGCTAAAAGTCATGTTTAAAGTAAATCTTTAGGTGAGTTCATTCTACTTAACATGCTGAAAATACTGATGTAGTGTACTGAATGCAAGATGAAAGGTATAAGATGACGCAATGACCAAGTATATAAACATGAAACTGTATAATACTGAACTGAATAACTGAATACAAGATCATGCAATAATTAATATGGACAGTGGGAGATACTATTAACCGATATACCCCAAATTGAGCTAGCTATGAGGCCAACCTGTAACCCTGGATGGAAGGGTGTTCATACCTTGCCAAGGGTACAAACAAATCTGATGTGGATCCACTAAACTGATGTCCACAACGGACAAGGGTGTCCATCCTAATCTGACAGCTGACCCCTTTGATACCTACGGTGGCACCATAGTTTTGAGACTTAGGGACTGCTACTAAAGGTCTCAACCTAGGCTGATAGTTGAGCCTTCATCCCTTCGTCCGCCTAGTGCTAAGACTATTCCCAACTGAATATAAATCAATGAATGCAACTAAAATACTAGATAGCTCAATTATTTAGATGTTCTGAGAATGCAAAATACTACTGAGGCTGAAGCATTCTAATCATGTAATTCTGACTAACTGAGTGCCTGACTAATAATGCATGAGAATGATGTATCTGTGACGTATCTGAATGTCAAAACTATTCATATTTAAAACATATTTTGTAGATCATACTGAAGGTAGGCCAAAGCCTGCTAAATCATGCATAGTTCTTTTGTATTTAAAACAACTGGACTGAAGTGATTGGGATCATGAATACTTGTTTGGAAGCCAAAACCCATAGTTAAAATCATCATGAGGAAACTTAAACTTGTTTAGACTGAATGCTGACAAGCTGAACTAAATTCTTAAGGGAGAGCTAAATTTTGAGAAAATATTATAAAATCAGGCTAAAACATGCTTCTCCCAAATATCTTGGGTTTTGAAATCTATTTGCAGGAATTCATGTAAAAATCATTCTAACAAGGCCAATAGTTATGTAGAATCATCAAGAAATCGAATTCATAGTGAAACACATGCTTGGGTAAGAACCCTAGAATCATAACTTGTAAATTCATGCTGAAATCTGAAACTTTGGTCATGAGGATGAAAGAAAACCCTCATTGGAATCCCACATACCTGGTGGATGATGATCCTTGAAGAGAACCTAAAGTTTGAAGCTTGATAGAGAAAGCCCTAAGTCTGAAATTTTGGAGAAGAACGCTATTTTCTTCTTTGAAACTGACTTGAGAGATTGAATGAGGAAAACTGATATGTTGGGAGGTATTTTACTTAATAAAATAAGCCTAAAATTATTTATAGTCGGAGCTAAAAGAAGAACGAATGGTCTGAAATACCCCTGGAAAATTAAATTAAAAACTGCTGAAATTCTCGGAATATCAAACCAAGGATTAGTTGATGGGTCGTGGTTCTGAATGATGGACCATAAACTTAGTCGTGGTTCTGTCCTTGAGTTTTGGGGTTCTCTGAATGTGATTCCATGAGTTTACAGGACATACTGTCATTTGAAACGACGATCCATGAAGTCACCCATGGAAATCTGGAAGAAAGGCTAAAAAATGATAAACCACGGATTATACTATGTACCGTGGTTTTGGTCTACGGGTCGTGAACCAACTCGTCATTTTGAAGGTTAAAATTCTGAGTTGCAGGTCTGTTTTCACGAGTCACATTCCGAACCGTGGTTCATAACCACATTTCTTCATCCCGTCCGTAGTCACTGACAGTGCTGCAGTAAAATGTCTATAACATTTTACTTCGGACTCGGATTAATGTGCGATCAGTGGCGTTGGAAAGAAGATTCAAAAACCTTTAATTCTGGGGGATACTAGGCCACCTAACTCTTCATATTTTAGGAGGTGTGATCATTTGAAGATGATACTAGTTTAGTCTTTCATGAAAACTTCTTTGGTTGGGGTACTTCCAACTTAACTTGCTTCTAGGAGTTTCTTATGAACATGATTCACATCCAAAGCACTCACCACACTAGGAAAATAATTATTATACTCATAGAAATAGTTTGGGTCTTAGCTTAGAAATTTTGGGGTGTTACACATCCAATCTACCAATCTTTAACATTCTTTTACATACATTTCTAATGCAAAGAAGATGTTTGAGAAAATTTCAGTGACAAGTCAAGACTTCTTTGCACTGTTGAGTAGGAAAATCTCGATTTTACTTTCTATGTTCATTTAAATGGAAAATAATACAATTATTCTTCTTTAGTACCTAACTTGATCGATTGGCCGAGCTCTACTTGTCTGGTTTGCATATTAAGTGATGAATAGTTTTTATTGATGTATAAATTGGGTACGTAGATTTGCTTGTATACTTCATATTCCTGCTCCCAAGGTTTTAAATAAATGGAAGTCAAAGAAATTTATATTTTCACCTAAATCTAAGAAAGTTACATCATCTCCCTTGATTGTAGCTGCATGATAAATGTTCGCCTTAAGAGCTATTTTTTCCTGAATCCTAAGAGACGCGCCCCAGCAATTGCCACTTTTCCTATTTGTTTTTTCTTAATATTTCGGAATGTCTCCTTCAATAATGGTCAATTAGATATATCTTAAATTTGCAGTTGTCGTGGAGTGAGATCTCATCAGGCTTTACTGTGAAACAAGAAAGATTGAGGTATCATGATTTTCTCTTCTTCATGTTTCCCATTCATCTTCAAAATCAATGAATTTGTTAGTGATGATTTGTTGTTTTTGTTCCTTTTCAGTTTTAATTAGTTCCTTTGTCTATAAAAATCAGTTTTGTTTCACAATCTCTGTAATCAACGTAAATACTTTGGCTCTCTCCGTGTGGATTCTAAAGAAACTAATCAAAAAGTGGAGTTATTTCACAAAGAATTATACACAAATATGTCTTGTGTTTAAGTTCAACTTGAGTTATTGACACAGTATTTCATGTAGACTTGTGAATATAATTTCCGTGTAATATTGTATGCTTTGGACGGACAAGAGTTGAGACAAGTACTCAAATGAAACTCAGGAATGAATCTGTCCTAGAATTTGATCTTCTTTTGTCAGCTCTTGATGATGGTTCTTGCATGTTTATTACTTATTAGTACTAATAATTTTGGAAAATTTAGTTCTGTAACATTTATTTATTTGTTAAAAATTATTTACATTGTTTTTTTGCAGCATCATGAAGTGTTCTAGCAAAGATTTTCATCTTTAAACTTCTTTGTGAGGAGGCGAGGGTGACGGTCCACTTGAAAGATGAAGAAAAGGATGGAGAAATTTTTGTGTTTTTATTATCAACCAGTACATGTATATATACAAGTGAAAAATGTAAAACCTAACCTCAACGGTTTGTACTATACTAGGAAAGAAATATTACTTATACTAGGAAATAAATACTACTACACTAGGAAAGAAATATTACATATACTAGGAAATAAATATTTACAGCTATACAATATTGTATTCATCAGGATGTTGCAATATATGGATTCAGCACAAGTGGGCCTATTCTCTTCTCCGAAATTGGCCTAATTTGTTGTCTTGTATTTGGCCCCCGAGTGGCTGGCCCATCTTTGCTGTCAAAGCACTTTGAGCCCATCGAAGTATCCAGATGTTGTTATTCTTTCTTCCTCATTTTTGGTCTCTGACATTGCTCATCAACAAGTCTGGATGAACTCTTCTCATTCAACTCATCATTCTCAACACCCCCTCTCAAGGTGGAGGGGAGTGAAACGACACCCAGCTTGGAGAGAATCGAGTGATGGGATGGTCCAGAGAGAGATTTGGTGAATAAATCAGCCAGTTGAGAAGTCGATAGAACAAATGAAAGGGAGATTAGTCTGGAGAGAAACTATTGTCGCACAAAGTGACAATCAAGCTCAACGTGCTTGGTCCTTTCATGGAACACCAGGTTACGGGCTATGTGGATAGCCGCCTGGCTATTAAAGTGAACAAGCACCGACAAAGATGGAGAAACGAACAAATCTTGAAGAAGCCTTGTCATCCAGGTTAGTTCTGCAGTAACCCTTCTCATAGACCTGTATTCTGATTCTGCCATTGAGAGAGAAATTGAGGCTTGTTTCTTGGATTTCCAAGAAATAGGAGAGCCTCCCAAACTGATAAAGAACTTACTAACTGATCTCCTTATGTCCCGACATGATGCCCAATCCGCATCACAGAAAGCAATGAGGGAAAAAGAAGGATCTGAGTTAAAAAATAAACCCTGGCCTGGATTCATGCGCAAATACCGCCCAATACTCTGAGTGCTGCTGTGAAATGTCTTATAAATGGTTGTTGCGTGTACTGACTCAGAGTCAGGATTGCAAATGACAAATCTGGTCTTGTGTGGGTGAGGTAATTAAGTTTTCCTATCAATCTTCGGGTCAGAGAGCAATGATCCTGAGGAAAGAGTGAGCTTGACGGAAGGATCTAGTGGAGAAGACACCATAGGTAGGTTGGAGCAGCCAAATTCTTGCAACAAATCTTGAACAATTTTTTTCTGAGTGAGAATGCATCCATTCTTTTCTCGCAAAACTTCCATGCTTAGGAAATAATGCAGTTCACCTAGGTCTTTAATTTTGAATTCTGAGTCAAAAAAGAGTTTGATGGCTTCAAACTCATTAGGATCATTTCCAGTGATTAAAATGTCATCAACATAGACTGCAATTATAGAAACAAGGTCCCCTACTTGCTTAAAGAAAAAAGAATAATCATTTAAGGAAGTTGAGTAACCTTTGAAGCTCAATGCACCAGCAAGCCTTGCATACTATTGCCTAGAGGCTTGCTTGAGCATCCATACAAGGACTTTCTCAGTCTACAGACATGATTGGGACTGGGAGAAACCATCCAAGATGGGAACTTCATATAGACTTCTTCTTGAAGGTCTCCATGAAGAAAAGCATTATTCGTATCAAGTTAATAAATAGACCATCCCTTCTTAATTGCAACAGCTAAAGCATCTAATAGTTGTCATTTTAACAACCGGAGAAAAAGTTTAATTGTAATCTATTCCCTCCTTTTGTATGTCCCCTCTAATGACAAGTCTAGCTTTGTACCTTTTAATAGATCCATCAGAATGTTGTTTTATCTTGTACACCCATTTGCAAGGTAAAGCTTTCTTCCCTTTAGGCAAAACCATTACCTCTCATGTTTGATTGTCTTCTAGAGCTGCAATT
This sequence comes from Jaltomata sinuosa, assembly GCA_003996215.1. NCBI lineage: Eukaryota > Viridiplantae > Streptophyta > Magnoliopsida > Solanales > Solanaceae > Jaltomata > Jaltomata sinuosa. The sequence goes on along the minus strand of QJPP01001963.1, from coordinate 268,651 downwards.
TCTTGGTTCATTGCTTCTTGCCAGCGAGGATCCAAACAATCCTGTGAATAGCTTGTAGGCTCCGAAAATGTACTGATAGATCCCAGCATGTTTTGATTCTGCAGAGATAAGGCACGAAAAGAAAAACTGGATGGTTCTGTAGGATGATCAAAGCATGTGCCTGAAACATTTGTCAGAAAAACATGATTGCATACAAAATCATTTAAGTAAGCAGGTCTTTTATTTTCCCTTTTAGACCTGGAAGTTTGGGAAGGAATGTCCACTTCGATAGGACTGGAAACAGGAACTGTTGGACAATTTGGTGCAGTAGGGTCATGGTGAGAGGCTGGAGATGAATTGTTGATAGGATCTGTGATAGAAGATGATGTAGGAATAGTAGGAATGTTTATTGGTTCATGATCAGGAATGGACAGGTTGGGGAAAATGGGTTCTGGACTTGGTTTTTCTTTGAAAAAGGGGAAAATATTCTCAAAGAAGCGTACATCTCTAGAGACACACACCTTCTTACTGCTAAGATCAAGAATCTTGTACCCCTTTTGTCCTTGTGGATACCCCAAGAACACACATGCCGCAGCTCTGGGGTCAAATTTGTTTCTATTACTCTTCAAGGTGGACGCATAACACAAACACCCAAAAACCCTTAAAAGTTTTGTAAGTGGGAAGCTTCCTAAAAATGACCTGATATGGAGATTGTCCCTTAAGGACCCTGGAAGGTATTATGTTGATTAAGTATGTGGTAGTCAACAAACATTCTCCCCAATAAGACTTAGGAAGACTAGATTGAAAAAAAATAGCTCTGGCAATTTTCAATAAGTGTCTATGCTTTCTCTCAACAATCCCATTTTGCTGAGGAGTGGCAATACAAGATGTATGATATAGTATACCTTGAGATTTAAGAAATTCAGCCTCTTGTATTCCTTTTCCCAATTTCATGGCATTATCAGACCTGATCTTTTTTACTTTAACATTAAATTGTCTTTCAATAATTAGTAAAAAAACCTTCAGTACTGAGAAGTCATTACTTTTAGTTGTGAACAAGAATGTCCAAGTACCCCTACTAAAATCATCAACAATAGTTAGGAAGTATTTATAACCATTGTAAGTAGGAACCTTGAAGGGTCCCCAAGTATCTATATGAATTAACTCAAAAATTTCTTTAGAGCTAATTTGACTAGTAGAAAAGGTAATCTTGTTTGTCTTGCAAGGGGACAAATTTCACAAGCACAAACATAATCAGATGGGAGTGAAACAAAATTGAACTTTTTCATTGCTGGATATGGCAAGTGCCCTAATCTGGCATGCCAGAGGGCTACATCAGAAACTGTATTAGCAGAAAAGGGGAAACAAATTGAAACTGGATTGGAAAAACTTCCTTCTGAAAAAGAAACTATATTAGACAGACTAGTGGCATCAACAATCAGTGGCTCTAGTAGATAAATACCTTCTTTAGCTTCACCAAAAGCTTGTTTCCTCCTTATTAAAAGGTCCTGTATAATACAACCGTCAATGTTAAATGACAGAAAACATTTGAACTGTCCATAGAATCTATTGATAGACAACAGATTATATCTGAAAGAAGGGACAAAGAGAACATTTTGTAGAGTGAAATTAGGGAGTATCCTAATGGTGCCTACATGAGTAACTTTGATTTTATAAGAATTATGCAGATTTATGGTTAGAAAAATAGAAAAAGGTATGAGTTTGAGAAAGGAACTTGAGTCAAAACACATGTGCTCTGATGCCCCCGAGTCTATTATCCAATATTTAGAGTTATAAATGGAGAAGCAAGAACCTGAGCACTTAGTTATGGTACCAGCCACAACATTAACGTTGATTTATGAGTTGCTACCTTCTGATCCATTTGACCTTCCTTGTTGGAATATCTGTCTTATTTCTGAAATTTGGGTCTTACTCAATTGATTGATAATGTCTGCATCAGAAACCTCATTTTTATTGCCTCCACATTCATCACCTGTCATTGCTGCATTTCCTTTGATTGTTCCTTGCAATCCTCTTGTGAATTTAAAATCATCTGGATACCCAATAAGCCTGTAACAATCATCTGCTACATGCCCAGTCTTCAAACAGTAGGTACAACTCACATTAGGATCGTATTTCTTCTTTTTCACTTTTCCATTTCTTTGTGGCTGATTGACCCTTTGATTTCCACTTGGAGCCCTTTTTCTCTGGAACTGGTTTCCAGGTCTTTGTTGTGACTGAATTGGATTTCCAAACCTCTGTGTTTGGTTCCCAAATTTCTGTTGTGTCCCATGATTTCCTGTCATGAAGGATGAGTTGTTAGAAGGAAATTGAGAATTAACATAAACTTCCCTCTGATTTTCATCTTGAAGCAAAAGGGAATACGCATGGTTGATTCCTGGTAAGGGATTCATCATTAGTATGTTCCCTCTTGCCTGAGCATACACACCATTCAACCCCATAAAGAATTGAATGAGTCTTTGGTCCTCCATAGATTTAACCATTTTATGCTTTCCCTCACACACACATACACAGTTGCAAAGAATGTGTGAGTTGAGTGAATCCAACTCATCCCATTGCCTCTTTAATTTTGTGAAATATCTTGCTATATCACTGGATCCTTGTACTAATCCAGTCATCTCCTTTTGCAGGTGGTATAATTTTTCCCCATTCGATTGTCCAAATCTCTATTCAAGATCTGTCCATGGACCTTTTGTTGTTCTGGAATAGATTATCGAGTGAGCTATATCCTTTGATAAAGAGTTAAGTAACCAAGAAGTTACCATATCATTGCATCTACTCCATGAACCAAAATCTTTGGCTATGGACTGTGGTTCAGGGCAGCCACCATTGATGAACCCCAATTTGTTTTTCGCTGAAAGAACAATGAGCACAGATCTCCTCCAACCTTGGTATCCTTTCCCATCAAAATTGTTGTTGACAAGACTCATACCTGGTGTATTCGATAAATGAAGGAAAAGTGGATTACTGAAGTCAAGACTGGTTGTATTTCCAGTTTGCACATCAGTAGTTGTGTTGGTGATGCTTGTTTCTCCTACCATGATTCGGTGTGATGAGGGAAACAAGAGGATGAAGAAAAATGAAGAGCAGAAGCAAAAGAATCTTATTGCTCTGATACCATGAAGAAAATGATGGAGAAATTTCTGTGTGTTTTTATTATCAACCAGTACATGTATATATACAAGTGAAAAATGTAAAACCTAACCTTAGCGGTTTGTACTATACTAGGAAATATTACTTATACTAGGAAACAAATATTACTTACACTAGGAAAGAAATATTACATATACTCGGAAATAAATATTTACAGCTATACAATATTGTATTCATCAGGATGTTGCAATATATGGATTCAGCACAAGTGGGCCTATTCTCTTCTCCGAAATTGGCCTAATTTGTTGTCTTGTATTTGGCCCCCGAGTGGCTGGCCCATCTTTGAGCCCATCGAAGTATTCAGATGTTGTTCTTCTTTCTTCCTCATTTTCGGTCTCTGACATTGCTCATCAACAAGTCTGGATGAACTCTTCTCATTCAACTCATCATTCTCAACAAAAGACAAGGCAAGAAAGGATGGAAAAGAGTAGCAAGTAATTACATTAATCGTCACAAGATTGGGATTGAAGCAAATGATAAGGTAAAAATGACATAGTTCGTAGAGGCAATAACACATATAGTACGTAGTTGTTTTCTATTAGTACGATTTTTTGTTTTCTTCCTTCATTTGCTTTTACAGGCTGGAGAAGAGTACAAACTTTCTTTCTCACTTCTTTTGAAGTCCTTTGCTTTTGCTGTCAGCACGATTTAGTAGATAGAACTCTCTCTTTAAGTTGTGCAACTTCTAGGTGTGAATTTGGAAGCTGTTCAACCTTCTTTCTATATGAGAAAGAAGTAAAGTTAATGGACATCATGTTACGTAGTTACGAAAATGTAGCCCTGATATTAGATATCTAATAAGTAATATTTTTTGTTTGTCAAAGTTCTCTTTTGCGTGTCATACATGTGAAATTTCAGTTATACTTTTTGTATTTACATTCCTTTCTCATATCATAACATTAGAATTACAAAATAAACTGTACATTTTAGAGACCAGACATGAAGCGTTGGTATACATGAATTGAGTATCACTTCTCGATGTTAACAATAAGAGCAAATAGGAGATACAGAAATTTCCAATGAAGTTCCTTCGTGTGATTAGAACTTCATAGTACAATGCAGTGATACTTTTATTGGCGATTATACCCGGGAAGAATACCTCCATATGGGCTAAAACATTATCTACGGCTAATGTCAAGCTTAACACAAATGGGTTAGAGTTTTATTAACTACTCGAACATTAAGTTTTGGAGAATGTAATCAAAGGAATTGTGTGCTTCGTTTTGTTGAACATGTGATAATTGGAGATTATGATCGCCCGATATAAATGTGATTCATAGGGAGTTGCCTAAAATCCTTGAGGGGGCTGATGATCTTGACATTAAGGGCTCATAGTATAGTGTCGAAATTTGAGTTACGTTCTATATGTTAATACTCCTTAAATCTTTTTTACGTCCACATTTTTTGAATGAATTCAAATAAACATTGTTTATAAGCGTTTTTATTTTATTTAAAAAGGGTTGAATAAATTTCATACTTTTTATGACCGTGCGAAGCGCAGGCATATTGCCTAGTTAAAAAGAAATTGAAAGAGTCGTGCAAACATGCACAACAAGATATATAATAAGTAAAATAGTCGTTTGGTTGAGCTGTCAATGGAATTAGTTTGTCGTAGGGAATCTCACGCTTTGCCCTTATGACATTTTAGCTTCAAAATGTGGCATTTTTAGCTCTAGGTCAATATATATATACTATTTTTTTGACACGTACGTTGCACGTGAGACCAAATCGTAACACTACACTAAAAGAAAGAAAATGATGGAAGTATCTAATGTAACGAACACTAAGGATAATCATCCAATCAAGGTTAGAAGAACGACTAAAGTATCTCATGGTTTAAAAATCTACTTTATTCATAGATAATCGGGAGAATGATGGTTAAAATTAATACATAAAATGTAAGAAGGCTTTTAAGAGGCAATGATTACAAACTTACCAAAAAAAATAGATAGACGTAACAATTTCAAAATGAACTATTATAATTGATCATTTCTTAGGAAATTAGCACAAGAAAGTATGAATTTAAAATCATTCCCACTTGATTATATATGGCAATTGGCTAAGATATGCCATTTTCAGTGTGCAGGTACATGGCAAAAAAAAATTTAAAAATCTTTCATTTTAAATGTAATGTCTCATGGGATAATTAAGAGAAGACAATATAGGTAATCAAATGCATGAATTGCATTAAAATATTCAATATCATCTCTATAATAATGAAGCACTTACACATTATGGCTCATTCCACTCTTATTCACTATGTGGAATTATTGATTGAAGTATTTGGATGAGTCCGAAAATAAAGTTGGTTGCATAAACATAATTCAAATGTGGTGGCAAGGGCAGAGTCGAGTGGGTGAAAAGGGATTCAGATGAAATCCCCGTCGATGAAAACTTACACTATATATATAATAGTTATTGACATAGAAGTAGGACTAATTATTTGACTCCCTAAAGAGTTTCTGTATACAATGATACTATAAACCCCCGTCTTCATATATGTCAAAATCCTACGATAAAAATAGGGAAAGATATAGGCCAAACTTACTGGAAAAAATCACACAAACTGGTTCTTCCTGTGTGAGTTATAGCCATGTGAACCAAATCGAGTTTATAAGATCCTTGCCAGAGTAGGTAGTCCATTGATAGAAGAGATAATTTTGTTAGGTCTTCCTATACTCCATTTAGCCAATGCATCCGCAACCTAATTAGCTTTTCTTTAGCAATGTTGAATTTTGCAATTGTCCAGTTTGATTAATTTCTAGTTTCATGTATGGTGTTGTTTATCTTCCATGAAGAATGCTCTTCTCATAGTTTTAATCCATAATAATTTTGCGTTAAACCCACATATGCATGTATTTTTGAGTTACCTCAAGATCATTAAAACTCTCTTATAGTTAAATCACTGCCCTTTATGCAATTTTGTCTACGGGAACCCTCATTTTCGCTACTATTTTCGTTTTGTCTTCCCCAATAACATATTCACAACCAACAGAGAGTCGCATTGCAGAAATGGTTGAGTCATACCATTGTTCCTTCACCAATTCAGACCAAATAGAGCAGCCTTGGCTTCTGCTAAGTTGTTGCTGCCGTTTCCCGTATATCCATGAAAAGACATGACTATTAATTACTCCATTCTCGTCTCTATAGATGCCTCCAATTTCATATGCTCCTTCCGTATTCTTGCTCCCATCTATGTTCATTTTCAACCAAGCGTCGGGGGTCTAGTCCATTTACTACTAGACCTGTCAACTGGGCCGGTCTGACCCGGACCGGACCGGTTAGACCGGCCCAATTATTTGTCCGGATATTTTTGGGGGAGACCGGCTACAGTTCCCGGGTTCGTGGGCCGGTTCGTGGGCTGGGCCGTCCAGGCCTGGCAACCCGATAGACCGGCCCAGGTCTGAGACCGGACCTGGCCCAGGTCTGAGACCGGACCTGGCCCACCGGTGCACCGAACCGGCCCAGCTATTTAATTTTTTTTTTTTTTTATATTGGCTGTAATATAAATGGGTTGACGCAATGACAGGCCATGCCACATGGGCCGCCTGTCACCTAGGCTAGGCCTGCCGTTTTTAGGGCCTAAAAAGGCTATGTTGAATAGCCTGAAAAGGCTATGCTGAATTGTCATTTGTCAATTCAACAATTCACATTTTCAACTTGTTGAACCTTGAACGTTGGTCCAACGGTTACAATGCCGTTTGGGCCAACGTTCAATTCTTCTCCATTTTAAAAATTCACCCATTTTTCATATATAAATACCTTCTAAATTTCATCATTTTTATTACAAAATACTTCTCATTCTCTCTCAATTTTCTGATTTTCTCTATTGATTTCTAGCAATATCTACTTTATTATTTTGCTATCAACAACATCAAGTTGGAAAAAGTTCAAGTATTCAATTCATCAATTTACGGTTGCTTAATTACTTGTTTGTCTCCGATAATTTGGTATAATCGTTCTATCTCTTACTTTTAATTAGTATATTGTTTGTTGAATATCTTTTTGTATTAATTTTTGCGTATTTAATATTTATTAATTTTATTTATAAAATGGATAAAGTAAGACGACTTGGTAAAAGTGTTAAAAATTTATGTCCCGGAAGTAGTAGTGGTAGTAAGAAAAAAATCACTTCTGGTAGAGGTAGTACAAGCGGTAGAAATAATTATTCTCGTGTGCCTCCACCATCACCTAGTGAGATAGGAGAACGAGATATTCATGTGGGTGCACATGATATGAATTATTTTGAGGCACAAGAAAATTATGGAATTGAAGAAGAAAATGAAGTTGACGTAAGTGTACATAATAATAATAATGATGATGATGATGGTGATGATGATGAACCCACTAGTCCCGTTATTGATAATGCTCAATCTCGTACTCCTAATCTTCCTCCACGGCCTAGAAAGCCCCGTAAATTAACTAGTGTTGCATGGGAATTTTATACTAAATTAGAAGGAACAACTCTTGTTGAATGCAATCTTTGTCATAAACAATATCAGCATAAGACCGGGGGTAATTCCGGAGGGACGGGTCAATTGATGAGACATTTGAGAACCGATCATGTAGGTTGGGAACAACTTTTAGAACAAGGTGGGGCTGGTGGAACACATAGACAAACTAAAATGAACCCACATACCGGTAAATTAGTTGGGACGTATAATAAAAATAAAGAACGTGAAGAGTTAGCGAAAATGATAGCATTGGGTTGTTTGCCTTTCACGTTTGCTTCTTCTGATGTTTTTGTTCATTACATACAATCTATTTATAACCCAATGTTTACCGGTATTCCTAGAAGTACTTGTCGATCAGATATTTTTAGACTACATGGACAATATGCATTTTATTTACGTTGGTTATTAACAAATCTTCCATGTAGAGTTTCTCTTACTTCTGATCTTGGTCGTGCGGTTAATAAAAATGATTATTTAACAATTACTTGTCATTGGATAGATAGTATTTTTTTCATGCAAAAACGTATTTTGGCATTTCGATATGATGAAGATCGTAGGCATACTGCGGATTTTATTTCTAAATCTATCTCAGTGGTTACAGATTATTATGGTCTTAATGAAAAGTTTTATGTATGGCTTTTGATAATGCATCTAACAACACCGCTGCTATTGATGATTTAAAAATTATGCTTACTCCTCCGTGTGTAGAAATTTTTCATGTTAGGTGTGCTTGTCATATATACAATCTAATTGTAAAAGATGGTCTTGATTTTTTTGAACCTGTGATTGAAAAAATTAGGCATGCAGTTGGCTTTATTCAAGGAAATAATAGAAAGCTTAGACTTACTGAATTTAAAAGAAAATGTAAGGACAATAATCTTAGACCAAGATTAATGCCTGAAGAAATAGACACTAGGTGAAATTCTACTTTTAATTTTTTAAATACTTGCTATATTTATAAAGTTCCTATTACTACGACTTTTAACCAATATGCTAGCGAATTGTCTGAACTTATGTTACAAGAAGCCGATTGGAAGAAAATTAAAGATGTTATTAATTTTTTACAGTCATTTTATTTGGCTACTGTTGAATTTTTCGGTGCTTATTATCCTACTGCTTCTAATATTTTAGCTTATATAGTTGATCTCTCTATATTGCTTAGCGAATATAAGCTTAAAAGAGGTTACTCGGAAGCTATCACTAAAATGATCAAAAAATTTAAAAAATATTTTTTTCAATTTCACCTATTTACTTAGTTGGTGCTATTTTAAATTCATGTATGAAATTTGTTAATATGTGTGAATTTGTTGCTATGATTTATAAAAATTTAGAAATTAAGAATGATGAAGTACCTATTATATCTGATGCTACCATTAATGCGAATATTTACATGAAAATTTTATGTAATCATTATGTTACCTTAGTTAATAATGCTACACCGACTCATAATGCTCCTTTATCTCATCCTTCAGACGAACCATCATCTTCCAACAGACAGGCACAAGGTGTGCCTGCTTATGATGTAATTAATTTATCTGTTTGGTCAAGATTACAGCCTACAGCGCAAGGAAGCATAAATCGCGATGAGCTTAATTTATATTTGAGATCACCCGTGGAGGACTATAAAAATTAAATTTCAACACTGGAGTGGTGGAAGAACAATCAAAAACAATATCCCGTACTTTCAACATTGGCTAGAGATGTGCTAAATGTTCCAATGTCAACCGTTGCATCAGAGAGAACATTTAGTCAAAGAAGGCAGCAGCTCGAAGACAATCGACAGTCATTAGAAAGCAATGCCATGAATATTTTAGTTTGCCCCAGAGATTGAATTAGAGCGGAGCGAAGAAATCAAGGAATGACAATTGAACCGGATGAAGAAGAACCACTTGAAGAAATAATGTCAATTGGAGATCCTTCAACACAATCAAGTCCAGCGTATGGAGTTGTTGATTTTAAAAATTATGATCAGATTCCTGCCCATGTTAATACGGAGGAATCAGAGAAAATAATTCAAAATACGTAGATTTCTCAATTTATCTATTAAATTTTCATTTTTCTAGTTTTAGTTTATGAAGTTGGAGAAAATTATTTGTAACCTTTGAATTTCAACTTCATTTTTCAATCAATATATTATTAATAAAGTCAAAGGCTCATTGAGTCTTTGCATTTTTAATTTTTTTCTCTCATAAAATTTTAATTTTAATTCTTGTCTATCATCTATTTTATATATTTTTTTATATATACTTGTATAGTTAGTATATATTGTGAATATTTAACATATATATTATATGTATATTATTTGAATTTCAAAGTTCAAGTTTCAATGTGAAATTTCAAATTTCAACTTTGAAAATTAAAATTTCAACTTTCAATACATTGAAGTTTGAACTTTAACTTTGAAGTTTGGATTTTAAAATTTTAATATATCTCTAGCCATATATATATATGTGTGTGTGTATCGTGTATATCATCTGTTATATATATATATTTTATATATATCATATGTATATCATATTGTGAATATTCTGTATATATCATATGTATATCATATTATCATGTATATCAATTATTATGTATATATGTTATGTATATTCATATAGTATATATTGTGAATATTTTATATATATTTTATGTATATCATGGATATTATCTATTTCATATATATTTTATATATACTTATATAGGATATATTGTGAATATGCTATTATATATATATATATATATATATATAGCATATTTTATGAATATTATACTATTATCAAATTCAAATTTTAAATTTTAAAATTAGTAATATTACACTATAATTTCTTTTAATTTTTTAATTCATTTAGATATTTGTCAACAACTAATATTTTTGAAATTCAAATTCACAAGGTATAGAAGTTAGATTGATAGCATACAAAGTTATAACTTAAATTTCAATTAAAACATACAAACTTACATAAATTGATAAAATTATATGATTAGAAATTAAAAACATAGAAACTTAAATTGCTAACATTACATGATTAGAAATTAAAAATATACAAACTAAATACATTCAAATTTCATCCATGTGCTCGCGATTCAAATGTCTAAACATAATACCGGTGCTCATTATACTGAAAAAATTAAATGTTTTACCACAAATTTCAAATTGAACTTGATTATCTTGTTTGTGAAAATATTTCCATAGCAAAATTGGTCTTTTTCTTCTTTGACGAGGTGGAGGTGGAGGTGGAGGTGGATTATTATCCATGAAAATTTCGAAAGATGAAAGAAATCAAGTTGAAACTTAAAATTTAAAATAAAATGATAGACATGAACTAAGTAGAAAGTAGAAAATGTGTGAGAATTGTGTGAAAAATGAAGAGGAATGTAGTATTATTTATAGATGGAGAATATTTTGAGAAGATAGAAAGATTTGAAATTTGAATTTCAAAATGAATTTTAAATTTCAAATTTCAAATTTCAACTTTGAAAATTGAAATTTCAACTTTCAATGCATTGAAGTTTGAACTTTAACTTTGAAATTTGAAGTTTGGAGTGTTTGGATTTAGAAATTTAAATTTTAAATTTTTGAATTTCAAATTTCATATTTTCAAATTACATGATTATAAAATATAAAATATTACTACACTAGTACACTACATTATTATAAAATATAAATATACAATTCAAATTTGAAATTTTAAATTTAAAACGATTAAAATTATATCACACTTTAAAATTGATAACACTACATTACATGATTAGAACTCAATTTTTAAATTTAAAATTAAAAAAAAGAAGGTGAAACCCATGGACTGGCCCCCAAACCCGGCCCATGAAGGCCCACATAATTAGACCGGACCGGCCCTTGAAACCCGGTCCAAAAATGGGTGATGGGCCTGGGCTGGGCTGGCTGAGCATTTTGCTCAAAACAGCCCGGACTGGACCGGCCCATTTATTCTGGACCCGGACCGGCCCAGTCCATGAAACCGGTGGGCTGAAACTTATGTGGGCCGGTCTGACCCGGACCGGCCCGTTTGACAGGCTTATTTACTACTACTACTTCTAGTCTTTGATATCATCCATCTTAGATGCCAAAGAATTTGGTGTCTAATCCTCCCAGTATATATGATAGTATTTATAGTAATATTATGTATAAATATAGTAGATGTTGGATTTCCTTTATTTTTTCGTGAGTTTTTTTTATATTTTAAATCTCTCTGGTGAAAATTCTAGCTCCGCCATTGTGTGATGACACTCTATATCATGAAATGTTTCCGCAAAAACTGAGAATAGTTTAACGAAATTCTAGCCACTGAAATTTTTATAGGCATTTCAAAGTATTGAACTATTGATTACAACACTTGACATCATGACCATGAAAAAACATTATCTTAATGGCATGCAACTTGTATTTACACCTTTAGAATGAGTATATGAAGATAGTATTTTATTTCGATAGTCTTGGTAGCACAAGAGACATCTAGTACCCTTACATGTATTCATTTTTTCCAAAATCACAAAAGATAAAGAACGTTTTAAAATAAATAAGTAGAGAAGAAATAGAGATCGATACATATAGAGCATTATTTGTTCACTTTGAATTTTTTGATGTCATCTCTGACTATCAAAAAATGTAGCATAGTAATTTATATGTTAGAATCTTTTCATTCTAGTGGTCCAAAAAAAAGATTAATCATATGTTGATGTCAAATATCTCTTTTAGCGCAAACGTTCTTTTTTTTGGTAGTATTAGTTTGACTAACAAAGAAAACACAAGGGTATACCGTATATCATATCTGGAAGCCACCTTTGGCCAGTCTCACATCTCCCCATCCTCTACATAGTCTCAATTACAATTCAAATGTTTGGTAATATGCACCATTTAATCTTATGCTTTTAGGAGTTAAGTTACCATTGCCAGTATCTTTCAGTTTTTTTTGGTTGTGTAGACGGAAGTTCCGCTCACCCAAATAGTGACACCAATCTCTCTACTAAACTCCATTTGTGTTCTTCTTCGAGGAGTTGCTCATAACTGTTATGGGCATCAATAAAACGGGCAACAGGATGCCTTTTATGGCATTAACAAATCTAAATACCATAAGCACATATTCACAGAGTATTTTCAAATTACACAAAATAAATTAAACTAAGCAACTACATATTATAAAAAATAAAAAAAATTATGACTTTTTTAACCCATTTCAATTTGCCATGGAATTCACAAAATATATTTGTTCCAACATTGGGGAATTGCTTTTCATTGTTGCCGAGGAAAAAAGAGTGGTGTATTCAGGCTTTCTCAATTCGCAATGAATTTTTTTTATCCAGTCTTTCTGTTGATAAAATTAATGAAAAGTGTGAAAATTTGAAATTAGACAACACTATAACAAACATAAAGAAATTAATAAAAAAAGAGAAGAATTGATGCCTGGACTTCCCGAGGAGTTGGTGACTTGATTAGCAGGGGAATCTGGTGAGGAAACTGGACATTGGGCAACTTTTTTTTGCTGATCAGACTTCTCTTAAGAGATTTTGCAAAGTTTGTACAAGAGCAGTGTCGTTTATGAATCATTGGCTTTGAAAATCGGCAGTGTTATTCTTTTACACTTGTGCGAAGAAGAGACGGTTGGAAACAGCCGCAACTCTTTAAGTTATTTGTAGGGTTTTTTTAATTTAAATTAAATAAGTTATTTAAAATAATAAGAAGGACATTTTAGTAATTTCACTTTTAATTTTTTGAGTTGGTACTTTTAAGGTAGTATAGATATGATATATCAATTAGAAGGTAATTGTTGATAAATATAAATTTTTAATCAAATAAAAATACGAAATTACGTCTCCTTTCGGTGGATGGAGATTGGAGACTTGATTTACGTTTAGTGAGCCCCACTGACCTAACACTTCCAGTAGGACCAAGCTATTCAAAAGAATTCATCAATGTCACCAACAATTTATAGGCCATTTATAAAAAGAGTCAACAATGTGGCCTCATTGGTTTCATTTCCAGAGCAGTGGACTGTCCACTTCTATTCAACTTTCCATTATAAATTGAGACACCATCATTCACTAGCTCTCCCACCTTTACCACATTGCTCAAATTTCTCCAAAATTTTGGAATATGAAGAAGGGTAGTTCTTTTGTTGCAATATTCTTGGTCCTTTTTCTTGGTGAATTGCTTGTCACGGAGGCCGTGACATGCAGTGTCACGGAGTTGACTCCGTGTATCCCGGCTATTTCATCATCATAACCACCCTCTTCGGCATGTTGTGCTAAGTTGAAGGAGCAGAAGCCTTGTCTTTGTGAATACCTCAAGAATCCAAACTTGAGGTCATATTTCAACTCTCCTAATGCCCAGACAGTTGCTAAACTATGTGGATCACCCACACCGACGTGTTAGGATGCTAACAATAAAAAAACACAAAGATCGCTCATGGTGATCAGAAAACGTCTTTCGTTTTCAACCCTTCCTTGAATGGTCTAGACACTATCGTTTATATGTCTGTGGTACTATGTAATCCCTACTCACTAATATAATTTTATGTATACCTAAACCCATCTTAAGCTTTGTACCGAAATAAAATGGTTCTACTTCTATAGTAATAATCGCTTTTTTTTTCTACTTAGCTGAATCTTGTGTTACGCCAACTAGTTTGAGAATAAGGAGTAATTGATTGATATATTACTCTCCCTCTGCCTCACTTTATATGTCACTATGGAAATTTCGAGATTCAAATTTCTAAATTTTGATCGTGAATTCGGACATAGAAGCTTTACGTTTTTTAAAATAAAATTTGTATATCTGAAAGCTACGTAAAAAGTACTATAAATGACAATAATTAACAAGTGAAAATATTTTAAAGGCATATAAGAAAATTTAGTCAAAGAAAAACTTGATTGACTCTGTCACATAAATCGGGACTGAGGGAGTAATATTTGTCACAACTTGTGATAATGAAGTATGAATTAATTAGTGGTCTCATCGTTTCAAAGTGTAGAACTGTTTTGGAAAGACAAGTCAAAACTTGTAGTCTAAATTATTTCTGGTTAGTTTGTATGACATATGTAGTCATGCAACACCACAAATAAATTCCTTATATCTATGATGTTTGGCTTTAGTACCCAATTAAGGGGCATATAATCGAGATTTTCGAGAGACTTTAGTGAAATAGGTTACTCAATTTATTTGTCTGATTTTAATTTTATACGAAATTTAAGAAAGTAAAGAGGATTTTTGAATCTTATGGTTTTAAATTTAAAATATGTAAAATGTATCAAAATGTCTTTAATTTTGTGGTCTTATAAATAGTGATGGAAAGACCTAGTGATAGATATTTACTACTTTCTCTAAAATATTCTTAACTATTTTTTCTAGAATCACTCTAGAATTATTATTCTAGAGTTGTTATTTGAATTCTCTTGAATTTACTTGAACATTCTATAAAGAAGAGAACAATCAAGAATAAAGTTGGGGTGATTTGTTTTAACACTCTCCCAATTCACCAACTTTATTCTCTTTCTATCATTTCAAGTGTTTCCTGAAATCTTATAAACTTCATGGTGTCCAGACTCTTTGTGAATATGTCTGCTACTTGGTCGTCTGACTTGATTTGCTTCATTTCAATTTCTCCCTGGAGAACTTTTTCTCAAAGAAAATGATGATGTACTTCCATGTGTTTACATGATTTGTAGCCAAACGAATAGCCGACAAGTTGTCACAATGTAGTGGTACGGTATCTTTTAATGGTTGATGCAAATCTTTCATGAAGTTGCTCTAATTTAGTCATATGGTCTCTTCTGTTGCTATTTGCTCGATATTCTACTAATTCTATTGTTGAGAGCGAAATAATTGGTTGTCTTCTGTTGCACCTTGGTATTGCAGTTGATCCACAATTGAAGACATATCAAGTGGTTAATCTTAATACCCTCCTTGTTGCTTCCAAGTGAGGCTTCTTTGATTTTTTGCATAACTCTGCTAACTACTCCAACTGTGAAAGTAACATCTGGTCTAGTCAATATTAGGTAGATGAGACTACCAACAAGTTGACGATACGTTGTCTCATTCTCCAAGTCTTTGCCTTCATGCAAGGAATATATTTTTAAGTTAGGCTCCATTGAGGTAGAAGACGACTTGCAACCTGTCATTCCATATTTTTGGAGTATACCTTTTCCGTACATTTATTGTCCAAGGAATAATTAATCTATCCTTTGTCTTTTCAACCTCAAGGCAAAGGGGTAAAAATCCAAAAAAGGTCATTCCAAAAGCTAGATTTCTTTATGTGGTATACAACATCTAGATGAACATAATACACGAGCCTTTCAAAACAAATATAGACCCATGGAGGATGTGTTTCATCAAATCAAAATTTGTATATCCGTGTGTTTTAGTTTGTCCAACTCTTTCCTTAATGAGCTTTTACGAATAAGCTTGAATCTGTTGGTGCCACTTGATAGCCACTTCAGAACAGAAACTCGACATTTTTTCTGTATCATGGTAAGGTGGGTTGATTCAAATCCTACAAAGCTTTCTTCGGTTTACACACATAATCAGGATTGTCTTTATTCACGAAACCTTGTGGTTGATCTATATACATTTGTGATCCAACTCTCTGTGAAGGAAAGCATTCCTCACATTCATTTGCCCCAAAGTCCAAGACGTATCAGCTACCAGAGCTAGTAGTGCACGAACTATCATAATTTTTATCATAAGGCCAAATGTCTCCTCATAATCAAGGTTGTGCTCCTATGATAATTCTTGGTATACTAATTATTCCTTAATTGTACCACTTGATAGATTCATTTGAATGTGTTTTCACTTATAAATCCACTTACATGATATGGGTTTGATGTCATTAGGTTTAGCCACTAACTCCCGAGTATGGTGTAGCTTGAAGTATGAAATCTCCTCCTCTATTGCCTTTGTCCATTAACTACTTTTAGATTCTTCTTTGAAGGTGGTAGGTTTCTTAACCTTGTCAGTATCAGATAGTGTCACATTAATATACGTATTATTTTGATGTTTCGATCATGTGGATCTTCTTAGTTAAGGAGATTCTTGGACTCCTTCTTGAAACTCTTTGAAGTTTTATGGATTCTAGTTTTTCACGGGATCTTATTTTTCATTTTAAAGATATCTCTTTTGTATATGATTCGTGTTTTCACATATGTATTGTTGTGATTCTACATTACTTTCTTGTCCTTTTTCAAGCTTATGTTGTAGATTTTGTTCAAATTCTATTAAATCTGGTAATGTGACTTCTTAGGACCGTCATGATGATGCTTAGTGAAATACCACATTCTTGACACATATGTCCAATTTGTGGTATGGTCACGACATCTCCATTTTTTTCTTTGTTCGCCATAGCCAATAAAGATGCAGTAAATAACTTTTTATCAAACTTGATATAGAGATTATCTGGCACGAACACATAACACACACAATCAAATACTCGAAAGTCACTTCTAGTACATATATCATCTTCTTAAAATTCTCAAATTGTGAGATGAATCTCAATCTTGCATATGGAAACCTGTTAGTTATATGGACAAAGACCTTCTTGCATTCTGCCCAAAATCTTATTGTTACATTCATACTATGCAGCATGTTTCTTTATATCTCTGCGAGGTGACTATTTTTTTTCTTTCAGCTACTTAATTTTGTTGTGGCGCATATGAGAAAGTCAATTGTCTCTTTATCATCTTCTCCTTAAGATAATCATTGAACTCGCGTGACATCTATTCTCCCTCATTGTCTATACGGAGACATTTGATTCCCCTCCCAATATCATTTATATAGTATGTTGGAACTTTTTAAACTTCTCAAATAATTCAGACTTCTCCTTTAAGAAGTAAACCAATACATACCTTAAGAAGTCATCAATGAATGTTACCATGCAACATAATAATGGAGGGCTATTTCACTGGTCCAAACACATCTGAGTGCACCAGCTCCAGTGGCTTCTTATCTTGATACTTTGGTTCTCCATAGAAAAATTGATGTATTTTTTCATATTGGCATCCAACATATATAGTGTCTACTCTAATATCAAGCCGGGAAAGACCTTTTAATTTATTTGTTACATCATGCTTTTTAGTTTGTTGTAGCTCACGAATCCAAGATGTGTATGCCATAGATCAATTGTTTCATAATAATTTGAAGTCTTGCCAATATGAGTTATTGATATTTTAAAATTATTTACAGTCATCACTACTCGACTATATTTATATTCGCTCATATTGATAAACGTTTTCTCATTACTGATCATGTCATTGGAGCATCCTGAATCAACGATCCAATTATGCTCATAATTGACTAGTTTCTTATTGATAGTTGCAAGTGCAAGCTCCCCTTCTTCATTAGAGTGAGAGGTGACAAGATCTTTCTATTCATTGCTTTGTTCAACTGCATAAGAGGTCTCAAAATCCTATGCTTCTTCTCCATCTTGCTTGTTTTGGGTAAAATTAGCTATATTACCTTCAAATTTTTTGTACCAGCAGTCTCTTGTGTAGTGTCCCTTCTTTCCACAATTATAAATTTTGTGTTTGTTATTTATTGAAACCTTGGTTCGCCTACTTATAATGTTGCTGACTTCTTTGATGTTGATTATTCTGCTCTCCCTCTGATCGTGAGCTTCTCCCCTCAATCCTTTTTTGATAGCCTTGCCTTTTGCTGAAGAGTGCCTTATCTTCATCTTTTATAGAGAGACTTGATAATGGCTTCTCCAAATCTTCTTCATTTGCCAACAGATTATCCAACTCAAATAAAGTTGGTTTTGTGGTCCACTCTTGTGTGGTTATAATTATGTCTTTATACACTAGTCTTAGACCATGAATATGATTCTCCTCATCTTTGTGTTTATGATAGCATTCTCTGGATCTAATTTTGATATTTCACCAGATAAAGATTTTACCTTTGAGAAGTATTGGTTGATCATCATATTTCATTGTGATATCGACAAAAGCTCATTATCAAGACTTTATAATATCATATCATTCTTCTTTGTAAAAATTGTTGTCAACATGTACCAAGCTTCTTTGGGTGTCTGGGCATTCTAAATCCGTTGCAGGAACTCAACCTCAACTGTTTCAGTGAGAGCATACATGAATTTTCTAGATTTAACCTTCATATTTTTGTTGTTTTGACATTAGTTGGTGGTGTAGCATCAGAGCCACCAACTATATCTCATAATTCATGGACGAGAAAATAATATTGGATTCTCGTGCTCCATGATCTATAGTTTCTTACGTTGAGTTTCTCAACACTGTTAAGAATGCTTGCAAATTTTGTCATTGGTTTGTGCATCGTGATTTGTATCCTACGATAATATAGCTTGTATGATCTCCTTTGATTGTTACCTCGCGCTTTATCCAGCAGGCTCTGATATCAATTGTTGAATATTTTATGGGCTCAATTATTTTCTTACAACTTGAATTTTGTTATTGCAAAGTAAGGACCTGCTTCGATCTTATAATTCTTACACACAATTTTTCTTGCACTCAAACTCTAGCAACTCTCTATGTTACTCTCTCTTATTTCTAACTTGATCACTCACTTTTTATTCTTTTACTTGCTTGATTACAACTCAAATAACCATCTCTATTTATAGGTGGTGATACCGTGATAGGAAAATCTAATGTTAGATAGTTACTACTTTTTCTAAAATATTCTTAATTATATTTTTCTAGAGTTCTCATTCTAGAGTTGTTATTTGAATTCTCTAGAATTACTTGAACATTCTAAAGAAGAAAATAATATAAAGAATTAAGTTGGAGAAGATTTATTTTAACAGGGATAATATAGATTAATATTTTATAAAATTCCAAATATATAAATATGTCATCCTAAATGTATCCAACTTTTTCTTTTAGATACTTGAATTTTGTAGAAGTGTACTTGTTAAACACATTTTGCTGATATGATAAAGTTTGTATTTTTTACTCTCTTTGAGAACATTATTCAGTATCTCTAAAAGTACTTGGCTAGTTTCTGTTGGGGAGTCTCATATGGAAAATAGATATATCATTAAGTTCTTGGAACAATCTTTGTTTTCTAAAGATGAAGGTGGGATAGGATTCAGGAGCATGAAAACCATTTGCGAAACTTTCACCATGAAAAGATGGTGGAGATCAAAACACTTCAATCGTTATGGAGTGAGTTTCTTACTGCCAAATATTGTAATAGGATATATCTTTCAAAGAAGAAATAGGCAAAGGACGATCTCATAACTAGAAAAATCTTCTTGAAGTTATGGATAATACTAAAGAATATCCTTTGGAAAAGTAATGCGGGTAACATCTACCTCTAGTGGACTCTTATCACTGCAACTTAGACACTCGGACACTAGAGTTGATCTGTCAGTACACCATTATTACAAACCTCTACTTTGAAGTGAGCCAACACAATTGGTTGGAAGTTGGTTCTTTAGCCTATACCATTCAAAAATAGATTCTCCAAGAGATAACATCTATTTCAAACAAATCAAAGTGGGCAATACAATTCATTACGATCAAATCCATCAACTGCTAGAATACATCAGTGATTTGATTTCTTCTACACTTCTGGGGGATCCATCTATGCCAGACAGAGTCATTTAGAAAGATTCTTTCTCGGGATTATTTACTATTGCTATTGCTAATTGGCAACAGCAAATCGAGATGCAATTACAATATTTTTAGAAAAGAGTCTGGCATAAATTTTTACCTTTTAAAATGTCATTTGTAAGTTGGGAGACTGATTAAACGGAAACTTTCTTTTGATGATATTATTGCAAATTTCAAAAATACCAGCCCAACTAAAATTAATTGGGCAAAAATATCAAGATTTATGCCAATTACAAACCATACCAGATGTTTGAGTACCAATTGTATTTCGCCTCAAATGTATCTCGCCCTAAATGTATTTTGCATCACTTTTTTGTATTTCGCATCACCATTTTCATTGTTATACAATTTGTATTCAATTGTATTAATGTGGATTAACGAATACAATTGTATCAACGAAATATAAAATATAATTCGTATAAACGAATACAATTTATTGATACAAAGAATACAATTGTATCAACGAAATACAAAATATAATTCGTATAAACGAATACAATTTGTATTCAATTGTATCAACGAATACAAAATACAATTCATATCAACGAATATATTTGTATCAACAGATACAAAATACAAATCGTATTTAATTGTATCAAGTATATGTATCATTTGTATTTGTTTAATTCTATCGTATATAAATACAATTGTATCAAAGAATACAAAATATAATTTGTATTCAATTATACTCAATCGTATTTAGTTCGTATTCAAAAATACAATTCGTATCGACGAATACAATTTGTATTCAATTGTATCAATGTGTATCAACGAATGAACTCTTACACCATGCGAAGCGCGGATAAATTCACTAGTACTAGTAGTAAGAAGAAGATTAACAAACTAAATTGAGAAATTACATTGAACATTCCAAGTGGTACAATAAAGGACTTGGCAAGTTTCTACGTGAGGCTTCTTCCATATTTTAAAATACTTTTTTGCTTTTAAATATCAATTTATTACGTCCAGATTTTTTTGACCTTTTCATTCTCTAAGTCACTGGAAATGCTTTGCTTTGGACAGTGGACTCATGTTATTGACCTTTCTTTGTATATACCAATAGTTTTGACTGATTGGCAAGGAGCGTAATTAATTATATTATCGGCATGGAACGTAATTAGGCTTTCAATATTGATATGTTATGTAATTTTCCCTATTATTATCCCTAAATTTTGCCAAGATATTATTTCTATTTGTACTTGTTGCCGAAACACTCAATTGGAGATGATGCACTATAATATTGTTAGCGGGGACATGGCAAAAAACACATGGAGAACATTCAGAGGGCCATTTGGGATAGATGGAGCGATCAATTCATTCTTGTTATATTCAATAACTGGTGGAGCTAAAAACCTCAGAACATGATTATTCATAACTGTTGGGGTTTAGTAATGAAAAGTGAATGGAAAATGGAGGGAATAGAAATGGAGGAAAAATAAAATTTTACTTTTGCTTTTGTAAAGAGCATTTGTACCATATTGGTGGTGGAAAGAAAATTTCAAGTGTTTATATTAAGAAACACTTTCTCATTGTCTTAAAGGGGTTGAGAAAAAGACAAAACTTGCGTCGTCGTCGTCGTCATCGGTGGCTCGGCTTGGCTTCGGCTTTGACTTTGACTTTGGATTTGGATCGAGAAATTATCTTTTTTGGACAAAGTTTATTAAACTTAATTGCTTAAGCCAAAACTTTAACCCAGAATATTTCTCCATGTGCGAGCCGCACATCGGCTTATGCGAAATGCACAACGAATCGTACATCAAAAAGGTTGTGTCCTTTCGACTCACTGGTTTGTGACATGCGAAGAGACATGTGATGCACACAATGGTATGTGCGTTTCGCACGTCGTTTCGCACCTTACGTCCAGTTAAACAATGTCACTGGTTTCGTGTGAGACGGGATATGCAACGCGCACTTCCTCTTATGCAAATCGCACATCGTCCCATCGTATCTGAAATAGTGCAACTTTTCTATATCGTTGCTTCCCTTCTGAAGCAGTGCTTTTGGCTATAAATATCTGATTCTTTCTCAGATATGAGACACGAATTTGAGTACATTTTAAGTACAAAAAACTCCAGTATACTTCTATATTTTCTTCTAAATTCAAGTGTGATATACTACCGTTGAGTGGTTCGCTGAGCAATAGGATTTGAGGTACCGCTATTCTATTGTTGTTAATTATTCTATCCTGGGAGAATATATTCCATCAACCTCGGGTTCTAGAGGGAAATAATTTCCTTAAGGACACACTGTGTTCAGTGGGCTCGATTTCCTTGTAACACCCCGGGAACGTATCCAGCTTTTAAACTAAGGCTTGCAGAAAATTTTAGACTTCCAGGGACCACGAGTCAAGTCCACGAGTCGTGGAAGGTTCCACGAGTCATCGAAGTGACTCGTGATTCCAGTTTTACAGACCATCCTCAGGTATGACAACCACGAGTCACTTCCACGACTCGTAGAAACTCGTACTGTTGACTCGTGGAAGCTGATCAGAGGCAGCCAAATTCTCTGATTTCTACAACTTGATCCTACGACTCGTGGAAGCTTCCACGAGTCATCCTGTTAAACCTTAGAAAACCTTCTGCATGTTAAAATCTTGAGCAATTTCCACCATATGATTCTACGAGTCGTGGAAAGGTCTACCAGTCGTAGACTCCACTCGTGGTCACTGAGGTTGACTGTTTTTCCAACTTTCTTCTAATTAAATCTCAGGGTCTTTTTGGTCATTTTCCACCTTTTTAACTACTAAGTGAAGTCATTTTGACTACTTTTAGAAGGGTTTTCACCCATATTGCCCTAAGTCTCTCCTAAGTTACTCATTTTTTATCCAAAAGGGAAAAGTTCCTCTCAATCTTCAAGTCTCCAAGCTCCAAGCTCCAAGTCAAGTCTCCTAAGTCTTTTCCATTGAAGAGGGTTATCTTCACCCAATGTATGTGGATCTTTAACAATGGGTTCCTTTCACGCTTGTGCCCAAAATCCCCAATTCTTACGTTGAATTATGAACTTATAAAATTAGGGTTTTGATCTAAAATTTGGAGAAAGTTTATGAAATCAGATTCTATGTTTAAATTCATGGTTTTCTATTGATTACTCATGATTTGATTATGATTCTCTTAATTATTTAAAAAGCCCAAGCATGAAAATTGATTTCTAGCATGAAACTATGAATTTGCATGTTTTCAAGAGAAAGTTGGCATGACTAGATATCATGGCCTCTATGTATTTATGAAATTGCATGCCTAATTCTTCAAGTATGAATTTAGAAAGAAAAGCATGTTTTGAATTATGGCTATGCTAAGCTTTATGAACTATGATAAGAAAGTTGCATAATACCCGATGTGTTTTCATGCTTTATGAACAAGATTTGACATGAGAGTATGCCCTTACAAAATTATGAGCTATATGTGCATGTTTTGGGAGTAGTATTTAGCACTGAGTTGGACGGGGTGAGAGTACCCTTAGTCCCAGAAACTACGTTGCCAGCGTAGGTATGATTATGATATGATATGTGCCTTCAAGGCTTATGAGAGTGAATCCACGTCTTTATGTATGGTGTCCTTGCCTTAGCGGGGCATAGGACAGCTTTGCCAACTAGAGTTATATAGTTGGGTATGGTGACTTGTTCCTTGGCAAGATTCAATGTCATCTTTGCTAACTAGGGTTATATAGTTAGATTCCATGTTGCTCACATGGTCTCATATCAGTTATAAGAAACTCCCGTATGTATGTTTTCAAGTTTTCTAAGCTGTATGAACTCTTTTATGAACTATGATTTTGAAGTTGGCTTGGCCTCATGACTTAACTTTTCATTACGATTTCTTATCTTGATACTTTATTATGCATGGATCATGTTTAAGTACGTTTTAAAGCATGTTTCATCATACTTATGCATTGATCATATACTTAGTATATTCCATAGTACTAACACATATTGCGCTGCATCCTTGACGATGCAGATTCAGGTGCTCCTTCAATGATACGTGGCTAGAGTTCCGGCCACTCTCAGTTAGCTTGGGTGAGTCCTCATAGTTTGAGGGCTAGACTTTACTCTAGTTTATGTTTCTTTCTTTTCAGATTGTCGAGTTAGTTGGGGTATTGTCCCATCAACTCTTTATGCTAGTCCTACAGGCTTTTCAGACATAGATGTTGTTGGATGATCTTTGAGTTATATCTCCTTCTATTGACTATCTATCTATGATTATGTCTTCCTATTTTAGATTTCCTTATGATGCTTCTGCTATGTTTTCCTTTACGTTGCTTGAGAATGCTATGACCAAGGGTTCGCTTGGGATCCTTGTGGTCCTGAGTCCTGAGTCCTGAGTCCCGTGTTACGTCTAGGGGGTAACCTCGGGGAGTGACAAACTTGGTATCAGAGCCTCAGGTTCAAGGGTCCTAAGATGTTTGAAAGCCACATTGAGTAAAGTCTTTTTCATATGTGTGAAGCGTGCCACACATATGAGAGGGAAGCTATGAGATGTCTTAGGAAAACTTCACTTCTTTCATGATCACTTCGTGCGATAGAGCTTAATTTAATATCCCTCTAATCCTTATCTTATGCGTTTCAGACTATGCCTCCTTGATGTCCTATGCCTCCTCGAGCCGCTCGGAATGCTGCTCCTCAAGTTTTGGTTCCCGATGTCACGAATGATGAGTTCAGAAATGCCATCCATTTGCTAGACAGACTTTGGCCACTCAGACCAATCAACAGGCTCCTGCCCCAGTCCATCCTCAAGGTGGGGTAGCGGCCTGAGTTCGTGACTTCATCCATATGAACCCGCTGGAGTTTTGGTGTTCGAAAGTGAGTGAGGAGCCGCTCAACTTTATTGATGAAGTGAACAAGATCTTTGAGGTTATGCAAGTGGTTGGGGTTGATTGGGTTGAGCTTGCATCCTATCAACTCAAAGATGTAGCTCATATTTGGTTCAAGCAATGGAAGGAGGATAGGGTGAGGGATGCAATCCCCACGACTTGGGAGTATTATAAGAGGGCCTTTCTTGATAGGTCCTTTCCCCGTGAGTTGAGGCAAGCGAAAATGGAGGAAGTTGTGAACTTGAGGCAGGGTTTGATGTCGGTGCAAGAGTATAGTTTGAAGTTCACTCAATTGTCTAGATATGCTCCCTCCATGGTAGCTGACCCACATGATCAAATGAGCAAGTTCATTTATGGTGTTTCTGATATGGTGAAGAAGGAGTGTAGGTCCGCTTTGTTGTTGAGTGATATGAGCATCTCTCGACTCATGACCCATGCCCATCAGATTGAGGGTGATAAACTCAGGAGATGGCTAGGGAGAACAATAGGGCTAAATCTGAGAGATCAGGTTTTTGTCATCACAGGTCCGGTGGTGGACATCGTTCTTCTTTCCAGAAGAAGTCATCAGGTCCTATTCACTCTTCTGCTAGTGCTTCTACTCAGGCTCAGAAGCCTCGTCATGATCAGGGTGGTAGAGGATCTGGTTCCTATTTCCAATCTCAGGGTAGTGTTACCAAAGGACCTTCCTACACGACTTGTGTTAAGTGTGGGAAGAGTCGTGTTGGTGAGTGTTTGGAAGGTTCAGGTGGTTGCTTCGATTGTGGTCAGGTTGGGCACCACATCAGGGATTACCCTTCAGCTAGGAAGGGGCATGGAGGTGGTAGGACTCAGTCTACCCCAGCAGCTTCAGGTGGTAGACCAGCCCCGCAGGGCGCAGCTTCTAGTTCTGGTGGTCAGTGCCAGAATCATCTTTATGCTATGTCCTCCCGTCAGGATCAGTAGAGTTCTCCAGATGTGGTTACCGGTATGTTGAAAGTCTTCTCTCTTGATGTGTATGCCTTGTTGGATCCCCGTGCCTCCTTGTCTTTTGTAACCCCTTATGTGGCTTGTAAGTTCGAGATTCGCCCTGAAATTCTTTTAGTACCCTTTTATGTTTCTACTCTTGTTGGTGAGTCAGTCCTAGCCGAAAGAGTCTATCGAAATTGCCCTATCTCAGTCCTTCATAGAGTCACTTCAGTGGATTTAGTAGAGTTGGAGATGACTGATTTTGATGTTATTCTTGGTATGGACTGGTTATATGCATGTTATGCCTCGGTTGATTACCATACTCGTGTTGTCAGTTTCAAGTTTCCTAATGAACCTGTCCTAGAATGGCAAGGTAGTCCCTCTTCTTCAAAAGGTTATTTCATATCTTATCTTAAGGCTAGGAAGATGATTTCTAAGGGCTATGTCTATCATATAGTTTGGGTTATGGACACAGAGTCTGAAACCCCGACTATTTAGTCTGTTCCTGTTGTGAATGAATTCTCAGAAGTGTTTCCTGATGATTTGCCTGGAGTCCCTCCCGAGCGGGAAATTGACTTTGGGATAGATCTTCTTCTGGATATGAATCCTATCTCTATCCCTCCCTATAGAATGGCCCCCACGGAACTCAAAGAGTTGAAAGATCGGTTGAAGGACTTGCTTGATAAAGGTTTTGTCAGGCCCAGTATCTCTCCTTGGGGGTGCCCCAATTTTGTTTGTTCGGAAGAAGGATGGTTCTCTTAGAATGTGTATTGATTACTGCCAATTGAAAAAGTTCACAATCAAGAACAAGTTTCCCATTCCTCGGATTGATAACTTGTTCGATCAGCTTTAGGGTGCGTGTTTCTTCTCAAAAATTGACCTTAGATCCGGTTATCATCAGCTTCGAGTTCGGGAGTGTGATATCTCGAAGACATCCTTCAGGACTCGGTATGGTCATTATGAGTTTGTTGTTATGTCTTTTGGTCTAATGAATGCTCCTGCAGCTTTTATGAATTTGATGAACTATGTGTTCAAACAGTATTTGGATATGTTTGTGATTGTTTTCATTGATGATATCCTCATTTACTCTCGGAGTGAGGAGCATGCGGATCACTAGATTTTTGGGTTTAGCTGGTTACTACAGGAGGTTTGTGGAAGGTTTTTCTTCCATTGCTGCCCCTTTGACCCGATTGACTCAGAAAAAGGTGAAATTCCAGTGGTTCGACTTGTGTGAGAAGAACTTTCAGGAATTGAAGACTAGATTGACCACCGCTCCAGTGTTAGCTCTACCCGAGGGCTTAGATGATTTTGTTGTGTACTGTGATGCTTCTAGGATTGGTTTGGGTTGTGTTTTGATGCAATGTGGTAAGGTGATTGCTTATGCATCTAGACAGCTTAAGACTCATGAGAAGAACTATCCTACTCATGATCTTGAGTTAGCAACCGTGGTCTTTGCTTTGAAGATTTGGAGACATTACTTGTATATTGTGTATGTGGATGTTTTCACCGATCATAAGAGTCTTCAATATGTGTTCACTCAAAAGGAATTGAATTTGCGACAAAGAAGGTGGCTTGAGCTTCTCAAAGATTATGATATGAGTGTGCTTTACCATCCGGATAAGGCCAATATTGTGGTGGACGCTTTGAGTAGGTTGTCCATGGGAAGTGTAACTTCTATTGAAGAGGGAAAGAAGGAATTGGTTACGGAAGTTCATAGGCTTGCTCGGTTGGGAGTTCACCTTATGGACTCGACTGAAGGTGGTGTGATTGTGACTAATGGTGCTGAATCATCCTTGGTGGCTGAGGTGAAAGCCAAGCAAGACCAAGGTCCCGTTCTACTTCAGCTTAAGGGTGCAGTTCTTCAGCATAGGGTCGAGGTTTTCTCCCAAGGGGGAGATGGTGTGATTCGTTATCAGGGTCGCTTATGTGTCCCAGATGTTGATGGGATGAGACAACAGATTTTATTCAAGGCCCACAGTTCTAGATACTCCATTCATCCGGGTGCCACTAAGATGTACCATGATCTACATGAAGTCTTTTGGTGGAATGGTATGAAGAAGGACATAGCCGAGTTTGTGGCTAAGTGTCCCAACTGTCAACAAGTAAAGATGGAACATCAAAGGCCAGGTGGCATGCTTCAAGATATTGACCTTCCAACTTGGAAATGGGAAGCAATCAATATGGACTTTATTACGGGTTTTCCTCGTACTCGAAGGCAACATGATTCTATTTGGGTAATAGTTGACCGGATGACCAAGTCATCCCATTTCTTGGTTGTTAAGACTACGGATACAGCAGATGATTATTCCAGACTCTACATTCGGGAGATAGTCCGATTGCATGGTGTTCCTTTGTCTATCATTTCTGATAGAGGTCCTAAATTTACATCTCAGTTTTGGAAGTCATTTCAGAAAGTTCTTGGTACTAAGGTAAAGCTTAGCACAACTTTTCATCCTCAGACTGACGGCCAGGCAGAGCATACTATTCAGACTTTGGAGGATATGTTGAGAACGTGTGTGATTGATTTCAAAGGTAATTGGGATGATCACTTACCTCTTATCGAGTTTGCCTACAACAACAGCTTTCACTCTAGCATCTAGATGGCTCCGTATGAGGCACTTTATGGCCGGAGGTGTAGATCTCCTATTGGTTGGTTCGATTTGGTGAGACAGCCTTGATTGGTCCAGATTCTGTGTATGAGACCATGGAGAAAGTTCAGATTATCCGAGAGAGGTTGAAGACCACTCAGAGTTGATAAAAATCGTATGTGGATGTGAGGAGAGGGGAGTTGGAATTTGAAGTTGATGATTGGGTTTTCCTTAAGGTTTCACCCATGAAGAGTGTGATGAGATTTGGCAAGAAAGGAAAGCTTAGTCCCCATTTTGTAGGTCCTTATCGGATTTCGAGGAGAGTTAGTAGTGTTGCTTATGAGTTGGAGTTGCCAATGGAGTTGGAAGCGGTTCATCCAGTTTTCCATGTTTCCTTGTTGAAGAAGTGTGTTAGTGATCCAACCTTGATTGTTCCTTTGAAAGATGTGGGTGTGAAGGATAGTCTCACTTATGAGGAGGTTCCCGTGGAGATCCTTGATCGTCAGGTTCAGAGATTGAGAAACAAAGAAGTCGCTTCGGTGAAAGTCCTTTGGAGGAATCAACTTGTTGAGGGTGCTACTTGGGAAGCGGAAGAGGCCATGAAGGCAAAATATCCTCATCTTTTTCCTTCCGATTCAGTTCCAGCTTGAAGTACTAGTTTCCTCCTTAGTATGTCCCTCCGATTCTACTCCATCAGTTCCTCTCATGATTTTAGCATGCACCCATGTTTTATGAAGTTAGATTATCATGTTTTCAAGTTGAAAAGTTCAAGTTTTATGTTTACTCCTTGATTTCCATGTTTTGATGTTTGGTTGGGTTGTTTTCCCCTTAGTTTTCCTTGTTTAGTCTTCATTCGAGGATGAATGATCCTAAGGGGGAGATATTGTAACACCCTGGGAACGTATCCAGCTTTTAAACTCAGGCATGCAGAAAATTTTGGACTTCCAGGGACCACGGGTCAAGTCCACGAGTCGTGGAAAGTTCCACGACTCATGAAAGGTTCTATGGGTCGTACTGTTGACTCGTGGAAGCTGATCAGAGGTAGACAAATTCTATGATTTCTACAACTTGATCCTACGACTCGTGGAAGCTTCAACGAGTCGTCCTGTTGAACCCTAGAAAACCTTCTGCGGGTTGAAATCTTGAGCAGTTTCCACGATAGGAGTCCATGAGTCATGGAAAGGTGTACGAGTTGTAGACTCCACTCGAGGTCACTGAGGTTGACTGTATTTCCAGCTTTCTTCTAATTAAATCCCATGGGCTTTTTGGTCATTTCCCACTCTTTTAACTACTAAGTGAAGTCATTTTGACTACTTTTATAAGGGTTTTCACTGATATTATCCTAAGTCTCTCCTAAGTTCCTCATTCTTCATCCAAAAGGGAAAAGTTCCTCTTAAGCTTCAAGTCTCCAAGCTCCAAGTCAAGTCTCCTAAGTCTTTTCCATTGAAGAGGGTTATCTTCACCCAAGGTATGTGGGTCTTTAACAATGGGTTCCTTTCACCCTTGTTCCCAAAATCCCCAATTCTTATGTTGAATTATGAACTTATGAAATTAGGGTTTTGATCTAAAATTTGGGAAACGTTTATGAAATCAGCTTCTATATTTAAATTCATGGTTTTCTATTGATTACTCATGATTTGATTATGATTCTCTTATTGGTTTAAAAATCCCAAGCATGAAAGTTGATTTCTAGCATGAAACTGTGAATTTGCATATTTTCAAGAGAAAGTTGGCATGATTAGATATCATGGCCTCTATGTATTTATGAAATTACATGCCTAATTCTTCAAGTATGAATTTAGAAAGAAAAGCATGTTTTGAATAATGGCTATGCTAAGCTTTATGAACTATGATATGAAAGTTGCATGATACCCGATGTGTTTTTATGCCTTACGAACAAGATTTGGCATGAGAGTATGCCCTTACAAAATTATGAGCTATATGTGCATGTTTTGGGAGTAGTATTTAGCACCGAGTTAGACGGGGTGAGAGTACCCTTAGTCCCAGAAACTACGTTGCCAGCGTAGGTATGATTATGATATGATATGTTCCCTCAAGGCTTATGAGAGTGGATCCACGTCTTTATATATGGTGTCCTTGCCTTAGCGGGGCATAGGACTGCTTTGTCAATTAGGGTTATATAGTTGGGTATGGTGACTTGTTCCTTGGTAAGGTTCAAAGTCAGCTTTTCTTACTAGGGTTATATAGTTAGATTCCATGTAGCTCACATGGTCTCATTTCGGTTATAAGAAAGTCTCGTATGTATGTTTTCAAGTTTTCTAAGCTTTATGAACTCTTTTATGAACTATGATTTTGAAGTTGGCTAGGCCTCATGACTTAGCTTTTTATTACGATTTCTTCTCTTGATACTTTATTATGCATGGATCAAGTTTAAGTACGTTTTAAAGCATGTTTTATCATACTTATGCATTGCTCATATACTTAGTACATTCCATAGTACTAACACATATTGCGCTGCATCCTTGACGATGCAGATTCTGGTGCTCCTTCACAGATACGTGGCTAGAGTTCCCGGCCACTCTCAGTTAGCTTGGGTGAGTCCTCATAGTTCGAGGGCTAGACTTTAATCTAGTTTATGTTTCTTTCCTTTCAGATTGTCGAGTATTGTCCCATCAACTCTTTATGCTAGTCTTAGAGGCTTTTCAGACATAGATGTTGTTGGATGATCTTTGAGTTGTATCTCCTTCTATTGACTATCTATCTACGATTATGTCGTCCTGTTTTGGATTTCCTTATGATGCTTCCGCTATGTTTTCCTTTACGTTGCTTGATAATGCTATGACCAAGGGTTAGCTTGGGATCCTTGTGGTCCCGAGTCCCGTGTTACGTCTAGGAGGTAACCTCGGGGAGTGACATTCTTCTTCATCTCTTTTCTTGTTTCTACTTCTTGTTTTAAATACAGATTTTATTTATCACCCGAAAATAACAATCTTAAGAAAATTATTATTTATTGAAATCCTTAAGATAACAATCTAAAGGAAATTAGTGTAAATCTGTATTTGGTTTCTGGAGATTAAAACCTTTTAGTTTTCTACTCTGTTTGAATCTTTGTTCTGATTTGAAGAATATAAAAACTTTATCAGAACTTAGAGTTCACTCGGTTGAACGATTCAAAGATATAAAAATTTCATTGTTAACTAGAAATAAGTTTGAATAAAGAGCTAGTCTTTATTGTTAGTATTCTAATACTAAATTGTTTTGTCAAATTTGTGATAGAAAAAAAAATGACGAACGAGACAGAACATCAAAATGATTCTAATATAAATAGTGTTTCCCCTGCAGTAACAATTATAGCGTCATCAAGTCGTATAAATATTGCACCTGCAATGGCTATGGCAGAAAAACTGAGAAAATTTCTGGGCATCGACTTCAAGAGATGGCAGCAGAAGATATTCTATCTCACAACTCTAAGCCTGCAACGCTTCATAAGTGAGGACGTTCCAGTGTTGGTTGAAGGAACTCCAAATAAAGAGAAGTCTGTGGTTACTGAAGCATGGAAACATTCACATTTTCTATGCAAGAACTACATTTTTAATGGCTTAGAGGATGACTTGTACAACGTCTTTAACATTTGTAAGACTTCAAAAGAGTTATGGAGTGCTCTTGAGAAGAAATACAAAACTGAGGATGGCGGACTGAAAAAGTTCGTGGCTGCAAAGTTCTTGCACTTTAAAATGATTGACAGCAAGACAGTCATGTTCCAAGTTCAAGAATTGCAAGTTATCATTCATGATCTCCTTGCAGAAGGTATAAATAATTTTTAATCCTTCATTGTTAGTTATTTTGAAGATATGGCTAACGGTAATTTTACTTATGAAGGTATGGTTACAAATGAAGCTTTCCAAGTAGCAGCCTTCATTGAAAAGTTGTCTCCTTTATGGAGGGACTTTAAGAACTACTTGAAGCATAAGCACAAGGAAATGAATCTTGAAGACTTGATTGTTCGTCTAAGAAGAGAAGAGGACAACAAGGCTGCAGAAAAGAAGTCTCGTGCAAGTTCAGCAATATCGAGAGCAAATATTGTTGAAGAAGCACCAACAAACAAGAAAAGAAAGAATCCTTATGGACCAAAGAACAATCCTCAAAAGAAGAAGTTCAAAGGCAACTGTTATAACTGTGTCAAGGCTGGTCACAAGTCTTTGGATTGTCGGGCTCCAAAGAAAGGAAAGAACAAGGGTCAAGTAAATATGGTTGAACAAGTGGAAGACGTGTGTGCCATGCTTTCTGAATACAACTTGATTGTCAACTCAAGGGAATGGTGGATAGATTCTGGTGCTACTCATCATGTGTGTGCCAATAAGGACCTATTTGCATCCTATACTCCTGCCGGACCCGATGAGACCATCTTTATGGCAAACTCTGCTACAACAAAAGTTAAAGGAACATGCAAGATATGCTTGAAGATGACATCCGACAAGGTCGTGACTCTCAATAATGTCCTTCATGTTCCAGATTTGCGAAAGAACTTGGTCTCAACTTCACTTCTTACTAAGAATGGATTCAAGTGTGTTTTTGTTTCTGATAATGTTGTAGTTAGTAAGAATGAAATGTATGTAGGAAAAGGTTACCTAACTGAGGGCCTTTTCAAACTCAATGTAATGACTATTGAAATGAATAAGAGTTCAGTTTCTTCTTACTTGATTGAGTCAAACGATTTATGGCATGTTCATTTAGGACATGTCAATTATAAAACCTTGCAAAAACTGATTAGTTTAGAAGTATTGCCTAAATTTGAGTGCAATAAATCACAATGTCAGATCTGTATTGAATCAAATTTGTTAAACATCCGTATAAGTGTGTTGAAAGGAATTTCAATCCCTTAAACTTAATTCACACAGATATTTGTGATGTGAAGTCAATACCATCTCGCAGTGGGAAAAGGTATTTCGTAACCTTCATTGACGATTGTACTCGGTATTGTTATGTTTACTTGCTTAATAATAAGGATGAAGCAATTGAAGCATTTAAGTAATATAAAACTGAAGTTGAAAATCAGTTGAATAAAAAGATCAAAACGATAAGGAGTGATAGGGGTGGTGTCACGACCAGACTGCTGTGAGTGGCACTCACCCAACCCCTGGGTGTGCGAACCATCACTTTCCAAACTTAATCATTCTAACAGCTCAAAACCAATGCAGAAAATAAACTAGCAAATCAATAATAAGGAAATAAACTTTATTATTTTAACCTGCGGAAAATACCCCCTAGAATCTGAAAGTCGCAGTACCAAAACAATCTACCAAATTTCTAGAATACGGGGATGCAACCCCAAAATAAGGAAATAGTCTAAGTCTGAAACAAGTGGGCTACAACTCTAAAGATAGATTCAAGGTAGCTCGATTGAAACAGCTCACCCTTGAAGTCTGGAAATATTGGGACTACAAATGAGGTCGCGTGTCAGCCGCTGGAAGATTACCTGTACTCACAAAAAGAAAATCAAGTGCAGTATCAGTACACCACCACTGTGGACTGGTAGGATCATCAGCCAGTTTCAATATACAATGAATGAGTAGTACAAAAATCAAGTACAAGTACAAGAGCACATAATCCAGTTACCAATCAATTTTAGATCGCAATTTCTCCTCCTAACTTGTCTCCACATACTAACTACTTTGATACGACATTCAACGCAAACAACAACCTCTTATCTATATAACCTAGACCCACCCTGGGATCCCCTCTAACTAACACCTAAGTGTTAACAACCAAATCCGGTCTATTCCAAGACCAACTCTAAGAACAGATACAACAATAACCCGACCTCTCAAGGACCATAAGAAAATATCACATTTCAATAACACAGTACGGTCCACTCATGGGACCAACAACAAGTGCACAATGTAATAATATCAATGTGATAATGCAGTAAAATAAACCCGTACCAGGCGTGGTACCCAAGCTAACCGTTAGTATACCCTGTATCAGGCATGGTACCCGAGCCAACCATTAGTATATTCCCTGTACTAGGAGTGGTACTAGAGCCAATCGAATGTCAAACAATCCACAGTCACAACAATGAACAATTAACTTGTAAAAACTAACAAGCAAAATGCACAGTTCAACCAGACTGATAACACAGGACTATTAGACATTCCTAAGCATTCCCTAAGTCATGCATATCATACAAATACTTAGATATAAGTACTCAACACACAAAGCATACAGAAATTAAACCATCACCTACCTCAAATAATCAAGCTCTACAGTGCCGGAGCTTTCCCTTTTTCTGAATCTCTTGCTTGTTCTTGGTCTAGAAATAAACACATAAATACTATAGTTAATTAATTAGCCTAAATTACCCGGATTATATAAAATCCTAATCCCCAGGCCAAACCATGATCATCGTAACCCTTTCCAGGCTTCTCCGCTATTAATTCACCTAAGATTATCATTAGTACTGATACATTTAGAGAATTTAAGCTCGGTGATCATTACCCATTAACTATAAACAATACCCAAAACTCTAGCACCCTAGAATTCCCTTTTTTTCCCAGATTCTACGATCCTAAGTTATCTCAAACCTTTCCCCAAGTCCACCCCTAGCAATTCTGTAGCGTAGGAATTATATTACAGAGTTTGGGGAGTAGAATCCTTACCTTTAAGACAAAAAATAGTGAAAACTGGTAGAAATCGCCTAAAATCGTCCCCTTCTTCTCCCAAAACATTTCAAGAAAAACTAAACTATTTTGGAAAGTTTTTGCATCAAATCCCATTGCGCTCCGCTAAAGTGGTCCATTCCTCTATAGCGGTACCGCCGTAGCGGAGTCGTCCACTATAGGAGAGGCTGACCGACGTTGATTTCCGTTATAGCGGTAATTTCTCTGCTATAGTGGAGGTTGCTACAGTGGAGTGTCAAAAGTCATAAAATCTCTAAAACTAGTCCATTTTACAGCACACTTATTTTCCCGACGTTCCAAAATAACCTCTTCACGTCAACCTCGATTTTGAAAGTTTTACTTGCTCGAATTCGATTGCGAATAGTCCCCCAGACTCCTCTATGTCTTGGCATAACTAGCTTAAATCAAGACATCTAATCTAATCCTCACCCAGATTTCCCTAGACTATACCTCGCTCCAAATTCAGTCGAGACTAGCCTAACCCAGAATTTCAAACTCCCAAACCCGGAGTTTTCTAACTCTAAAACTTTGCACGAATGGATTACCTATAACAACGGACCCGGTCATTATAGGTGGAGAGTATGAATCTCCTTTTGAAGCAATATGTTTGAAAAATGGAATTGTCCATCAAACTACTTCCCCTTATACACCTCAATCCAATGGAATTGCAGAAAGGAAAAACCGAACATTGAAGAAAATAATGAATGCCTTATTAATAAGTTCTGATTTACCACAAAGCTTGTGGGGGGAAGCTATCCTTACAGAAAACAAAATACTCAATAGAGTACGCCGCAGCAAAACGCAATCCATTCCATATGAGAAATGGAAAGGAAGAAAACTCAACTTGAAATATTTCAAAGTGTGGGGGTGCCTAGCCAAAGTCCAAGTTCCTAAACCCAAGAGGGTCAAGATAGGTCCACAGACTGTAGATTGTGTTTTTATTAGATATGCTACAAACAGCAAAGCATATCAATTTTTAGTTCACAAATCTGAACATCCCGATATTCATGATAATACGTTAATAGAATCAGATAATATTGAATTTTTTGAAAATATTTACCCATATAAAATGAATAGTGAGTCATCAAGAAAAAGAACTAAACGACCTCAGGAAGAACCAAAGGAAAGTACTCTTGATGAAGAGAATCCAAGACGTGATAAATGTCAAAGAACATCTACTTTCTTTGGACTGGATTTTGTAACTTTTCTTCTTGAAAATGAGCCTCAAACGTTTAAAGAAGCTATGTCTTCCGGAGACTCATCATTTTTGAAAGAAGTTGTCAATAGTTAGATTGAATCAATCTTAAGCAATCATATATTCTTCTTGAAAATAAACCTTTAGGTTCCAAATGGATCTTTAAAAGAAAAATAAAAGCTGATGGAACTATTGACAAATATAAGGCAAGACTTATTGTCAAAGGTTATAGACAAAAATAAGGTCTTGATAATTTTGACACATATTCATCGGTAATAAGAATAACATCTATTCGTATGTTAGTTGCATTGGCGGCTGTATGTGGTCTTGAAATCCATCAAATGGATGTGAAAACAGCTTTCTTGAATGAAGAGATGGAGGAAGAAATTTATATAGAACAACCTGAGGGTTTTGTGGTTCCGGGTAAAGAAAGAAAGGTGTGCAAACTTGTTAAGTCACTTTATGGACTAAAACAAGCACCCAAATAATGGCATGCAAAGTTTGACCAAACTATGTTGGCGAATGGATTTTAGATCAATGAGTGTGATAAATGTGTATACATTAAGGACACTCCAAATCATAAAGTCATTGTTTGTTTGTATGTTGATGATATGTTGATCATCAGTAGAGACATTTCTAACATAAATTCTACTAAGCGTATGTTGGCTAGCAAATTTGATATGAAAGACTTAGGAGTTGCTGACATGATCTTAGGGATCAGAATTCATAAAACTCCTCAAGGTCTAGCTTTGTCACAGTCTCATTATATTGAAAAGGTACTTGATAAATTCAAGTATTTAAATTTCAATGTTTCCAAGACACCAATGGATGTGAGTTTTGAACTTCAAAAGAATGAAGGTGAAAGCGACTCACAATTGGAATATGCACGAGTTTTGGGAAGTTTGATGTATATCATGAACTGTACGCGATCAGATATAGCATGTGCTATTAGTAAACTAAGTCGGTACACAAGTAATCCCAATCAAACTCATTGGATGGCAATGAAACGAGTTTTAGGGTATTTGAAACATACTCAAAACTATGCTTTGCATTATAACAAATATCCTGTAGTACTTGAAGGATATAGTGATGCAAATTGAATTACCGGATCATCTGAAGTTAAATCCACAAGTGGATATGTATTTACTCTTGGTGGAGGAGCAGTTTCTTTGAAGTCATCCAAACAAACATGTATCACTCGCTCTACAATAGAATCTGAGTTTATAGCTTTAGATAAAGCCGGTGAAGAAGGTGAGTGGCTCTTGAATTTCTTGGAAGACATTCCATTTTGGCCCAAACCGTTGGCACCTGTATGCATACACTGTGATAGCCAAGCGGCAATAGGTAGGGTAGAGAGGACTATGTATAAGGAAAATCTTGCCACATTCGACGGAGATATAACACCATTAGACAACTACTTTCTAGTAAAATTATCACGATTGACTATGTAAAGTCAAAAAATAATGTGTCGGATCCACTTACAAAAGGCCTACCTAGAGAGGCAGTTGAAAGATCATCAAGGAAAATGGGTTTAAGGCCTAGGACAAGTCATCATGGTGGTAACTCTACCTAGTAGACTGGAGATCCCAAGAGCTAGGTTCAAGGAGGAAAACAAAGTTATGATTGATGGTTCAACATTGTCAAATAACTCAACTCATTCTCGTGATGAAGACAATGTTCGGAAATAAGGGTAAAGCTTTTATGGCTTAAAGATTTTTAATGGTTTCTAAGTTTGACAGGTATGACCAAATATTTTATCTATAGGATTAAACGTTTAGAAAATCACCTATGTAAGTGTGAAGTGTAAGCCGCTTCAAGGAGAATAATAGTAAAGGTCAATTCTCTAAGCACTTATGAAATCAGGCAGTGTTCATGGTTGAAACAAATAAAACTATGAGAATCATAAATGATTAAAGGTTAGTTGTGTGACTTGTATTGTCTAGGTGTACAATAAAGTTCGACGGTTCAAAGATATTACTTCTATCGATTGACCGAGTGCATCCGATATAAGTTCACTACGGAAAGTTCAAAGGGAAATTTACTTATCCAGATGAAATTAATCTTTGCTTGTAGATCACACACTTGTCCGTATATTCTTTCATATTATATCCATTCTCCATTCATGTGGGGGATTGTTGGGGTTTAGTAATGAAAAGTGAATAGAAAATGAAGAGAATAGAAATGAAGGGAAAATAAAATTTTACTTTTGCTTTTGTAAAGAGCATTTGTACCACATTGGTGGTGAAAAGAAAATTTCAAGTGTTTATATTAAGAAACACTTCCTCATTGTCTTAAAGGGGTTGAGAAGAAGACAAGTCTCGCGCCGTCATCGTCGGCGACTCGGCTTTGGCTTTGAATTTGAATTTATCAAAGATTGATCGAGAGATTATCTTTTTTGGACAAAGTTTAGTTAAACTTAATTGTTTAAGCCAAAATTCTAACCCAAAATATTTCTCCATGTGCGAGCCGCATATCAGCTTGTGCGAAATGCACATCGAATCGCACATCGAAAAGGTTATGTCCTTTTGACTCACTGGTTCATGACATGCAAAGAGACATGTGATGCACACAATGGCATGTGTGTTTCGCACATTGCGCATCATACATTGTCTCGCACCTTACGTCCAGTTGAGCAGTCTCACTAGTTTGTGTGCGACGGGACGTGCGATGCGCACTTCCTTACATACGAACCGCACATCTTCCCATCATTTCTGAAACAATGTAACTTTTTTGAACCGTTGCTTCTTTTCTGAAGCAGTGTTTTTGGCTATAAATATCTGATTCTTCCTCATATATGAAACACAAATTTGAGTACATTTTAAGTACAAGAAACACAAGTATACTTCTATATTTTCTTCTAAATTCAAGTGTTGATATACTACCGTTGAGTGGTTCGCTGAGCAATAGGATTTGAGGTACTGCTATTCTATTGTTGTTAATCATTCTATCTTGGGAGGATATATTCCATCAATCTCGGGTGGTGGAGGGGAATAATTTCCTTAAGGACACAATGTGTATTCAGTGGGCTTGATTTCTTCTTCATCTCTTTTCTTGTTTCTACTTCTTGTTTTAAATACATATTTTATTTATCACCCAAAAATAACAATAACATCATGAAAATCACTCCTATCCATTATGTGTTGGGAACACTGGAAAGATTATTCATAACATCGACTTCGACTTCGGCTTCGGTTTTGACTTTGACAAATGATGTGATTGATTGATAAATTTTTTGGATAAAATTTATTTTAGTTCACAAATAATTTCCCTTTTCTTAGACATTAATTTAATTCGCACGAAATATTATTTTAAAATTTGTGGAATAATTTCCAACAGAAATTCGAAAAGGAACTGTTCTTTCCGAACAGGTGTTCCCTCCGAATAGACACCAGACCTGTTCAGAACAGGTTTTTCTTCTGAACAGGCACCATACCTGTTCAGAAAAGGTATTTTTCGCACCATTTCAACCCAGACTTTTGGCTATAAATATAGATGATTACCTCATTTTTCTATAACAAAAATATGAATCCTATACATATATTTTCTTACGAATAAAAAATCGAGTCGAAATGTGATAGAAGACTGACTTTTTGAGTTCGCTGAAGGTATTGAGGTTTGAGGTACCGCTACGTTAATACCAAGTATATCCGTTTTATTCTGGGAGGAAATAATCCATAACCTCGAGTACAGCGAGGGGGTTAAATTCCATAATGACACACAGTGAATTTTGTGGTCTCGGATATTTTCTTGCATTCTGTTTTTTCAATTTATTTTGTTATTATTCTGGTATAATTGTTAAATAGAGATACCAACATCCACTCCTACCAATGATAACTTTTTTTGTAGAAATAGGTGGTTAGGCATCCACACTCTCTATTGTGAGCTCACAATTGACTTGAGGAGATTGAGGTTGACATATGTATGGAGATAGACATGAATTAAACGTTCTCGGAGTTTTCAAAATAGCAATTGGAAATATTGGACTGATTTTTTCAAAAAAAAAATTAAAAAATGAATTTGAAGTTTGAAATAATAATTTTGACTAATTTTTCAAGTGATTTTTTTTTTCATTCACAAAATCTTGCTTTTATTTTTTCTAGTTAAATACATGTTTGAATACAACTTCTAACATTCCAACTCTTTTTCAACTTTTTTCCAAATACTATTTTTCAAATATCACATTATTTATATCGACTTAAAGATTCAATATTTAATTTTCTTCTCTAGTTCAATTTCTTTGGTCATGCGGACGTAGGAAGACGCGGATGTAGAATACTGATAACGGATTCATGTGATCTCAATATTTTCGCACATAGTATAAATTTATATGTTTAAATCTATGAAATTATAACAAATAGTAAATATGAACCCATAACTTTAAAGATTATAATGAATTCAATGCTAAAAACATTAACTATTGAACCTATAAAATTTAAATACTTAATCCGCCTTTGAACGAGTAGTGAGTATTAGTGAGCCCCAACACAATACTTATGGCCAAACACAATATCTCTAGTAGGACCAATCTATATACCAGATTTTTCATCAAATTTAGTACGAGATCACTAGCAATGATAGGCCATTTTCATATAAATTGAGACACCATCATTCATTAGCTCTCCACCTTTACTTATCACTTAGTCTCTCATTCTATATACTTAATATTTACCATTGACCAAAATTCTTCAAAATTTTGAAATATGAAGAAAGGTAGTTCTTTTGTTACAATATTTTTTGGTTCTTTTTCTTTGTGCATTGTTGGCCATGACAGAGGCACGAACATGCAATGTCATGGCACTGGTCCGCCCGTGTGCCTCGACGATCACGTTGTCACGACCACCCACTCGGACATGTTGCGCTAAGTTGAGAAAGCAGGAGCCTTGCCTTTGTGGATACCTCAACGATCCAAACCTAACGCTATTTCTCAACCCTGCTACTGTTCAGAGCGTTTTAAGAGCCTGTGGGATACGCCGTCCTAATTGTTAGGATTAATCTAACAAAAAAAGTTCACAGACGATGACAGAAATACATCGTAGAATGGTTTAAACACTATCGTCTATATGTCTGTGGTATTAAATAAGCAGTATTTATGTATGTATTCCTAAATAAAATCGTTGTACTGTTATTGTACTAGCCATACCTTTCTTTGAGGATAAGGAATAATTGAGTGACATATTATATATTGAATCGTGCTAGCTCTTCTTCGCTACGTATTTCCTGTTGAGAAAATATTATTAATTTCAAAATTATAATATTCAATTTTGTAAACTTCTAACGAATATTTTGTGACCAAAATAATTACAATTGATTCCAATATTTCAATGACCATTAATGTGTCATCGTTCCTAATTCAAACCCATCAGACCGTTTTAAACTCTTTTAATAGTATTGAGTGACCACTAATTGACAATTGAATAATATTTTTTTATTGTCATTATCTCTATTTATTACTCTTATATTGTGATTGTGATTTTTCATTTATATAAATCAGTTAGTCCTTTTTCTTTTGGAGGTGAGATTGAGAAATATTCTTTATCCTATACTCTTGAGTACTGGGTCTTCTTTTTAGTTAATCTTTGTTAGTTTTTGGCTTTTAGTATTGCACTAGAAGAGTTTGTTGAATTTTGAGAATACACCTACACCGAGTGAAATATCATTAAGTACAGTGTCATTGACACGCCTCAAGCTACGAGATATCCCTACAAATGTTTGTGATAAAGTATTTTTCGTAAGAATTCTAACATTTCCAAGATAACCTAGACAAGATGTGAATCAAGGATGTTAAGCTTGTGAATTCCGAGTCAAATATATTCATATATATGAAATAACATTAATGGATAAAAACAGCTGATATGACTCCAACGGAATTCAATCGCGCGTCAAGCACAAGAGCATCAAAATGGGTTCCTTCTTTGACACTAAACCAACAACTCCCTTTAATTATTGGTTCCCACTTATCAATTTCTTAAATTATTTAATGAATTATCAATATAAATATAGAATTCGGATAAAAGTTATTGAATTTTAGAGAATCTCCAACCGATATTCTGGATCTGCCCTTGGCCTAAATATATGATATTCTTTAATAAATAGTAACATTTAGTGAAATGTGTTTCCTAATTAATATCTCATAGTTAGAAAATAGAGAAAAACTACTTGGGATATATGGGCACCTTTGAAATTAGAAAAATATTTGTAAATGTGTGTAGAAATTTGTCGAAAAAGTGACATGTATCACGCTTGGCACCCGCAATAACAATTAAAAAAATACCAAGAACAGTTAGTACTAAGTGTTAAACTTCAAAATCGAAATGTAATAAAATGTTAACAAGTTAAAAAGTAAATCAGTTTGAACCAAGGATTTTTTCTAAAAAATGAATTTTGGCTATTTAGGCCATTTTATTATTCAGAAACTAGCAAACAAAATAAAAAAAAAAGTATGGCCATAGGCCCAAAACAAAGCTAACAAAAAATAAAACCAAAGCTAAAACTTGATAGAGCCGGCCCAACCCATTACGGTTGACCTAACTCATTTTCTACAAAACTCAAGTGTCTCCTAGAAGCTTCAGACTGATTACTTTCTAATACGAGCTTCTTCTTCAGAGTTCGAAATCAAAGTAGAGATAAGAATCCCACAAGTAACCTATCTATGTGATGCTTCGAAATAGTAACCAAAATAGGTATAGCGCACTAAATTAGTGCGCTATACCCACAAAACACAGACGGAGAAATAGTAACCGACGTTAAGTGTTTTTTGGGATATAGTGCACTAATTTAGTGCGTTATATGTATAGCGCACTAAATTAGTGCGCTATACCCCTACAAAACCGACTCATCTTCCCCAAAAACAGAAGCTGCGTCGGTCCCCCACCCCCATTGTTAAAAAAATCCTTTTCGTTGCAAGCTTTTGAAAAGCTCCGGTCCCACATCAACAAACTCCGTTAATAAGTCGTTAGAAGGTAGATTTTTTGCGGGAAAGAAGATTCGAGGCTTGGAAGTCCCCTAAAAGTCCACTACACCAAAATCAATTTAAGGTATTTTTTCTTCAAACTTTTACCAATTTTTACTATCATTTACAATATTAAATTCCTTCATGTGATAGAAGTTGTTCGTTATCGTCATGTGATATTTAATGTTAGTCTATTTTTGTCCATATCTTGAACTATCAATTCTAAAAAAATCATAAATTAGTCTATTTTAGAACATTTAGTAGAACGTTGTGTTTGACAATTTTTTCTTGATTACCCCAAAAAACACTATATTAGTGCTTCCTTTTTTTATTACCGAGTTATAATAATCACATTCTCTCATGCAAGTGTACAATTGGTTTGCTTATCATTATCTCCAAACATGGAACACTATTGGGTATTTGGCATGT
Source organism: Jaltomata sinuosa (assembly GCA_003996215.1). Taxonomy (NCBI): domain Eukaryota; kingdom Viridiplantae; phylum Streptophyta; class Magnoliopsida; order Solanales; family Solanaceae; genus Jaltomata; species Jaltomata sinuosa. Next base: position 224,921 of record QJPP01001963.1, on the reverse strand, counting down.
TAAAGATTAGTTTGTTAGATTGTTAGGTTTGTATTTGGTTTATTGTTAAATGTTGGAGTTGAAATTATTCGGTTTATTGTTGAATGTTGGAGTTGAAATTATTCGGTTTATTGTTGAATGTTGGAGTTGAAATTACTAGGCTTGTTGTTGAATTTTGGAGTTGAAATTATTGAGTTTGTTATTGAATTTTGGAGTTGAAAAGAAAAGCTCAAAAATATATCAAGCATGAAGCATAATCTCCTTTTGTTCTTCCATAGGTAATTTAGAATTAGTTAAAAGTTAGTTATTTAAGAACTTTACAAGGAATTGTTAATAAATCAATCTAATTGCTAACAGATATAATTTGATATCTAAGCAGAGATGGTTCTTATCACATATTGAAGCAAAAACCTCGTCTAAAAATATAGTTAATGATATGAATTTAGTTTCAAACATAGTGTAATTGTATATTAAGGATATTAAGTATAATATAATATTTTAATTTATATTATATTATTTTAATTGAAGTCAACAAATATATCAATAATATACATAATTTAATTAATTCAATTTTAATCAAATTCAGTAATTCTTAAAATAAAATATATAAAAAATTAATGTAGCGCCATATGACACTTTAATAATTGTTAAAATTATCTTATGTTAGTTTACAATTTAATAATTATGGAGGGTTTAGAAATTCTGTAATAGTGGCCTTTGACTTGAAGCACACATACATATGTGTTAAAATAGGTTTTAAAAATAATAGTAGTATATACTCCTAGCTATTTTGCAGTTTTATTCGAGATTAATGAGTTAAAATAGGGTAGAAATAGCCTTCAATAGTTATTTTTCACATAAAAGTCCATTGTTCACTAAAATAGGGTAAAAGTAGCCTTCAATAATTATTTTTCGGCTTATTTCTTTCAAAATAGGTATCATTTTGAGAGTAACACTATCTCCGAGTTTTTCTTGTGGATTCTAAAAGTTTGAAATAGTGACTATTTTTCAATTAAAGTAAAGCGAACTAGAGTTTAAATATTTTAAAGTGGAATTAAAATAAAACAGCAAAATGTTTAAGTTGAAACTAAAGTTATAATTTACTAGGAAAAGAGTGTATTAGCTTAAGAACACTCTCCATTAAAATTACAAATATATATAACTAGAGTGCCTTTGATTTAAATGATTAACAATAGCTAATAAGTATTAAGATATTAAAAATAATTTTATAAATAAATTAATTGTATATATTTAAATATAAGTGTGTAACTGATAATTAATAATTACTACCATGTATTGATAATTAAAAATATTTATATGCACTTTTTAATAATAAGAATACTTAAATATATTTAATTTTGTTAACGAATAATGTAAATATAAAAATAGAACAAATGTACCGAGGAAGGGAATAGTTAATTTGATTAATTTTAGAATTAAATTTAATTAGATTAATTTAGTATTTTTAGTAATTAGTAAAAGAATTATTAGTAATTAATAATTAGTAATTACTGACTGATAAATTTAATTTTTAAATAATGACTAATGATTATTGAAATTTTATTAGTGATTTCATTAGGATTTATGTATTTGTTATTGAAATTTTGTAATCAACATTGTTATTTATTTAATTGATTATTATTACATTTGTATTAAATGAATGTTTTTAGTTTATTACATTTAAATTGTTTATTATATTTGAATCTCACACATTGCTTTAAAATGATCAAATGTACTTAATAATATAATAGAGGTACATTATAATTCAATTAACATATATTTTATGATAATAAAATGATTATGAACTAAAACATTATCAGAAAATTCATTGTGCTTCTTATAATGTCAAATTAATATTAAAGTTAAGACACCTTAAGAGAATCATAATTTATTGTGCTAAAATACCACAATTTCTCAATAACATTTTCATTGTCCTAACAATTCGTGCTTCCTCTAATGAACAATAAATATTAAAGTTAAGCGAACTTAAGAGAATCATAATTTTCCGTGCTAAAATACTACAATTTCTCAATAACATCTTCATAGTCCTAATAATTCGTGCTTCCTATAATGTCAAATTAATATTAAAGTTAAGAGAACTTAAGAGATTCATAATTTTTCATGCTAAAACACTACAATTTCTCAATAACGTCTTCATTGTCCTAACAATTCGTGCTTCTTGTAATGAACAATAAATATTAAAGTTAAGAGAACTTAAGAGATTCATAATTTATCATGCTAAAACACTACATTTCTTAATAACATCTTCATAGTTCTAACAATTCGTGCTTCATATAATGTCAAATTAATATTAAAGTTAAGAGACCTTAAGAGAATCATAATTTTTCGTGCTAATAACCTCAAAAGCTTTACAGGTAGTATTCATTATGGAGCCTGTCGTCCATTCCGGACCCGTTGACGATACGCTGCTTCGGTTACAGGATAGACATAGGTCACATAAGTTGTGAACTGAGGAGTTACGTATGAATGCCAAGATATCTTCCCAGACAGTCGATGATTTTTGGACTGTATTCCGCACCCATCCGCCACATATGCGCGTGATGTACTATCTAACTCTGGCTAGGTTTGACTCGCTCATTGCAGTGGGTCACCTTCAGTTAGATCATGACCTCCTGACTGTTATGGTCGAGCGGTGGAGGCTAGAGACCCATTGTTTTCACCTACCCTTTGGTGAGGCGACGATTACACTACAGGACATCCAGGTTCTGTTTGGATTGCGCATTGATGGTAGAGCTGTGTACGTTGAGGATGATGCACAGCGCCGTTTGGAGTGGCGTAGGTTACTAGCACAACTGATGGGGTGTGTGGTAGCGGATACTGATAGGTCTGGTCGATCGCGGGTTAAAGTCTCGACCGTCATTGCTCACTTACGATATGAGCTAGATCAGGATCCTATCACCAATGATACTCCATTGGAGAGGGTTCATAGGATTACCCGGTTGTATATTCTGTCTATTTTTGGCGGGATCCTATTTCTGAAAACCTCTGGGAACCTTGTGAGCTTGCGGTTCCTTTTATTTTTATTGGATTTGGACCAGCTGGGCACATACAACTGGGGCAGCGCAGTTTTGGCGTATCTATACAGGTCACTCTGTAGGGCGTCCATTGGCACTGTTAGCGACGTTGGTGGTTTTATTCCTCTCCTCCAGGTAACATTAATTATTGTGTTACATTTAATTATAAAAAAAAAATATTTCTAGTAGTTAACAATTTCAACTATGTGACGTTTAGATTTGAATTTGGGAGAGGATATTGCCATTTCAACCTATACCTCATGCTTTGGGAGGTGATGAGGAGGAGGACATGCTTCCATATGCTAGGAGGTGGACTCAGGGTATTACGCGTGGTGCCGAGATGCATCACGTCATTCTCCCCATGAGAGATCAGCTGGATCGTCTGACGGTCGACCGGGTATGCCTTATTTATAAGTTATGTAATTATATACTTTAGATTGATTTTGATTACCTTAGATTGATTTTGATTACATATTTTATAATAGTTTCGTTGGACCACTATGATGCCATCCTTCATACCTTGCCCCACTATTGCGTTATCGACTAGCCATTATAGTTGGCACGGGTGGATATGATATGCTTAGAGATTGTAGAGCATCATGCGGTCGATCGTGTGATGCGACAGTTTAGCCATCCACAGCATGTGCCTGCATTTCCTGTTTGGGCGCCTGAGCACTATACACATGATGACCGTTCTAGGATAGATCAGCCGTTTCTCGAGCTATTAGATGCAACATATGATTTATGGGGTCATAGGCAGGACAGAGCCGCGGAGGTTCATGGGGATGTCACGATTGCCGAGTATATTGTCTAGTACCGACAGCATGGACGGTTGTTGTTAGGTAACCCTACTTTATACGAGCATGACGGTCGCGGATATGTCCACTTTGGTGGTGCGATGGAGACCATAGCTAGAGGCCTTAGTGGATTATACGACTTAGCGACCGCTTGGACATTACAGCCTGCTTCTGCCCAGTATGGTCGCACTATCGCGGAGAAAGTGAGGCAGATTATGAGAGAGGCTCGGATGGATAGTCGAGTAAATGAGCCACCTTTTGCACCTGGTGCAGCTCCTGTGCCTCCGCCCGATAGAGTAGGACAAGGATGAGGACGAGGACGAGGAAGAGGGCCTGGTGATGCACATGAGGGAGGACAGCCTCGTAGAGGAGGATGAGGACGTGGCCGCATAGGTGGCAGATTCATAGCAGATCAGCACGCTGATATGCGACCAGCTGCAGAGGCAGAGGATGCTCCTCAGGCAGAGCATCAACCATTTCACCCTGAGCACGAGCCAGCTCTTGTGCCAGATACACAGCCACTTCCTCTGATGGTGCTTCCGCCTACAACTCTTTCACCGTCTACTCCAGCTTGTTCGTCTCAGCACTTTCAGGGTAGTTACATGCTTAGTATGGAGGCAGGTATGACTTGGGACGATATACATCGGCTGTTAGCTGATCCCGCGCCTCACAGAGATTTGGATGGAGGTAGGCGGCTGAGTTTTGAGTCTATGGTTGACGTCTCATTCGACATTGGAGATTATTCAGCAGATATGTCGGTTAGTATTTGCGTGTTGTTCTAAATTAAGTTACTTAAAATAAAATTTCACTTAATAATTATAATTTCAAAACAGAGCTCATCCACTACGCATCCCACTCATGAGACGATCATCGCGGAGACTACTGCTCCAGATCCTTTACCTTCAGTCCCAGAGGAGCCCGTAGGCACACAGGTAATTACTTGTAATATAGAATTTGTTATTATATTTAAATTTAAATTATCTAGTAATACTTGTTCTTTTATTTTTTAGATTCATGTTCCCACTACTTCTCTTATCCCCGATCCGGATACTTTACCTTCAGTCCTAGAGGAGCCCGTAGGCACACAAGTAATTACTGTTAATATAGAATTTGTTATCATATTTTATTATTTAAATTTAAATTATTTAGTTATACTTTTTCTTTTACTTTTTAGATTCATGTTCCTAGTACTGCTTCTATCCCGGATCCGGTGTGTGAGGCTACGACTCCAGATCCTTTACCTTCAGTCCCAGAGGAGCCCGTAGGCACACAGGTAATTACTGTTAATATAGAATTTGTTATTATATTTTTTTATTTAAATTTAAATCATTTAGTTATACTTTTTCTTTTATTTTTTGACAGATTCATGATCCGCCACGTCCACAGAAGAAAAAAAAGGCAGCTAAAAAGATCGTGAAGGTAGATCTTCCTCCTGAAAAGCGAAGGAGAAAAGGGGATAGAGATGATGAAGGAGGTAGTGGTGGGGGTCCTAGGCCGAAAGGTATTTTAAAACATAAGGGTTGTGTATTTGTAAATTTGAATTTGATTTGTTTAGTATTTTTTGGATATATTTATACTTTTTATCAAACTACTTTAATGAATATGTTATATCAAAATCATAAACTTCAACATATATATCAAAATAACTTCATTGTTCATGTTGAAAAAATATAACTTGTATAAATGTGATCAAAAACTCTTAAAAGTAAGGAAAAAAATAACAATTTTTATTAATTTCAAATATAAGTGCATTCTTAAAATTTTAATCATCCACATAAAATTCCTCAATATCGTCTTCAGATAAATATTGTGGATTTCTTAGAACATGTTTTTTTTTCTCTAGATGTAAGTTCTCTATTCGTTGATGATGCTTGTTCCTGGGCCAACTTTAGCATGTAAAATCGACAACGTCTTGACAACAATCGAATATTTTCTTTTCGAATCCTATTGACCGCCAACTCACAAGACTATTGAGTAGTTCTAGGTATAGTGATCGAGAACCTAGTTGGGATTGGTGCTCCAAGATTTTGCAAGTCTTCAATGAGACGTTCTGATTCGGCATATCGATGCGTCCATTCACGACGTAAACCACAATAATATTCATGAGGATCTGAAATTTTGACCTTACAAAAATCATCATTAAGCTCTATTAAAAGGTGAGGTTTATATTCATCTAGCTCAAACTCACTGTTATCTGTTGAGGAATGACTAGAATAACTGCTACGATTAGAGTTATCATCATCACTGGCATTTGAATCTTTAGGAAAAAAGATTGACCAATCGACATTTCTATTACTCGACATTGATATTGTAGTAGAACTATTTCAAATCACTAATTTTTTTTAAAAGAGAGGCTATTTATAGTGTTGAAAAACACAATAAGTGGGGTCATAGCTATACTCTTATGACCACACACACCATAATAATAATATAATACATAATTAAAACTCATCATCGTCAGACATTTCGCAGTCTGAATCCCACTTGGATGTATTAAAGGTACGATTGTCTCTAGCCCTCATTATACGTATTTGCATTCGATTGTTCTCTTCACGAAAATAATTTACAGCAATATTTAAATCTTGTGGTGTATTACGTGCCATTGAAATAGCACGATTTTTTGTACGTTTAAGACCTAATACCCTGATGTTTTGGACCAGTTCTTCAGCCTCTGTAATGCGTGATGTGCCGCTAATTTACGGCACTTTCGACTCCTTTTTACTAAGAACAATCGTACGTTTTCAAGCAACCGTTGTTGTTTTTGATGTTTTTATGTTGTATTTGTAGGAAATGGAAACAAACACGGAAACGGACGAAAATACGCGAAAAAGAACATTCTGGATAAGAGTGACGGTTCAGGTGACGGTCCGTCAAGGGTGTGACGGTCTGTCACCCAAACCGTCACACCAAGGCAGCAGCCAAGGCAGCACCACTGCCTAAGGGTGACGGTCCAGGCGACGGTCCGTCAACCCTGTGACGGTCCGTCACCCTGGCCGTCACACTTAGGCAGTCCGCGACGCAGAATCCGAGCGTTTTTGGGATTGGTTTCCTAGACTCCTATAAATACCCTATGTTAGATTTATTTCATTATTATGCTTTGAACCAAGTTTTCCAATAATTTTAGGAGAGTTTTTGAGCGAGTTTTGAGAGGGGAAACGCGCTACACACGGTTTCCTTCTCCTCAATCTTGTTCTTGATTCGTTCTTGGGATCTTTGGTTTCTTGTTCTTGGAATAATTAAAGATTGTTCTCAATACATTGTAAGGATTTCTTTTCTTTATTATGCATATGACTTTCTTTTATTCTTCTACTAGCATGAGTAACTAAACCTCCCACAACTAGGGTTGTGGGAGCCATGGCTAAGGTATCGAGATAGATTCCGGGTAGCGACGGGTTCAATATGTATGTTGTCACGTTGTTAATCATTCGTTATTTAACGTTTTCTAGTGGTTGCAAACATTAGAACATGCCTAGGTTTAATTTGCTTGAGTAAAGAGATTAAAACCGGGAAACTTGATTAACAACAAGGATTCGAGACTACTAACTCTCGTCTAATGATTAATGCTGTAACTAGATTAATCTACTTGATGTTTAGGATTGAAATCTAAAAAGCACATCTTTTCGAGGTCGAGAGAATAGGAAAGGAAATTTGTTTATTTGGTCGAGAGACGTTTAGACGATACCATTAATTCAATCATATCGTGACACACACATAAAAAGAACCCGGTTAAGCCTAGAATCGACATTGTTACCAACGCCATGGTAAACACTTCCCTAGTTCATTCTCCTATTGATTATCACTCCTACATTAATCGTTTGTTTTGTTTATAAGTTGATTACACAAAACCCCCCTTTTTACCGGAAATTATTGACTATTAGTCACATACTTCACCAACGACTTAATTCTCACCATATTCTCTGTGGGATTCGACCCCAACCTAGTTGGGTTCTATATTTGACTACGACCGCTTACGCTTCGTTAATTCGAGGTGTAGTTTGGGCGTTATCAAAAAGTGGCACCGTTGCCGGGGAATACGGTTGTTAATTAAGTCTGGTGTGTTTATTTGACTCTTAGTCATAATTTCTTGCTTTACGTTTATTTGTTGTTTTTGTCTTTGACAGGGTACACAGTTGTGCATGACAAGTACCCGAAGTTCGGGGGAACAAATTTTACCTTACGACCCCGAGCTTGCTAGAACATTGAGGAGGAATATGGCCGCACAACTAGAGGCAGCGAGGATCGCTGCAGAACTGCAGGCCCAACAAAATCTGAATGCTGGTGGTCTGCAGGATGAGATCGCAAGGAATGATGAGGATCTCGACTTAGATGGAGCTGGCGCTACGGGTGCCATTGTCGTTCCACCGCTACCGCTCGGAGCCAAGTTCAACATCACTAGCACGATGATCCAGCTGTTGAACTTGAGAGGAGTGTTCCGAGGTGTCGCTGGGGATGATCCAAACCAGCACCTAATGAATTTCGTGGGCATATGCAAGTCGTTTGAACTGCCGGGCGTGAGTCAGACAGCGATCAGGCTCAGGTTGTTTCCGTTCTCTCTGTCTGATGAGGCAGCATTGTGGTTGACAGAGCTGACCCCCGACTCTATCGCAACGTGGGGAGAGTTGAGAGGAGCTTTCCTAGAAAGGTTCTTTCCTCCCTCTTGGATGATACAGTTGAGGGACGAGATCAGCAACTTCAGGCAGCAACCGCACGAAGCACTGCACGAGACTTGGTTGCGATTCAAAAAGAAGATAACACAATGCCCGAACCATCAGTTGACCGATAACTTTTTGATGCAGACGTTCTACCGGGCACTGAATTCGGCTACCAAACCGACGTTAGACAACGCAGCAGGTGGTGCATTCATGGGTCTCACTTTTGTTGAGGCCACAACTACTTTTGGACAGGCTCACCAAAACCAACAGGGCCTGGCATACACGGGATACAGA